>JAMXBD010000015.1:2400000-3000000 GCA_024138025.1 Combretum micranthum | reverse complement strand
GAAAAAATGAAAGGAAAATCCATATATTGGTCAACGTTTTTCTACCCGATGTAGTTCGGGTGCCCATCTTTCAAGATGTCGAAGTATCCCCTCAAATGTGTTCAAAGGGAATGAACTGCCATGCCTGGTAACAATAATATGTGATCAAAATGACCTATTAAATAACACAATTGACTGGAGAATAAACATCAAGTAATGACATAAAACGTGTCGGTTACTTCTCAATTGCCTCTGCTTGCTCCGACAAGTAGCCCTGTATCTGCCAGTTGGATCTTAAGGATATCCCAGGATCTATACTTCCTAGAGATTCATCGAAGGATCATAAGAAGAAACCTCCTTTCCTTTCTCACTGTGATTGAACTTTGACCTCGGAGAAATCTGAACATCTGCATGTTAAATTAGACCATTTGCTATATTCTCATTCTACTGAAAAAAATAAATTTATATAACTGCTCGAGGAAAAAATAGTACAGCATATACTGAAAGTAAGCTGCAGGTTTAATTACTGAACTCAAACACAAGCTCCAAATTCTGAGAATAGAATTCAGCAATCAAAATATGATCCTCATTTAATAATAATAATAATAAAACCTCATAAGTTTTCTAAATATCAGAAAAGATCCTAGCCCAAATGGAATAATATTGGACCTCTAATTAATCCCTGAGTTCAGATGGAACAACAAGAGTGTCAAATCAGGAAGTATGTTACTTCAGACTTGTTATCATGTTTTGCAATTCATGTGATTGTATAAACCATCTGATATCATTAGAATGAACAAAGAACTACTTATTTTCTAAGTCAAACCAATTACAGATACCTTCAGCCATGCTTAAGAGTGGCGAGGGAGCATGAAGATGGAAAGCAATTCTATCGCCAGCCCTTCTTGGCTTCAATTTTTCTGTTACTTTCTCAAAGACAAAGTTCTCCAGGTCCATATTTTCGTATTCAGACACTGCCTCCGGCTCATCACCAGAACCTTCTAGATGATCTTCATAAGGAGAACAAGATAGGACTTCTTTGCTGTAGACATCAATGCTGGACAAAAGATGGCACACACCCTGCAATTAGAGACCAGGAAAAACATGTCATCTTATCAACTGAAATATTTAACTTACAGTATGAATGAAAGCACCTATATATTAGATACAATAAATAGGGCATTCTATAGGGAAGAAACGTAATTAGGGATGTAAAAAACCAAGCTAATTTGCAAGTTACTTGAGCTCAACTTAATTTTTACTCAAGTTCAATTGGAGAAAGTTGCGTCAAGCTCAGGCTTAAGCTCGAATGACTTGAAATAGTTTATCAAGTTGAGCTTGAGCTCCGTAATACTTAGTTTGATTGACTTGCGAGTCTAATCGAGCTTGAATTGAGTATGAAAATTAATCAAGTTCAAGTTGAATTTAGCTACTAATATTGCTTTAATTAGAAAAAAAATTAATAAATTAAGACTAAACAAATTAATCAAGTCAAATTTAAGCTTAGTTAGTGACTTCAAGTCGAGTTCAAGCCAAGCTTGAGTTTTGAAACTTCAAATCGAGGTTAGACTCGTGCTTAGCACTGTATAATCTCAACTTGACTCATTTGCAACCCTAAGCATAGTGGTACGTGCAGGAGGATAAGCAGTATTTCAAAGATGCATACTATTTCAAAGAGATCAGCTCTAATATAAAAAAAGCAGTATGCGAGACTATATAACACAGAATCACAGTGCCATAATCCTAACAAGATCTACAGGGTTTTTTTAATTTCAATATTAAAGCTGGTAAGCAACCTAATGCTGTAGCATATATACCAAAAATAGTGACTTAAAGAAAAGTAGATATTGAAGCTTATTAGAATTATTAAAAAAAAAGAAAAAGAAAAACACTGATATTACATAGAATGTTTGAAAGAACCAAATCTCGTAACAAGATATCTTCTCCTAGGATATTGAGTTACATTTTTAAGTGATGGGCTTCAAGGACAGATATCCAAAATGGAAGCTAGACGTATACCAAAAATATGATGAAAACTGGAGGCACGAGGAGATCTTCAAGGCATCATTGGATGCAGGGAGATTTGCTATCGCCATTTCTTTTTATTTTGATAATACAATAGAGGGTGCAGGTTTCATAAACTCGCAAATAAGCTTACTGGATATGGCATGTAGGGTATGTAATTGATTTCTAGATTTCTCCAACAATGATGATGACCAATATAGAACCCAACTCTCCTCTTACTTCAGATGCCATCTCAAATTCAAAGCAAGCAAATAATTAATGAATAATTCAGACTCATCATAGAGCAGTTAGTAGAAAACAGATCACATCAAAAATCAAATCACCTCAAATGATAAGAGATTGAATGCAAGTATACAGCGACGAAGAAATATGCCTAGACTGCTGTTAGGATCCAGGATAATCTGATCATCGTCAAGAACAGCAGTATCAGGCCCCATTATAATCCCTAAACAAGATCAATGATATGTAAGGTTTCGCAAACTATATCAATTTAAAATGCATACTTCGTAAGAAGTAACAAGCCAACTATCAAAAGAAAACCCCCGTAGATCTTTTGCCTTCGCAAAATTTAAATTCAACATTATGCTAGCATTTCTTACGTTTCGAATAAATTTTTTGTTAAACAAACTCAATCCAGCTAAAGTTTGAAATATCAAAACTATATATCGGAAAGTAACAAACCTCTCAAATCTGTGAAAAAGTTGAACAGATCATCAGGAGAAGATAGAGAAGGCAATCTTGTAGTCACATGCTCAACTAACCAATCAATAGTCGAGCTTCCGACTTCTCTCAACTGATTAATGAGTTCACTCAACTTCGGCTCAAAAATATAATCACATGACTGGAAGCAAACAATAAACATATTTCAGTTTTATCTAAATCAAGTTTCGGAGCTTGATTTGAGAATGGAGTTTGTCTCGTACCTTAGTTAGGGTTAGAAGGTATAAACCCAATCGATTTTGCTGAGAAACGGTGACGAAAGGAAATAGAAGAGAATCTTGAGTTGGAGAAGCGTAGACTTGGAGGAGTATGCATACGGAGACTTTGTGTGGTGTTAGGGCAAATGCACTTGGTGATTTCGCTGTACCTGCCATTGTTGTCGCTGTGGATAGAGAGAGAGAGAGAGAGAGAGAGTGCGTGAGTGAGTGAGGGAGCTTGTATTTTTGTTTTGGTTCCTCTGCGGGTTTTAGGGTTTTCCTTTTCAAACAAAGAACCGGGAAAGTAATGCAATGTGTCCTCTCCGGTGAATTGGGTTGTTATAGAAAAGAACCACTCGTTAATATATTAAAATATCATAATAATGAAATATAAATTCATATAATCATATCAAACATAATAATGTCAATTGCTGAATTGTTGAGAATGGAAGAGATTGGAAGGAATGGAATTAGTAGCAAAATGATAATTTCATTTCTTTGTTTGGATACATCGTAAAATCAAATAGAATCGATATGTCATTTGTCAAGAATATCTTTAGTAATAAAGGTAAATAATTAATGTGTAAGATGTTAAAAAAATAATTGTAATAGTAATGAGTAGTGAGATGAAACTGAATAGCAATTCCGCCTTTATAAGAGTGGAATCAAAATCTCCTTTGGAATTGGAATCAAATTCCTCTGAGAACAAAAATCATCGATTCTTAGGATTTGCGATTCTGACTTTTATAAATGCATCCAAGCATAAAAATGATAATAGAACTTAGAATCGCGATTCCATTTTGGATCCATTCGCATATCAAACATGACATCAGGATGAATTTTTAGTCTTATTTATGCTTTTGCCATAGCAATTTTGTTATCTTATTATCATGTCTAATCTCAAGACAAATTTAGTAATTTTACCATCTAAACTGTGCTATTTAAATAATCCCCACTATACATCGTGTATTGGAGTCAATTTACAGTTTATTTATCCCCTTAATACTTCCCATGGAAATTCCCTCTCTTCCCAATAATCCCCACTATACATCGTGTATTGGAGTCAATTTACAGTTTATTTGTCCCCTTAATACTTCCCATGGAAATTCCCTCTCTTCCCACTTTAATATCAATGTTAAGTGTAACACATCATCATGTGGAAGGTTTGCTTTTGATTTTCCTTCATATGCAATACATCCATTCTAAATTCATCAAAAACCTATCTATCCTACGATTTTATGACCTAAACAAAGTTATGACATAGAATATTATCGAAGCATTTCAGGTGTTGAAAATATAGAGATGCCATGTTGATTGGCAATAGTGTTGCATAGAATCAAAGTCTTAATAAAAAGATTTGGCAATAGAAATTGCAAAGGTTTTTAGGAGGAAGATGAAGAAGGGGCTCTGTTGCTTGATATGTAATGACTCTGAAGGAGGCCTAGTAAAATTATTCTAAAGTTACTATATTACGTGTGCAATCATAATATGAAAAACCATCTTACAAGTAATAGTTTGCAAAACTCTATTCTCTTATTATAGTATGCATGTGCATTTAATTATTGTGAAGATGGTTTCATATACCAATATTCCAGTCTATCAGGACCATAGAGAATTGAATGTCTTACCAAAGATAAGATAAAGTAAATCTGAGTCCAAGAGTAATATCAACTACTATTAGCAAGTTCATTAAAGGTGTAAAAGAAGTTTTAAGAAAGAGTACTAAGGTTTTAGATCTTTCTTCTTTAACTATAGCCTATCAAACTCATAATCCTTTGTTCGACTTAAGACACTAGATTTTTAATACACTCTACACCTTGACTCTTTCTCATTCCCAGCTTTTCATTTTTTTGCAAAGAAAAACACTATATGGAAGTCAATTGCATCCAAGTGAATAAAATTTCCCTCCTCTTACACTTTTTAAGCATTTTTAATAAGTAATTATAATCAAATATATGCAATGCAATAAACACGTGAGCAAATATGTATAATCAAATAGTTGGATTGTATATGCCATAGGGTTACAACCCCATGACTCAAGTAAGGAATCCTTTGCGAGGGGTTACACGACTAATGCGAACCTACTAATCCCAAGCGCATTGCATTCCTAAGATTACTGGAATACTAAAATGATTTTATATCGTGATATGCAATCCTTATATGTGTGTGCAACTACGCCCGAGGTGCGACAAAGGAAAAAATAAAAACACCCATAGCAGGTCCACATGTTTCCCCATGTGATGGTGATCTTCCTCCAAAAATGTAATGCATCATATGTGTGATTTATTTATTAAGCTAAGGCTAAAAAGTTATCAATCCATTTTTCTAGTGACTAATCAATTCATGGACAATCATATCATGGTATCTTATCTACAATACTTAAGCAAACACCATTATCACTTCTTACTACATGTCTTATCGCGTAATCAATCAATAGCAAGCATATATAATAAAACACAAACCCTATTCACACAAACATATTCACATGCTTGTATATACCATAACTAATGCACTACAGCTATGAGCACAAATCAATGTAATAGTCATTCGAAAGCTCACTTTGCCATGCTAAAGTTAAGAGTCAAAGTAATCCTTCGAGTAATTTGTCTCTTCGTCAAGATCACTTGTAATGGAAAGAAATAATAATAGTAGATATATAGTTAAGATTATGCTAAATGTTACCTATATTTTACCTTTTAGTGTTTATTTATGGATTTGACATTTTCTTGGATTTGCGATATTTCAGCCATTTGTCTTAGTTTTTTACAAATGAATAGTCAATTTTATATGTTTGGATATTATTTTCATCAATAAGTTATTTTACCAATTGAAGTGTGTAAGGTGGTGGAATTAAGAGGTCAAATTCGATCAAAGCATGAATTTTAATGTTTTTCAAGGGTTTCTAGGTTCTTTGTTTTATATTCACTCTTAATCCCATTTATGAACCATATCCATCATCTAAACACAGTCTGGTAATCTTAAACATGAATTTATTAAGCTCCATTGTCTTTTCCACTTTTTATGAAAAATCATCTTAAATTACTAATTATCACTTAAATGTTACATGTAAAATTGTCACAATATGCAATATAATCACTGTATTATTAAAAGTGATGATTTCTATTGATTCCAAGTGACAAGATAAATCAATTTTTTTCCTTACAAGTCCACTTGATGTATCTCAACTAAGACTAACAATAATGGAGCTTAGACTTTCTCTTTAATTCATCTTCAAATTTTCATGTAAATTTATCGTTACTTGCTATTTGACCATCGTACCATCAAGATTACACTTCTATCACTGCTAATGCATCGTGATTCATCAAAATTTCTTCCTAACATTTTGAGGGGGTTATCAGTTCACTTATGGAAAAGGGAAGTGTGCTACTTTTTTCAACATCTTTACATTATAAATCCCTGCCTTACTTCTTAGGATTAAGTGATTGAATATTCACATGTGTTTATATTTATATCATACGCTTTATAACATGTCTCTTATCATGGTTTTCGTATTTACAATATATATATATATATATATCACATGATCAATGCTTACTTTCGATAATATAAGATTGATATTTCTTGATACCGCATGGAAATAGGTTTTAATGACAACTTGTAAGTCTTAGCCTCCTCATACTCCTCCAACTGGCAAGTTCAAACTTGAGGAAGGGAGAGAAATTGTGGTTGTGGATTTTTTATTTTTTATTTTTTATTTGCAAAGAAAAGAAAGAGCATAAGAAGAAGTAAGAGAGATATGAGAGAGAAGCAGAGAGTTGTAGGAGAGAAACAGAGGTGAGAGAAGCAAAAGAGATAGAGACATGAGAGGGAGAAGGTGAAAAAAAATATTTTTTGTGTGTGAGTATCTGATTGAGAAATAGTGGTAGAGGGAGGAAGATGAACACTTGGTAACCAAGCATATGGCAAGAGAGAAGAAAGAAAAGAAACTTGGGGAAAAAGTCTTAGTTGCAATCCTGGGTGTAGATTGTACTTGAAGTCAAAAGCAAATACCCCTAAATTAAGGAGAGCTAGGTAAATTACTTCCTTAAGGAGTTACTTGCATGGAAGATTACTTAATAGAGATCAAACTTGCAAGGTGAGTTTACTTAGAGAGGAGAGATTGGCCATAGCTAAAAGGAGGAAAGGGATGGCATTATTTTGGTTTGATGCCAAAACTTGTTTACATTAGAACTAGATTGAAATTGCATTGTTATTTTTATGTATCATGGGTGTGTTTGACGTGGTTCTTGAGAAAGGGAGGGTAATTAAACTTGATTTTGTGTTCTCGAATTTCAATTAATATATTAAAATCTAGATTATTTATTTACACTTGATAGTGTTTAAGTTCAATTAGTTTCTTTTTATGTGATTTTAGTTTGCTTGAGTCTATTCTATAAGTTTATTACCTTTCGCTTGTGTTGAGTTATCTCAAATATTAGTTTTGATGATAACAAAATGATAAATGTTTTTTAACAAATTTATTAAGTGTGCAGCCGTCAAGTTATAAAATTTTGACCAAGTATGATTATAAGGTTTATGGTTTTTCAAAGAAAGATCCAATTCAAAGAGTAATTCATAAACCACCCATAAAGTTTTCTAAGAAGACAATAACACTTAGAAGATAACTTATAAGGTAGATCTGTTGTTTTGTTAAGAAGACAGTAACGCTTAGAGAGTAACTTAGAGAGTAGACTTGTTACATGGATAAAATCTACAAAATTATGAACAGCAAGCTTCAACCGAGTTTTCTCTAATTCTTTCGCCAATTTGAAGACCCTGCTCCAAAGTTGAATGTATTTGGGTAATACATTCAAATATGTTCCATGAAGTTGGTTAAAATATCCATAGGATTCAAGTTTTCATCTTATAAAAGCTTAATTCTTGAAGTTTCAAGTTTTAACAGTAAGTTCTAAAGTTAAGGATAAAATCCATTTCAGATTTGTCAAGTAACGTTTTGTGAAAGTATCTAAAGTCGTGTTTCAACAGTAAAAGAAGTTCAAACTCGTAGAAAAGTACGAACGGCAAGACATTATCCGAATTTATAGAGATATGTATGAAGTATATTAGGAACTAGTTTAGTCAATTTTTTAATGGTCCTTGAAGATATTATCTACCTATCTTGTTATCAACATGGATTTAACCAATGAAAGATTTTGAATTCAAGATAAGTTCAGAAGATATATTTTCAACAGGCTCATGAAGTTAGGAAACAAACATCATCACGACAACCAGCTTTTTCTATTTTTCTTGTTATAAGAACTACTGATAAAAAATTAGCAAATCACGTCAATAACAAGAAGCACAAAATTAGGAACAAAACTTATCTTAAACTTTCAAATTATCATCTATTTAGCCGTTGAAGACATAAAGATAAATATATTAGCAGAAGTTCAAAAAAAAAAAGATAGAACATGCGTGAAAAGAAGCTCTCTATCTACTTACTATGAATTTTTCAGCTCACATTTTGTGCTAAATACTATTCTTTAAAATTTTATTCCTTTCACTAAAATTAGAAATGATACTTAATTCTTTATTCCTCATTTTCTTTTGATAATTTTTATGTGAAGATAGATTACAAGTAGACTCTGAGTTCAAAGATAACTAAGACTTAGAGTAAAGTATGACATAATGAATTGAAACACTATTTATAATCTTATTTTGATTGGATATAATGGAACATACCGGTGTGGAATATCGGGTCCTCAGCTTTAAGCTGAAAGAAATGATCAATGCTCAAGGCGAAATCTCTATAAACCATTGCACAAACTTCTCTTACCCTACTCTTATTTATTTATCGTGCATTTAATTATTTATTGTGATTGCAAAGTAAAATCAAGCCATACTTTGTAAGTAATTGAGGCTGTGTTTAAAATTTACAAAAAGCGAAGTTTTTTTTTAAGCTACCAATTCACCCCACTACCCCCCTTCCCCTCTTTCTTGGTTACTTTTTAGGACCAACAATTGGTATCATAGTAGATATTTTTTGCTTAATCGAGTGATCCATTTCATGATGGTTAAGAATAACATTGCAATTAATTGAGCTTCATATTTTGATGGCACGAATTATTTGTATTCGAAAATATGCATGTTAACTTATATTGAGACTAATGACTATGCTTCATGGCAGGTGATCAATATTGGAGATAATTAATTGACAAGAACAAATGGTGTTGGGTTCATTGGGGCTGAATTGAAACTTATTGAGAAAAATAACAAAGCTAAGAATCTATTACTCACTACTATAGTACCGTATGAATTTTACTTGATTTCTTCATGTGACACAGCTAAAGAAATTTAGGATACTTTGTTTGAAATATATGAAGAAACCAGTACTATTGAGGAAATAAAAATCAATGCTTTGTTGCAACGCATGAGTTTTTTAAAATTAAGTCCGATAAGAAAATTAAGAATGCATTTAATAATTTTACTGTTATAACTAATGAACTAACATCTCTTGGAAAAAAAAAAAAAGGAAGATCCCAATCTTGTTAGGAAAATGTTGTGGATCTTACCTAAGTGATGGGATGCTAAGAAGATGGCTATAGAAGAAGCACAAGACCTAAACAAGCTCATGCTTAGCCAATTGAGGGAGAAGTTGATGGCATACGAGCCACTCATTGCAACCGAAGAACCCAAAAACAACTCAAAGGATATAGCATTTAAAGCAAAAAGAATAGCTAAATCCGACTCTGATGAGGTGGATATCAACGTGCTTGCAAGGAGATTCAAAAAGCTGATAAAGAAAGGTAATAAATTTAAAAATTTCAGCAAGCTTAACAAATTCGATACAGGAAAAAGCTTTAAGGAAAAAGGAAAAAAAAGAAGAAGATCATATGCTATGAATGTAAGAAACAAGACATATCAAGTATGAGCGTCCAATTATGAAGAAAAAGATGAAAAAAAATTCAAAAAGAAAAAGTCAAGCAATAATGGCAACTTGGAGCGACTAGGATTAGTCAAAAGCTGTAGGTAGGATGAGGAAGAAGCAAATCTATGTTTGATGGCTACATCCGAGGTAAATTACTAAATTTTGAATTTGAAGCTGATATGTCTAATAACGAGATGTATATAGAAATAAAGAAGCTCTTAGAATCTCTAAAAAAGATCGATTTAAAGATATTTAAATTAGATGATGAAAATATAGCTTTGAAAAATGAAAAAAGATGTTTTGAGCCAAACAAACAAATTACTTATTGATGAGAATGATATTTTAAAGAATGATGATGAAAATTTGCATGTCAATTTTGATGCTTTATGAAATGAGAATGGCGTTTTAAAGGATGAAATCAAAGATATAAAAGTAAGAGTAGAAGATCTGTCATAATCAATCAAAAACACTTTTAATAAGTTCAATGAAAGTGACAAAAAGCTGAATATGCTCATATGTGGTCAGAGACCTACAACTGTTAAACATGGGCTTGGATATGAACATGGAAATTCATCTAATAATGTGAAAAGGATGGTATTTGTAAAATAAAATAAACCTGTAAATACCGAGTTAGTTAAAAATAAGGAACCTATTAAAAATAACATGAATAATAGCAGTAGATGATACTTCAGAAGGTACCTTCAACAAAAGTATCAGTTTATAAAGTATAGTAGAGATCACAGGTATGTATATGATAAGTGGCATCCAAGACGAAATCATCGTCAACAGGTAAATTAAAGATATAATATGCGTGTTTCTTTTGTAATAAAGTTAGTCACATGGAAAATATTGTTTTTACAAAAGAAATAAGCTCTGTACACATCAAGTTAAAAAACAAGAAAAGATAAGCTTGACTTATCAAGGACCCAAGTTTGTTTGGGTTACTAAAAAGGTTAGATTGCCTTTTTTGTGCATAATTGCAGGAACAAGGAGCAAAGATAAAAGGAACTTTGTACTTGGACAGTAGGTGTACAAGTCATATGACGTAAGATGCGACCTTATATACATACTAGCATAATGTTGGAAGGAAAAAGATATGTAAGATTTGGGATGATAGTAGAGGTAAAATCATAAGATCAGGTATGATTGATCATCCTCCATATTCGATTGAAAATGTTTATTTGGTGAAAGGACTAAAACATAATCTATTGAGTATAAGTCAATTATGTGATAAAGGTTACAAAAATGATCTTTGAGAAAAATAAATGTTATGCCTATAATTCCGAAGGAGTAAAATAATTCAAAGGCTTTAAGAAAAAGAATATATATCTTATTACACCCTCTAATATGGATATTGAGTATTGCTTTTTGACTGTGGATAACAATATACATGTATGACATAAAAGGCTTGGTCACGTGAACTTTAATCAACTAGAAAAGCTTTCTAAAAAGAATCTAGTTGCTGGTTTGCCTGTAATTAACATAAAGCATGATGTTAAATGTGCAATCCGTTCAAAGAACAAGATAGTTTCGATTTCTCATAAAAGCAAAAATATGATTTCGATAAAAAGACTGCTTGGACTTTTACATCTTGATTTGTTTGGACCTACAATAACTTTAAGCTTAGGAGAAAATAAATATGGATTTGTAATTGTTGATGATTTTTCAAGATTTACGTGGGTAATATTTCTAAAACATAAATCTGATACTTTTGACATGTTTCAAAAATTTGCTAAATAAATTCAAAACGAGAAAGGATGTTCTATTATTGCCTTAAGAACCAATCATGGCAAAGAATTTGATAATGCTGTTGTATAACTTTTTGTGAAAAACGCGAAATAAATCATAATTTTTTAGCACCATTATACCTCAACAGAATGGTTTAGTTGAAAGGAAAAATAGGACAACACAAGAAATGAGACATTTTGTGTTAAAAAAAAAGTGGAATAGCTGAATATTTTTTGGCAGAGGCTATTGCAACTGGTTGTTACATAACGAATAGAGTATATATTCGACCTCATACTATAAAAACATCATATGAGTTGTTTTATGGTAGAAGACCATTTATTTCATATTTTCATATGTTTGGATGTGCATGTTTTGTGAAAAAGAATGCAAATAATCTTGGTTAATTTGATGAATGCTCAAATGAAGCAATCCTTTTAGGATATTCACAAAATAGTAAAGCATATTGTGTTTTTAATAAAACAACAAAAGTACTTGAAGAATCTATTAATGTGCATTTTCTTAATGAAGTGAAAAATGATTTTGACGACGATGATGTGTTTATGCCTGATAATGAAAATGAACCTAAATTTAATAACTCAAAGACTAAAGCAAAAAGTAAATTTGATGAAATCCTAAAACCCAATATCTCATAAACTAAAGCAGTAGATAATTTGGAAATAGAATTTGATAAACCCAAAAGTTCAAAAATTTGGAAGTTTAAATCATCTCATCTCCTAAGTTTAATTATTGGTGATACATAAGCAAGAACAAAAACTAGATCTAGGTTGCAAGAGCTTGAAAATCATTTTGCTTTGTTGTCTGAAATTGACCCAAGTAATTTGCAAACCCCGAAAATTTTACATTAGTACACAACATTAAAATAGAAAATATGAATTAGTTAGTAAACTTAGAACTCAACAAAAACCCAATATTAGATCAATGAGCTGAATTTAGCTTGTTTAAGATATGAAAGCCTGAATAAAACTTCTTTGACCTTAATTGATACAAAAAATGAGCTTTCGTATCTTGAGTAATAACTCGAGATATAATTGAAAGCAACCCAAATCTTCAAACCCCGAAACTTGCCATACAAGAAGAAATAGATAGAAATGTATAAATATAGAAAATAGATGGTTACTTTTGAGCTCAACAAAGACTTGAGACTGGAACTATAAGTAGGAATAAGCCTATTGTAGACACCCAATTTTTGCCCAATTAAAAAAATAATAAATAAATAAAATAGGTTTAAGTTTATAATAAATTAATATCATGTTAAGTTCATCAAAAATATAAAATATAATAATAATAAGAATAATGATATAGAAAATAGAAAAATAAAAAATTAGAGGAATAAAATATGTGTAATAATATAATTAAATGAATAATAGTAATGTAAATAAAATATATGTAGGAAAAAATTAGAATAAAGAAAAAATCATTTGAACTCAATATAACATATATTTTATTAGCCTTAAGTATTATTGGGTTAGCTATATGACCAAGGCACAGGCCAATGGCCTAACGGTTCAGACCATGGACACAGGAGCAAAGGGACCCAAGTTCGATCCTAGCCCAAGGCAGATTTTGCCTCTTTTTGTTCAATTTTTTTTTCCCAAAAGACACATCGGTTCATCTACTTTGAGACATCATTTGAGCAACGAATCTTTGTGTTTTTTCGAAATTAATTGTACAGACACAAACTAGGCATGGGATACATCACATCTATACACAATTCGTGTATTATTTCATCCCAAAGGCACATTAATTGAGTCATGAAAATTGGGAAAAATTCGAATGGACATGATTTTTCAAATTTCAAAATTGGCCGAATTGTATCAATTGATTAAATTAAATACACTTAATCAAGGAGTCATGACCTGTAAACATAAGATTCGTGATCAATTTGAACCAACAATCACGAATCGAGTCCCAATTTTGAATCGTTCTTATGTGAAAAAGTATAACGATTCGTGATTCAAAAATTGAACAATTACAAAGCTTCGAAATGACAAATTGTTTCGAACTCTATAAATAGGATCACCTCACAAGCAGAAAGTACAATTCAATTTCGCAAAATACACACTACAAGATCGAGATCTGAAAATAGAGGAGAAAGTGTTCGAATTGCAAAAATTACAAATTCGAAGTGATTGGGAGGATTTCAATCCAATTAAAGAGTGTTAGGATCATTTAGGAAGTGTTTTTGATTGATTATAATGCTTAGATTTGCTCGAATTTGCATTTGGGAAGTTCTGCAAATTTTTCGAAATTTTTTTATCCTTGCCGCCGTCAACCACCGCACGAACCACCACTTCTGGTGGTTCTGGGAGTGAACCACCACCACCAGCAGACGCGGCTCCTCCATTCACGGCGGGCCGACAAGGTTGCAACCTTCGAAAACCACCAGGAGCGACCGAGGAACGCTCGAAAGGTAGCGTGATCGTCTTCTTCGCCCGACGAAGCTCCGAGATCCGACCTGAAATCCGAATCCAACCCGGTCGGTCATCGATCAACGGTGGTCGGTCGTCGGTCAACGATCGTCGGTCAAAAGTCAGCAGATCCTGTGGTCCAGATTTGATCAGAAGATCCTGTGGTCCATATTTGATCTGAGGCTCCTACGATTCAGATTTGATCAGCAGATCCTACGCTCCATATTTGATCAGTAGATCCACGGTCCAGATCGCGAGTCAATTCCATCAGACGGTCAGATTTGGTCCACCGATCAGACGGTTGAGATCTGATCCGAGAAAATCCAACAGTCCAGGTTAGTCTGTATTATTAAATTGTTTATTTATTATATATTTAATTTCAGAAAATAGGAAAAAATTAATAAAAATTCGTAAAAAATCCAGAAAAATCGAGAAAAATTAGAATAATTATTTTTAATATAAATTTACATGTTTTAACAATTTTTGATATTTTTGAATATTTTATGAATATGTATTTACATATAAATTGATCTTTAAATATATATTTGATGCATGTGATGTTTTGTTTTTGTATTTTAATTCTGTTATGATATATTTTGAATATATTCTGTACATATGTGATGATTATTTAATTTTAAAAAAAATAATAAATTGTAAATAGATTTTTTTTAAACCAAAATTGTTGTTGAATAATAAAGATAAAAATTGTTTTTTTTTAAATCATGATATTGATCAAGTTTTTTTTTCCAAAATTTATCTTCATAAATTTACTATGAAGATATTAATCAAGTTTTTATCAAAATTATCTTTATAAATTTTTTATGAAGATAATACTCAAAGTTTTCAAAATTATTTTCATAAATTGACTTTGAAAATAATTAAAGTTGTTCAAAAATGTTTTCATAAATTTACTATGAAAATATTTAATATTGTTTAATCAAAATTGATTTTCATGTAGCATTAAATTAGCCATGAATTGTTATAAATTAATGATTTTTGAACTTAGAAAAATATATTTTCTATAAAATAAAAATCAATTGATTAGATCATAGGATCATCAAAATTGGTTTTCATAAAAATTCAAAATTTAATGAACTTAAAGCGAGAATATTTTAAAAATATAAAATTGATCAACAAATTAAGTTCTTTTTTTAAGAGAACTACGTTTTGTCTGATCTCGATTAGCGAGTACGTAGGCACCTTCGGGGCGACATAAAAAAATAAAAATTATATATTTATTTTGTTTATTATTTAGTTAATTAGATATTATAAGTTTAAATACTATTAGTTTGTTATTTTTCTAAAAATTTAAATATGGTAAAAATGTATTTGATATATTATTTCTTATTAATTAATTTTTCTTTATAAATATTTAACTTTTGCAATTATTTCTGGATGTAGTTATAAGTTTTTTTTTTATGTATAATCTTTGAATGTTTTGCTTTTCTTTGTAATTGCTATATGTTTTCTAAAAATTAAATAGAAAATTATTAAAAATGATTTCTGACTTATTAATATTGTTATTATTTTTTTGATGTATTCTTTTTGCAAGTTTTTAGAAAAAGGATAAATTCTAAATTTTAAACTTAAAGTGGTAACCGCTTAGGTTTTAATAGGTTAGCCCCCGGACTCAGATATCTGGTATTTTTTTTTTTTAAAGTTTGGTTTTAAAATCAAATTTTTCCGCAGACTAGTGGCTAAGTTAGGATTAACCGACCCATTAATCCTAACTTTTCATTTTTTTCCGATTTTATCGGTTGGCGACTCCTAAATATTTTCAAAATTAAATTTCTTTTAATCCATAGTCGAGGATTTCATGTTAAATGGGTTAGGGTTTAATGTGAATCGGGTTAAAAGAAATAAACCGGATGATTTTCAAAATTCAGGCTCGACACCTATATATAATTTTAAACCTTAAAAACAAAGATTCCCATAGTATTAAAACACTACTAATAAGATTTTATAGTAGGTATCGAAAACTTAAGATGTTTAGATAACTTGGTTAAAGATATTAAGAGGGATAATGAGTAAATAACAAATTATGCTTATAGTTAGGAAACGATAACCTAAAGATAAACCGTTAGGGTTATAAATACATAATAAAAATATAAACAAATGTATAACTAATAATCTAGACTCCAAATGAATATTTGGATCACACCATTGTTTTAGTTAAGATATTCTTAAGCTATTAAAGCTTAAAACAAAAATTGACTTAATAAGCTTATAAAACCTTAATCGCGGGAGATAAAATCCTGTAAATAATTAATCGCATAAACTTTAAACCTAAATATGAACTTGATAACAATCTAAGAAATTTATAGAACACTATATAAATTTTTTTGAAGATAAAACCCTTGAATAAATATCATGTTTAGACTCGTTTAGCTTAATAAAATAACCTAAAACTAAGATAATTACATAACTTAATGATATTAAAATATTTTCTACAACTAACAAAGCAAATTTCGGTGCAAATTGCACCAAAATGGATGGAGGAGATTTTCTTGAAAAATGCTAGCTGAAATCATCCTCATTTTGTTCCAAATTGTTCTCTTTTTAGTCAACAAAAAGAACTATAAAACCAATTAAAAGGAGCCATGTAAGTTAAGCAATTAATGCATGGAAATCTCTTGAAGTATCAGCTGGAATTCTCGGAGGAAAACTTCACAATTTGGCCAAAAAAGAAATCAAAACCGTTGTTATTTCATTCCCATTCTATATATATGTATGTGTATTTATGAATAAGCAAATAAGGCTAATAAAATCTCACACTTTCCATTCCAAACAAGCATTAAAACAACATTCTCAACAGCCACAAAACCGACCCTAATTCGCCCTATACACTAGTTGCTCGGATTAAAACAAAAACTCCATTAAAACACTTCAACAAAGCTTGGAAAGAACATACAAGGTAAGTTGATGTGGTTTAAGTTAGTTCTTTGCTCAAACAATAATCTAAACCGTGTACTGACATCCTTAGGATCAAAACCAACCCAAATCCAAGCTTAAAAAATGTACGGATTTGATCAAACAAGGTAAGTTTGCAAAACCCTAAGTTGCACCATTTTAACTCAAAATTATGGATTATGGACGAGATTTAATGATATAAGTTGATATATGTATATGTATAACATGTATAAACACTTAGAAACATATAAGGAATGATTCTAACATGGAAAATTGACGAAATACGAATTGGTTCATAGGAGAAGACAATGAACACTACCAGCATCGCCCAACGTCGGCAGATTATACCCAATGCCAACAGCTTATCAGGATAAGCCGGTGGCGTAAATGACCGCGTAGTCTGGAATAGGAGCTACGTAAAGTTTATCTTTACAAAAAATGAATAAATGCCAGCCAACTTGAATTCTATGCCGGTAGCGTAAGAGCCAGCGTACGTGGTAAAGCTGGCGGCCTGCAAGCCAGCGTATCTAATACAAAATAACATGTAAAAACTAAAAACGTCGGTATCTGGGTATCAACGCCGGCAACATTGAAGCCGGCATACACACATGTTTTTCCCATGTGAAGTATGCATTACACGAACATAATATATATATAATAAATAATAATAAACATATATTAAACATATATATATATATATATATCAAAACATAATTTACTAAGTAAATGAATAAATACAAATAATTAGAATAATAATATGTTTAATATTTGAGAACTTTTGAACCCTAAAAGCTATAGGGATATATTAAGTATTATTAGCAACTTTAATTGTTGAATAATTGTTTTATATAGATAAATAGATAAGAATGGAAATCGAAATAAGATAAATTTATGAATAATGTGACTTCTAAAAATGACAAAATAATTATATGAAGTAGATTAAGAGAAACACAACGACATTAAACAATAGTAAACAAATATGAGTTGTTATAATTGGTCGGTTAAAGAATAACATAAAAGTAGTAATAATAGCTATGAAGATATAAGCTTATTAAATATCAAATTTTCAAATACCAAATAATTGTATATATAAACATCAACAAGATCGAGACAAGAAAAATGAAAATAAATGTTAAATAATAATTGTTATTATAGGACCATTAAAGGACCAAAATAAGTAATAGAAACCGAGCTAAATATCAATATAGGACACTAGACACTTATAAAAGTTTAGTTATATAATCTATGTTTTATTGATGATAATTCTTATTCATCTAGGTAACATTGATATTATAGAAGACCCTACAGCTGATTACTACGATTATTCACCATGAGCAGGTGAGTAACTCGGTCATATTATACTGTTTGTGCTTGTAATTAGTTGAATATGTAATGCAAAGATAATAATAGGATTGTTTTGATTGAAATGTGTTGTGATCTGATTGTATGATTGTTAATATACCATTGTGAAAGTGATAATATAAAGATATGATGATGCAAAATAGTATGATGATTATTGTGTGTAATGTATGACAGCCATGAAAATGAATAAGAATTATTGATTTATTAAATAACCTAGTCATGCATTACACGTATTGCATTATTACATATACAAATGGGTGACAGCCTGCTACGTATTGATATTTCAATTCTCTGTTAATACTTGGTTCTTCTAAAGTGTTAGTTATTCCAATGTTTTCTTTGTTTCGTCGGTTCTACAGGAACTAAGTGGCAACGAAGAATGCCACCCGTAGTATTGCTTTGAAATGATTAATACTTATGGAGTTTCTAAGGATTGATACAAGAAATGGTCAATTAAAACATCATTAAGCTAAAAGCGATAACCTTAAGACGGGAAATTGTTGATTTTTCTGTAAACTTAGGCTCTCATAGGCAAGTGGGTCATAAAGTAAATATTCTTCAACCCTAAAAAGAGAGCGTAAATTTTTTTCTTGTTTGGATTCTAGATCATCCAGACTTGTATCCGAGCATATGTTTGAATAATTGCATTACATATGATTTGTTAATAACTTACTTAATGTGTAATATGTTTGGTTATTCACTGAGCCGTGGTTTCGCTCACACTCCAACAGTCTTTTAAGGTTTACGCTTCGACTTTGGCTAGTTACTTCAAGGAGTCTAGTTCCGGTAAGGATTTAGAAGCTAGATGCTTATAGTTCAAATTATAATGAGTTGTTTTCTATATTTAGAATAGCATAGCTAGTAATAACTTATCAGATATGTATTTGAGGATTTATGAGAAGATTACTTGGTTTGTAATATTATAAGATACTTTTATGGCAGTTATTTACTAATTTATGTCTTACATGTATTTTTCCTTTCTTATCAAAGCAACTAAAATATTCTGTTATTTGGAAAATATGTCACTCTCTAAAGGTAATCTAGTGATAGTATTCAGATGTGACTTATCTATTACTACTTGGGTACCCTCGAGGCGTGAAAATATTGATGAAGCTTTAAATGATAATAACTGGATCAATGAAATGCAAGAGGAATTAAGTCAATTTCAAATGAATAATGTTTGGAATCTAGTACCTATACCTCAAAATAAATTAGTTATAAACACTAAATGGGTATTTAAAAATAAATTAGATGAAAATAAAAAATTTATTAGAAATAAAGCTAGACTTGTGGCAAAAGGATATCCACAAAAAGAATGAATAGATTATGATGAAACATATACATCTATTGCTAGACTTAAGGCCATATATCTTTTGCTTGCTCATGCTTGTTTTAAAAATTTTATGGTGTTCCAAATGGATATAAAAAGTACATTTTTGAATGGTTGTATTAAAAAAGAAGTGTATGTTAAACAACTTACTAGATTTGAAGATCATTTTAAGCCTGAATATGTTTTTTAAGTTAAAAAAGCTTTGTATGGACTTAAATAAGCACCAAGAGCTTAGTATGAGAGATTCAGTGAGTATCTCATTTCAAGTGGATATCAAATAGGTATGATTGATACAACCTTATTTATAAAGCATTATAATGATGATATTAGTTGTACACATATATGTTGATGGCATAATATTTGGATCAACTAATGAATAATATTGTTAAGAATTTGCAAAGTTGAAATGTCTAGGATGGGAGAGCTGAATTTTTTCTTAAGATTACAAATCAAACAAACAAAAGAAGGAATATTCATTCACAAGGAGAAACATACTAACTACATATTGAAAAAAGTTTGGATATGAAAAGATAAAGGAAGTTGCTACTCCAATGAGTTCTTCCGTTAGGTTAGATCTTGATTCTCAAGGTAAGAAAATGAATGAAAATCTGTATGGAAGTTTAATTGGTTCTTTTTCTATATTTATCCACGTCAAGATCGGATATTTTGTTTATTGTTTGTATTTGTGCAAGATTTCAAAGTACTCCAACCGAAACAAATTTAAAAGCTGTTAATAGAATTTTCAAGTACATTGCATGCATTGCAAAATTAGGAATTTGGTATTGTAAAATCTAAGTTTTAAATTAATTGGATACTCAGATGCTAATCATGCAGGATGCAAAGTGGATAGAAGAATTATATGTTTATGAAAATATCAACAGCAAAAGCTAAATATGTTTCAATTAGAAATTGTTGTGCACAAATTGTTTGAATAAAACAACAATTACAAGATTATGGATTAAATTATAAAAATATCGCTATCAAATGTGATAATACAAGTACAATAAATTTAACAAAAAATCTCGTGCATCATTTTAGATATAAACATAAAGAGATCAAACGCCATTTTATTAGGGATCATGTAACTAATGGAAATATTAATATTGAATTTTTTTTTTCTGAAAAATCAATATGCTGATATTTTTACAAAACCTTTAGATAAAAATAGATTTGATTTTTTGAGAAATGAAATTGGAATGTGTAATCCTTTTTCAATGGTATTTTATATTTTGCAAATGAGTGTTTTTATTTATAAAATAAATAAAAATAGCGACTTTTTTTTAATAAAAAATTTGCTTTTGGATTTATTTTTTTTTAAAGTTGCATCTTTCTTTCTCTCTCCTCTAAACCTATATCTACCTATCCTAATCATATTCGAACATATCTTTTCTCTTTCAAAAGAACCAACCTATCAATCTTTACCTTGACCAAAACCCTAAAATGGCTCCTTGTAAATCTTCTTGCCTAGCCTCCAAAGGTTTCAAATCTAAGAAAGTGACAAAATCAATCACAATCAGAGACAAAACTCCTGTTCTGAGGAAGTTCTTCCCCTTATTGCACAAGAAGGAAACACATAGGAAGTTAGATAAAAAGAATGAATGATAATGTGCAACGAAAGAATGATGAATAGATATCAGAAGAGGAAGAAAGTGGAAAGAAGAAAGAAAATAGCAAGAAAATGGGTTCTGAAAGAAGGGAATAAGAACCTAACCCTGAGTCAGAGGACGGCTCAAAGGGTTCCATGGTAAAAACTCTAAAACAGAAGAAGAAGAATACCAAAAAGAAGAAACTTTATGAAGAAATCACAACTACTACCGACAAGGTATTAGAATGTGTCTTTATTGATTTTAAATTCTTTAAGTTAAATGGTTTTTATTGGGATCACTGGCAAAATCACATCGGTTGTAAAAATCTATGTAATATAACTGATCTCATAAATGGTGACCTAGTTAAGGAATTTTATGATCATTTAGAATTATCAAAAGGATTTATTTTGAAATCAAGAGTCTTAAGAAAATCTATAAAGATTAATAAAAAGGATCTAATATTTGAGATGAACGATGAAAGAGATGATGACAAGCTTATCAACATTCATAGAAGTGATATTTTTAAGGAAATAAATGAGGGAGTAGGAGTTTTTGATGAGAAAGACATATTTTCCATAGATTTTGAATTGTTGGTTGGGTTGTTGCACAGAGTTGTTATGGATTATCTTTTGCCTGAAAATGGCAGTTCTATAACAATTTTAAAGGAAGAAGCTCTTGTGATTTTAGCAATAAAAAAGAAACTGAAAATAGACATGCCTAGCATGATTCTGAAACACATCTAGAGAACTCAAGCGAATAGACCTTATGGTAATTTGCTCATGAGACTTTTCAAATTCAGTAAAGTTCATATATCAAAAAATGTTAAAATACCAATTCATTTGAAAAAGATCGAGGGAAACAAATTTAAAACGTATGAATATTCTTGTATTAGAAAAGTTGTGGTTCTCCAAGGATGGAGCATGATATAAACATCCAATGTTCAAGAAAATTAAGTTTGATTAGAATAAAGTAAAGGCACTAGCTGAGGGCGAGATTTTACTTGAATCAGAAAGTGGATTAGAGGATGAGGAACAATCTCATGAAGTTAAGAGAAAGTCTTTCAAGAGGCCTAAAAAAGAACAGATGAAAGGGAAAGAGAATAAGAAATCCCAAATTACAACAGGAGGGAAGTTTGAAATAAAGGAAGGGAAAAAGGTTCATGAAGCTACTGAGTTAGAGGGCAACTCAAAAGATCTACCAGCAAGACCACCTGAAGCATTGTCTAAACCAAGTTTTGAATCTAATATGGTAGACATTATAGAGAAGAAATTCCATAAAATGTAGAAGGATTTAACAGACTCCATGCTCAGTGCTATTAAGTTCTTCAAAGGAGTTAATCAAGGGGATTTCTCTCCTCCAAATGAAATTGTTTTCAATTCTAAGTTTACTAAAATCCCTCATCCTGAATATGTTTAACCATCGGAAGCTCCTGCTGCTTCTAATGTTCAAAAGGAACAAGTTCTTCCCTCCGATGACTATACCCAATCTAAGCAAATGATTCCATACGAACTACCTGTTATTTCCCAACCTCCTCCGAATCCTTCACCAGAATCTGTTGTTGCTTTTGTGCTTTCTAATATCTAACAACACAACTTTGCTTCCTTTTCCTCTCTAACAAAGTTTTCAGCTTGAAAGAAGAAGTGTGCACGCAAATTTGTCAGGAAAATTGAAAATAAGAACAAGTAAGAATTTTTGTTGAAATCTCTGTTATGTTTTTTAATGTTATGATTGTTTTCATGTATATCCGATGAATTCTTTCATGGATGAATGACTTTCTAGTAGAACTTAGTTCTGTTTGTTGTTTCTTTTATATCATAGCTTATTTATTTTCAATGATGATAACAAAAAGGGGGAGAAAATAAACAAAAATCAAAAGAGAATGTTTGACAATACATAAATATCTGATAAACATGATATATTTTATTTTGAAGGGTTTTGTTATCATAAAAAAGGAAGAGAATGTTAGGTTCTCTTAAATATTAGTTTTGATGATAACAAAATGATAAATGATTTCTAAAAAATTTATTAATTGTGCATTCATCGAGTTATGAAATTTTAATCAAGGATAAAAAGTTCTATGGAAATGTTTTTCAAAGAAAGATCCAATTCAGAGACCACCTAGAAAGTTTTTCAAGAAGATAATAATACTCATAAGGTAGATCTATTGTTTGTCAATAAGATAGTAATGCTCAAAGAGTAGACCTGTTACATGGATAAAATCTACAAAATTACTAACGGCAAGCTTCAAATTGAGTTTTCTCTAATTCTTTCATCAATTTGAAGATTCGACTCCAAAGTTGAATGTATTTGGGTAATACATTCAAATATGTTCCACAAAGTTGATTAAAATATCTAGGGATTCAAGTTTTCATCTTATAAAAGCTTAATTCTTGAAGTTTCAATTTTTGACAGCAAGTTCAAAAGTCCAGGTTAAAATCCATTTTAGATTTGTCAAGTAACGTTTTGTGAAGTATCTAAAGTCGCGTTTCAACAATGAAAGAAGTTCATACTCGTAGAAGAGTATGGACGACAAGACACGATCCGAATTTATAGAGATAGGTACGAAGTATATTAGAACTAGTTTGGTCAAATTTTTAATGGTCCCTGGAGATATTATCCATATATCTTGTTATCAACATGGATCTGATCAAACAAAGATTTTGAATTCAAGATAAGCTCAGAAGTTATTTTTTCAATAGGTGCATCAAGTGAGGAAACAAAAAACATCATCACAATAGCCAGCTTTATCAACGGATCACGTCAACAATAAGGAGCATAAAATCAGGAATAAAACTTATCTCAAACTTTCAAATTATCATCCTATTTAGCTGTTGAAGACATAGAGATAAATATATCAACAGAAGCTAAAAAAAAAAAAAAAAAAGATAGAATACACGTGAAAAGAAGCTCTCTATCTACTTACTGTAATTCTTCAGCTCATATTTTATGCTAAATAACGTTCTTTAAAATTTCATTCATTGCACCGAAATTAGAGAAGATACTTAATTCTTTATTCCTCGTTTGTTTTTGATAAATTTTGTGTAAAGATAGATTACAAGTAGACTCTGAGCTCAAAGATAGCTAAGGTTTAGTGTGAAGTATGACAAAGTGAATCGAGACACTATTTATAATCTTATTTTGATTTGATATAGTGGAACATACCGGTGTAGAATATAAAGTCCTCGACTTGGAGCTGAAAGAGATGACTGACGCTCAAGACGAAACCTCTGTAAATCATTGTGGAAACTTCTCTTACCTTGCTCTTATTTATTTCTCGTGCATTTAATTGTATATTGTATTTGCAAAGTAAAATCAAGCTATACTTTGTAATTAGGTAAGGTTGTTTTAAAATTGACAAAAAACGAAGTTTAATTTTTTTAAGCAACAAATTCACTCCCACCACCCCCCCTCCCTCTCTTCTTGGTTACTTTTTGGGACCAATAGCTTAAAATTATTTCCTTCAGTTATTCTCTAACTTTGAGTTATTATTAGAGTTATTAGGTTTCTCATTTAAGATATGGGTTTAAGATCTATTTGATCAGTCCAATTTGATTTATAAGGTTATGGGTTATTAGGGTTACTTCTTTAGGTTCTCGAGTGTCCACGTCAAAGTCTATTGGGGTTTATAAGGGCTCTCTAGGGTTTTGCCATAGTTCTTTGTGGTTTAGGATTTTACCAATTATGGTTTATTTTTCAACTTTGAATTATGTCCTAACCAACTCTTTAACTTATCATCCGAGTATTTCAAGGGTTTATGTCATACTTAAATCTAATATTTATTCTCATTCTTTATTCAACAACTTCTAATTAGTCTCTTTTTACATCAAATTACCATCTAACGTTATCCTAAGTACTTCTAGATGGACATGTTTTCCTCTATTCTCTTAACCAATCGTCTTCGTTAGCTAATAACAATTGATTCCTAACTCAATTCTATCTATATCACCAAAATTATAACTCTAGTAGCTTTTAATTGATGACTACTTTGATATGAGAAATTATAAGGACCGACACAGCTGGATATAAGAATCCTAGCAAAAACAGTCCCCTAGCCACATGTAATACTGCAATATTATATGTAAGGTTGTCTTTAATTAAATGATTTGTATAAATGTTTATCTAAATATACCATAAGATTCATTATCAAAATTTTCATTAGAAGAAGTATAAAACTTCATAATATTATTACATACCAAGGCTTATGATCAAGCCTTTACAAATACGAAGCCTTATAAAAATCTTAATAAAATATACATATATAGAAACGTATTTCTATATCTATTACAAGCAGATCATCATCATAGTCAAGGTTCCTAATCCTTCAATTCATCTAGAAAATCTTTGAAATCAGATTCATAACCCAATTGATAATAGAACCATCTTCATCAATGCCTAAAATAGATGAATCATGAGCCAAAGGCCTAGTACATAAGTAACACAAACAAATACGAAGTGATAAGCACACTTAGGCTACATGCAATGCAACAACCATTAATTTATTATCTAATAATTAAGTTTGTCAAGCAATATAGGAGTATTCAAACTTCGGAACAAGCCATTGAGAAGCTAGGGGTCCTGAGAGGTTAATATAGATAGTTCGAATACCTACATCTCCTAGATGATATAACTGAAAAGAATAGTAGTTTTATCTAGGGTTCACATCTGTTTCTCATCTTTACTTAACTTAATTCATAATCACTTATTTCAACTAATCCCATAAATGTGAACTAAATCATATTATTTCCTCTTAAGAATAAGTAAACATTTTGTTGATACTGTTACCTTTATTGACTACCCATTGAGCTACTTATAAATTGCCATAGCACTATGATAGGGGTGGCCTAAGCGCCTGAACTATCGTATCCCACTCGAGATAAGGTTACCTCTCCTCGGATTGAATTCAATGATGAAAGCACAACCAATTCAACCACTTTTAAGGCCTTCTTTGATTAATATCAATTTAGAATATGCCTATCCTAAGCAAACAACATCCATATGACAGCATACCTGATGTGTTTGTTAAGAAAGTAGAAGACATATTCAACCGACATGAATAATTTGTAAAAAAAGAATTCAATATAAAATTAGAATATATTCCACATTAAAACATAATTTAACATTTATACACACATACAAATATAACACATTTTATTAATTCGCATTTTGAAACAAACTAAAGGTTGAGGATGGCTTAGAAAGAATCGTAGGGTACATTGTTAAAAGAAAATCATGTCAAGCCTCATCATATAATAGGTCAATTGCTGATAAAAAAGCTTCACAGCTTATGTCAAGGGCACATCAAGAGCTCAACTTGGGCATCGACATAAGCCATGCTCAATATACATTGTTTATTTTTTGCCAATGAGTCTTAATAACCATCACGAGATACGTCGAGGGATTGACTTTAAGCTTCGATGGGTTCTAAGCTGCAAACTTAAGGCTTGACATTATTTAGTGCTATCGAGGGCATGTTGTGGTACAAATTTTACCCTCGACGAATACTTTATATTAACATTTTACCCATTGACATTTGCTTTAGGTTTACCTCTAATCCGCCTTGAGGTTAAAAGCTAATCCTCAACAGAATATACATGGCATACGAATTATCTTTTATACCTTTACAAACTTTTATAGAATCGTAGTTAACTGAAAAATTTAATACATAAACAACTTATACAATTACAGACTTCTTCAAAAATCGTAGTTAACATGAAAACATATACAGAAACTATCCATCATAATAACTTCTAACATCTTTTTATCTTCAACATAAAACTTATCATCTATAGTCTATATATAGTTTATAATTACACTCGTATTAGAACACAACCAAAACATCAGCTACGTTTCTCTTGTTTTTCTCTCTACTCTCTCTTTTTTTTTTTTTGAAAGCAGAACATGCACACATACATATATATATATATATATACATATACACTCACAATATTAAACTCATAACATTATACTCCATTTGCCATACAATATTTACTCCTACACTTTAAGAATCTATTTAACCTTATAAATCTACTTAAATTATCAATGTATCACTTCATCTTATTAAAATAGAGTTTTCATAAACGTATAGAAAACAAATGAAAAGCAATCGTACTAGCATGTAAAACTTACCTCAAACGAGCTTAACTTGGAAAAGGAAACTGGTTAAAAATTTTGACGATGAAATTTAAAGTAAAATTAGGTAAAATTTATGATAAATTTACTTTCTTCTTCTTCTTTTCCATAAAACAAATTTTCTTTTAGGGTCTGTATTGAAATGGCAGTTTTAGATAATAATCTTGGTACTTATCCACTATTTACTTCATCAGATAAACTTTGTAGTTATCCACTATCTACTTTATTGACTTTTGAGGCTACTAAAAATATCTGTTTTTATCTTGGGCTTACCTTTTAATAAAATATGTTCTAAGTCTAATTTATGTTAAGAAAGCATAAGTTTTAAATTCACATACCACAAACAATACAATACTAACAAAAATTCGCATTCCATATGGAATCTAATGTAATTAATAATTTATGTTGACTATTCATGTTCTATTAATTTAATTATTTAATATTAAACTCATATTTCAAGCAAACCAAGCATGCACATATAAAAATAAATTAAGCATAATGTTTAAGGTTGTTACGCCCCGAATGGTACCCTAAACGTGGCAATCCACCGTACACAATACTAAAGCCTAGGAATGATCGTCTCAGTCATGCGAAGGCTTCCATACTATGTACAAGGCATCTTACATATGGAGGAGACACATTGGGGTGATACATTTTATATTGATACAACTTGAGTAACAACGTAAAGGAAATGCACTTCACTATACTTCAATTACAATTCATCCACAGATTTCACTACACAAATTATTACAAAATAATTCACAAAACCCAGCTAATATCTTCAAGCATTCTTACTTCCTGCCAAAATCCCGAAGTTATATTCTGCTCCAACCATCTCGGTCCCCAGGCAGCATTCTCCAGTCAACCTATTTATTCAAACATATATTGGGGTATAAGCTATACTAGCTTAGTGAGAGTTCCCTTAATTTCGTACCATAACAAGCAAGTTATAATTCATCCATATGCTATGCATGAACAAGCACATGAGCAGACAAGTATATGACTTTTCAGTAGCCATATGTGAATGGATTTACGCCCTCCATTCGGGGTTAGGATGGTCCATAAGACACGTAACCATAATTCCAATCTTGAGTGGGATAGTCCATAAGTCATTTAACCATAATCTCGATCTCTTTCTCTTAGTTATACAACCTCTGTTTTTTTATTGTAGTAGTTTTATGTGCCTACCCCACATCCATTAACTTAAGCGATCCCACATGCTTAATGTTAACAAGGCCCCTCGCCTTCTGCTAATACACTTTTGTCCTACCAAAGGTGTATTAGCTAATGCGACGTGACTCAATATGTGATATGCATGTATAGTTTATTCATATATTCGTGGCATGTTAATTAAGTAGGTTAAGAGCGATCATAGAGAATTTCAATTAATTCAAGTCTATGCTAACTCATACAATGATTTTACAACAAGTCTCGCCTCGATATACTTATCATTTATTCAACCAAGATTATATCACAACTCATCACAATTTTATCTTTTCTTAATTCTAATGCAACTAGCTACAAGCACAATCAATGTAACAAAATAAGAGGAAAACTCACTCGGTCATTGGATCACCGGTCTTTTAGTAAAAATAATATAGTGGTATGGAATCACTGATTTCGAGGTTACCTAAAAAGAAAGAAATACCCAAATGAGTATTTCCACTCAAAACTAATCCATTCCATCTCATACAAACTATCAAATTCGTAATTTTCATCATAAGCGAGAATTCCAACTTAAAACGGCCATAACTTGGTCGTTTTAACTCGAAATTTGGCAAATTATATATCGATTTCTATCTAATTGAAAAGATCTATCTAATTCTAATATCATAATTAAGTTTTGAAAACTTTGAAGCTTCGAAAAGATCTGATCAGTTCTAATTAGTAGTGAAATTCGATTCCGAAAAGTAGTTTTGTGAATGTTTGTAATGTTTCTACTATCCAAAGCAAGTATACATGCAATATGAACAAGTTACTACCATAAATGATATGTCATGATATATATATACAAACACACACACATGTTCTTGATGATATTGAACAAAAGGAATTTTTAGAAAACTTTTTCTTTGTAAGACTTTATAAAAAATTAACTTAGAAATGCTAGTTTTGTATTCTTGAGAATCCCTACTCGTTTTTAGAAAAATTCCTTGCTAAAATCTATTTATTCTTGTTAAAATTAAGCCTTCATCATGTATATTCCCTAAGGCCTTTGTTTTTCAATAAAAACTCCCATTTTACACTTTGTAAACATGTTTTTAAAATTGATTCATCCCAAAATCTGGATTTTGTAAAATTGTTTTTGTGGTGATTCCTTTAAGTAAAAATCATTTGATACTTAGAAAATTAAGGCTCAACCATACCTAGCCACTAAGGACTACGTTTCTTTAATAAAACTTCTAATTTGAGTTTGAAAAATATGGGTTCTTATACCATTACTCCATTATTACGAATTTTTTAAAATGACAAACAACTCAAATTTTCCTCCTTTATTTCTACTCTTTGTTCTACATATTTTTCTTAGCAAATCCCATCTTAATTTATAAAAGTCATTATTTGATGATACCTATGACCTAAACTCTTCATTTTTCATAAAAACACAAGTTTTGGAGTTGATAAATGGGTTTTCAAAATTGGTCTTGGTTGAGATCCGAATTTACCAAATTTATTTTTGGACATATCTTTTGATAAAATCCATCTAAGTTTAGGAAAAATCATCCTTTACATATCCTATCTTAAGAGCCTTCCATTTATTAAATAAAAACTTCATTTTTGAGTTGGAAAACATGTTTTTAAACTATGCCTTGGCCTAAATCCGAAAATGAGATTTTTATTTTGAAAATAACTTTTGAAAATCACCTTTGATTCTTTTAAAAAGAAGTCTTGATGATATATATCCACTAAACCTTTATTTTCTCAACTAAAACTTCTATTTTGAGACTTGGAGAGTAGTTTTTAAATATAGGTTTTGCTAAGATACGAATTTCACTATTTTTATTCAAGTTCGAAACCAAGATCTACACATAATAAGAACATGAATATAAAAAAAAATGCATGGTAGTAAACTATAAACTCATAGATCCAAACTTTACTCCTCAAAATCATTCATTTATGATATCTATTCCTTAAACCCTTCATTTTAAATGAAAAATACACATTTTGAAGTTGAAAAATAGCTTTTCCAAATATGGTTCCATTTTTATCCGAATTTTCAAAAATGATTTTTGTTGAGACTAAAATAGATCTTGAGCTTTCTAAAACTTTTCTACCATCATCAAGCTAGTACAAGTTATTTAAGAACATAAAACAAAAGTCTAATGCATGCATGAACTTAAAACAACTAGATCTAGTTTACTATACTAGTTATAAATGCATGAATATTATGATGGTTATGTGAATGATGGATATATGCATAAATCATTAGCAATAACAAAATAATAACTCATATAACAAGATCTAAAACATAAACAAAATCAAAGCTACAAAAAAAAAAAAAATAGATCTACAAAATATAACTACTTTTAGTAAGAAAATAATAATGATACAAGAAAATAATCATGGATAAGAGGAGTGTTTCATTTTGGCATCATCGTCCTTAGTTTTTGAGCTTAGGGAAAGTCATTTGATGCATGAAACTCTCACTATACTTTACCTATACCATCTATAGAAGCTTAAGAAGAAGGTATACTTAGAGTATCTTCAAGAATGGGGTATAGAAGTGATTTTTTTTAGATGGGGGCAGCTTGTTTCCTTTGCAATAACAAGGCTAAGAAAGAAATAAAGAGAGAGTAAATGTTGTAGGGTTTCAAAAAAGGAAATGGTGTAAATGAGAGGCATTAAATAGGAGAGAGGAGTGTATTAATGTGTGTTAATTAATTGAAAGAAAAAAATTAAACAAAGGCATAAAATTTTTGGGGGGGGGGAGGAGGAGCTGGCGTGAATACTAGTGAGGAAATAAGAGGGGTTTAGTTGTCTTGTAACTTAAATTTTGAAAGTGTAACTTGTGTCCCATTATTTGCTAATTAAAAGAGACTTTAAATCATTAAATAAATTAATAAATAAAAGAAAAATGGCTATTTTTATGAGTGTGGTTAGCTGCCATTTATGGGGAAGTGGAGTGTAAAATGAGTAAAAGAAAACTTGATTAATGTGTAGAAGTGGCAATTGAAGTGTACTTGAAGTATGTGTTGAAAAAGTACTTTTTTATTAAGAAAATATATAAAATAAAATTAAGAAAAATATCTTTAAATGAGTGGCAGAATTTTCATAAATAAAATTAAATAATTATTTGAATTATTTTAATATTTCAACAAATATGTTACCGGTATGATCAAAATACACGAATATGAGCTATAAATGATATTTTTATAACTCGAAAAATTCTAAAAAATTATTTTATGTAAATAAAAATATTTTTCAATTATTAAATTAATTTATTTTATTTTTAGTATCGAGGCTTAAACAGAAACTGATCCCGTAAAAACCCGAAACGAATTAAATTTTGGAAAAACAGAATTTTCTATAATATATAAAATATTTATCTAAAAAAACATAAGGGTTTACAAGAATAATAAAATTATGTAATGAATAGTGGTGAATGTGCTAAAAGACTAGTTAATTACCAATAGTAATAAAATACGAAGGAAATCGGAAAATCAAATATTTCTAGTTATCAATAAAATTATAAAATTGATATTTTAGAAATGCTTATGAAAATACGAGTTTAACAGTACTAATGGTATATTTTTGATATCTTGAACCCCGGGACATGCTTTTCAAAGTCTGTATCCAAACGGATTCGAAATAGGTCAAAAATTTACCAATCTGATATTTTTAAAGGACCTTATATTACTATGAGCTATTCTGCACACTTAAACTACACCTCGGCCACTAGGGTTAAGGACGCGAGATTGCGGGACTTAAACTACTGTATTCCACTTAGGGTTTCTAGGTGATTCTCTGGTTTAGATCTTTACCAATTTGGAAACTGATATTTTATGTTTATACAGCATATTTAATTTGAGAAATTTATTTTAAATTTTATTTTTGTAAGTATGTAATATCTCTTAACGTTTTTGGAATTATTGAATTGGGTTTTATTTCTGAAGGTTAATCATTATTTACTTTTTAATAATTTGTTTTTGGGCTCTATATTATCCAATTTTATAAGCTAGAGTTACGTATAGAATTTATCGTACGTAGTGGTTTTGGATTTGAAGTATGTTGAGTTCGTATTTTATTTTTTAAGGATTCTTATTTTTCTCAAGATTAAGGAATTTCTGGATTCGTTCGTGATTTAAGACTAATCGAAGTTTGGTTTTAATTTGGAGTCATTTTTAGGATTTATTTTTAAAGTTCATTTTGAAATTATTTACTGAAATTTTCCGGGGCTTACAAAGGTATTTCACTTGCCAGCTCAATTGGTGAAAGGCGTTGCATTTAAGGTAAATAAAAGGCTTAGGTCTAGGGTTCGATTCCAATAAGTCGTAGCTTGGAGTTAACTCTGCCTAGGAGAACAATACCTCTCGTGTCCCAGTTGTGCCTGAGGGTGTGTTGGAGGGCCAGTATACCTAGCATCACGATCCCTGCCTAGGGTGGCCAGAAGGTCTAGGGATGCCCTTTCATCTTGCGGTAAGCTTAGAGTAGTAGGTCATGATAGAAATATAGTTGGATTCGTTATCCTATTCAAACATAAGGATTACCTCAATTGTCCTCTCATAATAATATAAATTTATGTGTTTGACTTTTAGGATTTTAATGAGAAACAAAAAAGTAAAGGGTTTGAACGATCCTTTTTTGGGATATGACACACCAAGAAAATATTGAACTAATTGTTTTGACCAACCAATATATCATGACTGATAAAAACAATGAAAACATTCAATCAATTACAAAGATCAAAGAAAGAGAGAGTGTGAGAAAACTCTCAATTATATTCAATATTTGAATTTGATAAAAATTGTTCAACCAATGCCAAATGAATCCCTTCTATATCCCAAAACTACATAAAGGCAAAACAATCAATTACTAAACTATACTAAACTAAACTATAAGAAATTTTCATATAATCTTGCAACCGACGTCTAAGTCTAGTCTAACAAGTCGTGGGAATGAATAAAGGTCTTATCATGGGTAGTGGCCAAAGGTAAGTCGAAACCAGTTGGTATAGTTGAACCTCCTAAACATATGGGGGATTATGGCAAAATCGAGATGGCGCTCCTTATGAGAATATGGGATTCGGAACTGACCTGGGAAGTCAATGAAGATTAGGTTGGCTCGCCATCCTGATTAACATCAAATGATGCTTTGAGGGATGGTCGAGCACCGTATGAGAACTCTTTGAGGGGTGAAACTCCCATTCCATGACAAATGGTATCAGAGCAGTAGTTCTCAGCTCCATCAGACCGCTTAGATGCTACCCAAAGTTCTTAAAGAGTGGGTAATTAGCGCAAAGCTCAAGAGGAGCGACCACTAGATATAGGACATTATTGCCAGAAGGCAGTTGTGTTACGAGTCGTGGAGACAAGGATTTTCTTTAATCTTGTTGTCAATTCAACTCGTGTGGATGAAGCTCAAGTGGAGCGGCCACCAGAGTGAGGACATCATTGCTTGAGGGCAACTGTATCGCGTGTTAGGGTTGAAGCAAGATCTTATGCTCAAATCCTATCATTGGACAACTCAACAAGAGGCGATCTCGGAGGATGAATGAATGGGTGATGGCGAGAGGAAGCCTATGGAAGCTCGAAGTCCTGGTGAGATGATCTTGGGTATGTTGACAATGGGTGTGGAGAAAGGGTAAGAGCTTGAGAGTGGGTAGTGGTTGCATCAAATTTACCTCATGACGAGGACGTGATGAATTTAAATGGGGAAGAGTATCACGGTCTGAGAGTTGAGGACTTTATGGGAGTATTTAACTCGAGCATATTGAGTTATGAGTGGCATCGGTAGAAGGTTTGTTCATGGTGTGGGTTATCTCTGAAGATGGGTCTAGCCTCCCATGGACAAACCGGTTGAGAGTTGATGTCATACCTCAAAAGGGGGCTTAATAGAATTAATCTAAAGCTATAATACCATGTGTGCACTCACAATATGAGAGCCGTCTTGTAAGTCAGAGTGTACAAGACTCTATTTATTTATCAATGTCTTTCATATAAATGATATATTATATTTTGGATTTCAACTATGGAACCCAATTATCCACTTTCTATCACGATCGCAGAGAATCGGTATCCCTTACCAAATAGTGAAAATGGGTTTCACACTTACGATTTACAAATTTCAAATTATTATAAAAATTATCTAATTTACATTATAAGTTTACAATATCCTATATTTCTATCTTCAATAGAATTTATTGGAGAAGCTCTCTTTACACATTTCTATTCCAATCCCAACTAGTATTAATCCTACACAAAAACTGTTGGGGGTGAGTGAACCACGGGCTCAGTGAGATAACCTAACCAAACCACGTATCAAACAATAAAAAAACAAGTATAATTACCAATCATATGCATTGTAACAATCAATCATATGCACATTACAAGCTTGGGTGATCTAGAATCTAAAGCATGATGGAGATTTATGCCCTCTCATTGGGGCTGAAGGATCACAGTGTTATGGCTCACCTACCCAGGAGAGACTAAGCATACAGGAATACAACAATACTCACTTTACTTATCTCTTTAAATTAACCATGTCTTAAAATCACTCATTTCTTGTTTTTAGCCTTAGAAATTTCACTAAGTGTTAGTCCTTTCAAAGCGATACCATAAGCGGCGTCCTTCGCTTACTATTTAGCTCCTATAGTATTAACAGCTCAAAGGTAATCTTGTGTTGATCTAATAGCTTTTAGCTTAGGTCAACCAGACATTATCAAAGGGTCAAAATACTAACACGTAGTAGAGTGCCACTTGCTCAAATGCTGTTTATGCAAATCGTGTAATGCAATCATTTTCTTTTATGGTGTCAAAAGTTTTTAGTCAGGTTTAAGATGATCATACAATTCATAGACAATTTCAACATGCTTTATACAATAATTATCATATAATAAACTTATCATTTATAATAGGATAATTTTGGTAATCATGCATACACTAAACATCATGCAGTATACCCAAACCCCACATGCATGTTAGTTTGATATATTATTATTATAAATGCAACTATACTATAAAGCACAAACAGTATGATAAGTTAAAGTTACTCACCTGTGGTCCTCACTCAACTATCAGAATATGCCACTGGAAATCCAATTGTTTTATTTTTCCTATGAAAATGAAATAACATATATTTATTATTGTTTTGTTATTTATACAATGATATTGACGGTATTCTTTCAGGACCTAGTTATCAACTCAGGTATATTCTCTACTTATTTAACTAGGAATTTTATCTTTATATATATATATATATATATTATTTTCTTATGATTAAAGTTATGGAATTTATAAGAGAAGTCTTCCTATTTGTAATGGTTATCCAATTTTATTATTTAATCAATTTATTCTTTTATTAGTTCCGAAAATAAGATATTTGAAACAACATATTCACTATATTAATTATGGTATAACTTATACTACTATTTACATAATTCTAAATTAGATGTATTTTAGAAATTACGTAGTCCTTTCTTTTTATGGTTTTACCTAGTATATTAATCTAAGCCAAGTTGATTGAAACTAATCGCCTAATTCAATTACTAAATCTACTTTAATTAGCTTAATCAACCTAATATGATTTTACTTAGTAAAATAATTCATTTAAGATATATTAGTTCTATCTATATTATTTACAATTTATTGTCACTTATTACGCCAAAATACGTATTATCATAATATAAATAACGCAACTAAACTTCTATAACTATCTGAGTGTCATATCTCAATATTTAATTTAATTTCTATTACCTGTATTGATCATTTAATGGTCCTATGATAATCAATTATTAATTAATATTTATTTTTTTTTGCTTGTCTTTATCTTAATTTGACATCTATATTTATATCCAAGGGGTTTTCTTTGTTCTTTGAGTTCTACATCCTTTGGTAGTAAATTTTTAATTATTATTTCTTTGTTTGTCAATCTTATCTACCTTTTTAAGTCTATATTTTTATTATTTAAGGTCACTTCTAGTATCCAGTCCTTTAAAAAATTCCTTTAACATATTTGTAAGCTAATGGAATCAGATATATATACACACCAAATATAAATTAAGATTTATTAAATTTTGATAATATATATATTTATATATTTAATAAACATATAACCACGATATGTGGAATTCATCCTTCTAATAAGCTTGGTGTTCATATAGTTTTTGAGGATCATTTATTCATAACTTGCTTCAAATGCACATAAATGACCATATATTCTAGGGATTTAGATCTTAGGATTTATTTCATTGCATATATCCTCTATTCTCATTCCAATCATATATCATTTCTCTATGGCCTCTAGATTATATGTTCTTTTATCATGATATCATTATGTTCATGATTAAAATTCCCTATAGGTATCGTAATGGTCATATAGGTTAGATTTTATTATTTAGGTAAGGTTATAGTATATTTTACTAAATACAATATAGGCTGTTTATGAAACTTACATGATAGTTTAAAAACTTCTATAAAACCAAAACTACCATAAGTATGTTAAGTTTTAGTTAGTTAAATTCTACTTAATGCATTACATTATAAAGTTACTCTACTAGTCATAGCTCTTATATATGCATGATAAGTTCTATGTATTATAAATGTTAATATTATGGGGGTTTTCATGGTTCTTGTTATTCTATGCTAATCACAACACGTGTCTATTAGAATAAGAATTACTCAAATTTAATAATTCATTAAATGTCCATCTACATTTCATATAGTAACTAAACAAATAGTGATACATAGCTAATTTCTAAGCATTAGTTTCCCGGTTTTCTGCATAGTTGAAATATAAGATAAGAATTACCTTGATGGAATAAAGATGGTATGGATAAACACTCTTCCTCAACAAGAGTTGATCCTTTGCAGTTTTATTTGAATTTGGTATAGTAATTTGAAGTCTTCATGGTATGGCTTATGGTGGAATTATAGAGAGGTAAAGTGGTTTTTTTTTTTTTATATAGATGATTAATTTACGGTGGGGCTTGGTGGAGAAAAGGAATTGTTTGTTTTGTTATTTGACTTGCTTTTGTGGATGGGAATAAGTAGTTTATGGGTTGAGTTTTTGGGAATTTTTGAAGCTTGTTTGTTTGTTCATTGCCATTATTTATACAAGTATTAAATAACTATATGGATGATGCTTGAAATAATTTTACGTTTGCAATTTGGGGCTTTATGGTAGGTTTTGTGTCTTTTTGGTAACTAGAATTTTAAGTCAACAATTATTACTCATGTGGCTATTTATTATGTTTTATTGTATCTCAAATGGTCAAATTGTCAACATTATGGGCTTGATTGGCTATTAATATCTCCTAGAGGCTGCACAGTGAGGAAAAAAAATAATTGAACAACTTGTGACAAGTTGTTTCTGTTACAACATAAATCACGTAAAAAAACAATTGCAATTATTTTTGACAATTTGCTTTAAGTTTGTATTCTTTTCATTTAATTAAAGGCATTTGGTGTCTTTTGATTGCCCATATGTGTTGAATGGGTGACTTTAATATGAATTACTTAAGCAAATTGCATGCAAATTCGGCTAAGATCATTACAGCCGTAGTCATTCTCCATTTGCACTGGAATGAAGGGAGAAAAGAACATGGAAAAGGAAAAAAAAATGTAAGGATGATATGATGAATGAAATACTAAAACAAAGAGAAGATGATGAATTTATACCAACAATAGTGTAAGGAGTAGGAAAAAATATGGACTTGTGCAAAAAGTCAGTTTTGCAGGTCCAAGTGACACGTATGATAAATACTTATTCGATAATATTTTTAGATGAAAATCTATATTATTGTTATTAAATATTTTGAACACTATGTATATTAAATTTCTATTAACGATATGTGTATGTGTGTTACTTTTAGCGCATAACAAACGTATAGAGAGATCAAATTGAAGAAAAATGAAAGACGTGAAAAGAAATAGAAAAAAATTGCAAGGAAGTTAGGATAAATGGAAATATAATAAAAAGAAATGATAAATTTATAACCAACAATTATGTAAGTGGGCAGAAATATGAATTGGTGCAAAAAGTTAATTTTGTGGATCTAAATGACACGTATGATAAATACTGATTCAATAATATTTTGGATAAAAATTATATATCAATGATATTAAATATTCTGAAAATTATGTATACATAGAATCTTTAGTTTAAGGCTTTTACTTTTCAGCTTTTATACATGTTATCGTAAATTATATTTTATCTGTTTAAAAGTTTTGTTTGGTGGTATTTGATAAGTTAATAATTATATTGCCCTTAATTTGATTTATTATAAATTTATAGTGTTTAAAATTACATATGAGTTTATTACTATTTATAGATTATTTTAGAGTTCTTATTAGATTTAGAAATGTAATATTTATTCTATATTTGTTACTTTATTCTTTTTACTAATTATAAGTTACTATATTAGATCAAATCTTTAGTTTCTATAGAGTCAGAATTATTTAACTTAAAGGTATTGATATGTTTCAACATTAACACTTAGGTTCTTAAATATTAAATAGTTTTCTTTATTCTTTATTTCGAACATTATGAACTTTTAAAGTCTTAGTGATAAAATTCTTTATTCTAATTGTTTATACTTAAAAATTTTAAATTGCGAAAATTTTGGAGTAATTCTGATATTTTTATTATAGTTCTTTTATTAATATAATTTTATTTATAATATTTATTAAAATCAGTTATATAAAATTAAGGGGATTACAGTTGATGCTGCTCTCCTGATGAGACCAAGGCAGGCCAAAACCAGTTGTTATAGTTAAACCTCTCAAACATATGGGGCATCGTGGCAAAGCTGAGATGGTGCTCCTTATGAGAATGTGGGGTTCAGAACTGACTTGGGAAGTCAAGAAAGATTAGGCTGGCTTGCTATCTAGATTAACATCAAACGATGCTTAGAGGGATGGTCGTGTGTCGCACGAGAGCTCTATGAGGGGTGAAACTCCCGTCTCGTGACACCATGGGCACTAGTGAGGGTGTGGCCCTCTCGGTCTTCACACGAATGTTACTTGGGTGGGTACAACCTCCAACATGGGTAGTGGGCTTCCATATGATCTTGGATATGCCTATGAATATGATTGTGGCTATCTCTTCCTCTCTCTGATTCCACCATGGCCTTAGATATGGGCGTATGGATAACCATAGCCTTCAATCTACTCGACTCCAAATTCTTTCATTCATTTACCTAAGTGCAAAAGAGCTATATTCTCTTCCAAAATGGATTAAATAGCTTGAAATTAAATCACATTGATCTTCAACTGAAGTGTCAGATAAGCTATTAAACTAAGTTCTGCAAATCGTTAACTCTAACTTGGGTAATAGGATCAATTGACTCACGATTCATATCATCTTCTTGAGCTTATTGGAGATTTGCCATCAAATTCGAATCAAACCCATCTATCACATAAGGAGACAAATATGTCACATTAAATGTAGTTGAAATATCACCAAGATCATCAGGTAAATCAACTTTATACGCATTGTCATTGACACACTCCATTACTCTAAAAGGACCATTAGCACAATGATCTAACTCATGGCCTCTTTTCTTAGGAAACCTACCTTTCTTGAGATGGTCCACACTAATTGCAAGTTGAAACATAACTTGCCATCTTCCCCTATCTTTGCTCTATTTAGCCTATCAACCTGACTTTGCAAATGATCATAAATCTTTTGGTGTATGTCATGCCCCATAGGGTACCTAAACGTAACAGTCCGCCACATGCCATATAAGACTCACGAATTACTACTTAGTCCTTCGGGAGTCTTGTATAGATGTAACGCGTCCCTTTACGACAATAGAATACTTGAACCGATGAAGATAAAGTTTAAATTGACATTCAATAGCATTAGAATATAAATCAAAACACATGTATAAATAGTTACAAAATCTAAGGGGCATTCCCCCAAAAGAATATTGTTTAAGAGGTCAATTACAGTCATCCAGTGTCTCTTGGTTTCCTACGGAAGTCAAAACAAAATTGATCACAACTTCTAAAGGAAACACCTCGCTCCTGTACCTGAGCTGTAGGTTGCCTCTGCTTAAGCCATATGAACGAGTGCTGCAACAAATAAAAACTGTAGGGACGTAAGCTACACTAGCTTAATGAGTGAGAATTTCCAAGATTTCATTCATAACATATCACCTAAGCAAGTGATTAATCGGATAAGTGATATGCATTAAACATATGGAATCAACAAACATATGATTAGCTGCAAATCATATGTGAATAGATATTCGCCCTTCATTATGGGTTAGCAGATTAACGAATACTGTGGTACTACTAAAATATGCTGTTTTGGATCACGGTCAACCAACTTATAAATTCGTTTGTGGATCACGATTAACCAACTCATTAATTCGTTTATGGATCACGATTAACCAACTTTTATATCGTTTCAGATCATGGACAACCAACCAATGCCAATGCTCCATCCCCATTTATGATATGAATGAGTCCATGATTATTTTCAATTCCAAATAGTCAATTATACTAATTCCTTAAGTGATCAATCAATAGTTGCAGCCAATCAATCCTAATGCATCTATATAAGCAATAATTAATCACCCCGCTTCAATTATCTTATTTTCAATTTTCTCATATCAACAACAACCATACATAATTCCCATTCATCCCCATCATACATCTCCATTTTATCTTTACTAAATATCTAATGCAACTATCATTACAATCACGTACAATAAATGGAATCGGAAGAAATACTCACTCGGCCATTGGGTACACCAATCCTCTAGTAATAATAATCTGGTAGGGAATCGTCGGTCTCGGGGTTACCTAAAAAGGAAGAAATAACCTAATAAGTATTTCATCACTTAACTAATCCAAACTATTAAACAAAACTAGTAAATTCATAATTCTCACATTTGCGGAAGTCCCGATTTAAAACGGCCATAACTTGGTCATTTTAACTCGGAATTTCGCAAATTATATATCATTTCTATCTAATTCAAAGATCTATATAATTATAATATTATTTTCAAGTTTTGAAAATTTTTGGATCACGAAACATTTTGATCAGTAGAATACAATTTCTAAAAAGTAGTTTTGTGAATGTTTGTAATGTTTCTACTTTATAGATCAATTATACATGCAATATTGATGATTTCCTATCACGAATGACATGCTATGAGTTTAATATATGCATGATCTTGATGATATTTGCTAAAATAAAATTTTAGAATTTCTTTATTTTGTAAGACTCCAAGAATACCTATTCTTAAGAAAACTAGTTTCATGGCTTTGATAAATCTTTTTTGTTTTGGAATTATTTCTTAGGAAAACCTAGTTATCTTTGCTAGAATTGAGTCTTCATTATATCTATTACTTAAGACCTTCATTCCTACATGAAAATTCCCATTTTATACTTTATAAACATGTTTTCAAATAGAGGTTATTCCAAAATCCGAATTTTGAAAAATTAGCTTTTGAGTGATTTCTTTGAGAAAAACTTATTTAATACATTAAAATTTAAGGCTCCATTATACTTATCCCTTAAGGACTTCATTTCTTAAATAAAAATTTCATTTTGAGTTTGAAAAATAGGTGTTTTAATGCTATTAATCCCAAGTTACGAATTTCTTAAAGTGACAAGCTATTCAAAATTTCCTATTTTATTTCTACTCCTTGTTTTACATATTTTTTCTTAACAAATCTCATTCAAGTTATAAAAATCATTACTTAATGATATTATTACCTATACTCTTCATTTTTCATGCAAAACACAAGTTTTAGGATTGATGAAAGGATTTTTAATGCATGGTCCTGAAGTCATCCGAATTTTCATTTGAACATTTCAAACAAAAATTTTCCTTTTTAAGTTTCTTGTCTCATCTACTTAAAGATCTACTAACTACAACATTTATATACATAAGACAAAGGCTTTTATAATCATTAATGCACTAAAACACAAAATATCCATGACATCATGAATGTCAAGTATGATATGAGTATTTAGATGCTAGATCTGCGACTTATGATACATGAAATGGAGTTTGAAAACGCGAACATGGATTTTTATAAAGATCTCTACTTTACTCTACTATTATATGCACGGGCATGAAGATCATTAGATGAAAACACGTTTAAACACAAGATTTACTCTTGTGATGGCTTGATATTCATGTAGTAGTATTTTCTTATCCTTAGCAAGAGCTCATGAGGACTTAAATATGAAAACACTCATGAATGGTCTTGCCATTGCAAGGTTTAATGTAGAAAAGTTAAAGATGCATCACCTAAAGCTTAAATAGTGGAAATGAAGAAGAAATGAACTTTGTGTGTGTGTGTTGATGAAAGTCACAACAAAGAGAGGGTAAAAGGAGAGGGTTTGTGTAATTTTGAAACAAATGAAGTGAATGAAGAGAAGAAATATAAAGAGTATATATAGTAAGTAAATTATGGTTTTTAATTTAGAATAAAGAAGAAAATTAAAACAATTTATGGCAACTGGGGGGAGAATGCACGTTGGGAATGGAGGGAGAGAGAGGGAAGTTGAATTTGTTTTGTTTTGTAATTTATGTAATAAAAAGTCTTAAATTGTAATAATTCTTAAGAGACAAATTTTTCTTGGAAAAGAAAATGTAATAAAGTGTTTGTAAGGATGTAAGAGTAGGGAGTGGCTTATAAGTGTAGTAGGGTATGGGCTTATACTTGTGAATACTAAACAAGATAATTACTTTACCCGGTAGTAAAAAAAACAAGAAAAAGGGCTATATTTGTAATTTTTATAAACAAAAAAATTATAAAAATTATATTTTTTAAATCCTCATTAAATTTCTGTTCCAAAGAGCATTTTGGAATATTTTTTAAATCTCGAGTTATGGGACTCGTTTTTCCGTAATGGATCTCGAGAAGGCCCGTAATAAATTTTTTTTTGAAATCAGATCTTTTCAAGGTTTGAAATATACTTTAAAACAATATTTCGCATTAAATTATTTTACAAAAGTTCTTTTAGTTTGAAATTGAAGGAAAGTCGAATCCAGGGTTATTAGGTTTCTCTCTCAGGCTTAAGCTAATTTAGTTTACAGTTTTGGTTTCCGGTTTCCGAAATCTACTTAGTTACCAGGAAAACCAGGGTTTACAGTGTAACTACTATATTTGCTTGACTATCCCTATCCTGCTCCAACCGTCTTCATCTCTAGGAGGTTTAAGTACTAAGTCTAATGGTGTATTTAGATTGAAAATGCATCTTCTACGTAACATTATGAACTGAAGATGGTATGCAAACTCCACAATAGGTAATGGAAAAAAAAAACTCCACAATATGTGAACAATGGTCCTAATCCTTCAGATTCTTTCACATGGTTGCTTTCAATAATGCACAAAAAATTCTATTAATTGACTACTTCAATCTACCTATCAATTTATGGATGACAAGTAATGTTGAACAACGATTTTGTAGCCACATGCATCCATAAAAGTCTTCTAGAAGTAACTTAGGAACTTCACATAGTACCATGAAGTCTAACCAACCCATCCAAGAATAAAGTCACAACATATGCTACATCACCGGTCCTATGGCAAAGAGGAAACTGCGTCATCTTGTTGAACCTATCAACCACTATAAAAATGGAATCATATGTCCACTAAATTCTAGGAAGACCTAGAACGAAATCTATACTCAAATCTGGTTAGAATAAGAAAGTGGCATACACAATCCCAACGGCTTACTTCTACATTTAGCCATTAGCACACATGACAACTTTTCATCACTTTATGAACATCCTTAGTCATATTAAGCTAATAAAAATGCTCCCATAAAGCATTTAAAGTTCGATGATTACCAAAATATCTAGAAAGACTACCTACATATGCTTTGTGAATCAATATTTCTCACATATTCCCCTATGGAATACACAATTTCCCATTCATGAACAAGTAACCGTCTATCATATGATAACTAATGATCGGGGATCATGGTTTGGTTGAATCAATAACTTGATTTAGAGTTGGAGGATTGATGAACTCAACTCATTGGATACATATGAATGATGTCCCGAATGAAGACAATTTAGGGCATTTTAATAGATAGTTGATACACTTTGGTGATGCACAATATATGATATGCTTAAGTATAGAAAAAAGCATTCAATTTAGAGGGAAATTCATTACATAAGGATATCACGCCCGTGACAATGCTGGTGAATGAAAAGAAGAAAGAAAATCAAGTCATAGCAGAGATCACCATCCTCATCACGCCCATAATGATAAGGCTGACAGTGTTAACCCCTTTCACTATGGCTGTGGTAAATCCCATGAGAACATCGTCCTTAGATGAAATTGAGTACCAAGAGGATCACTGTCATGCCCCGAGGGGTACCTTAAATATGGCAGTCCATTGTACACAATACTAAAGCCTAAGAATGACTATCTCAGTCACGCAAAGGCTCCATATCATGTACAAGGCGTACATCATAGCCAAGGGAACGCATAGAAGTAGCACAATTTACATTGATAATGATTAAGTAACAAGGCAATGAGAACACTTATCACAAAATATAAAATGGTAAATTATAATTCTAAGGGGTATATCCCTCTATTGTCTTCAAGTCAAAATAAATACACTTCTTAGAAATTTTCATAACACTAACATAACATATATTACATATAAGGAACCTTACAAAGTAACTTCATCCAATGTTCCCATTACCTTCATAAAAGTTTAACATCCTTCTATAACTTCCTTAATATCATGATCTTCAATTAAAGCCACAGATATACTTGTTTCAATAAAATCCGTAGGGGTATAAGCTCATAACTAGCTTAGTGAGGTATTCCTTTTCATTCATACCATGGTTCACGCATATGCTATGCATACAATACAACAATCACGTGATTACATAAATATTTATAGTTATCCGGAAACCATATGTAGAATGGATTTACCCCTTCGTATCAAAGGTTAAGGAATTATTAATAAAGATCCTTGACCTTCTATTGCTAGTCTCTAGGTCCCCACCCAAAGCTTTCGGTTGGCTAAGCTCCAAACCTAGAGTCGCATTTCTCGAGTGATTTAGACTCTCTAGAAAGGAACTTGGCCCATGTTCCAGCACGATAACAGCCAATCCAACTCTACACATAGGGGTAGCAGCCTTCCGAAAGAAATGTGACTTGATGGATGCTATGCGTGAGCATTTTATTTTTCTTAATCCAAACCTTATTAAGATTTATTAGGTAGTGATAAATCAATTTAGCAAACAATAAGCAGTTATACAAGTAAGTAAACAAAACACTTAAATAGGTAGTTTGAAGTTGCGATATTTTTAATTTCTCATTTTACATATAAGCATAGAATCACACACACACACACACACACACACACACACACACATATCACACACACACACACATAATATATCTTCGGATTCCCCATACATATCTATTTTTATCTTTTCTTAGCATACTAATGCCACTACTTTACAAGCACAAGCAAGGTAATGAAATTAAGAGGAATAACTCACTCGTTCATTTCGCAATCTTCTTAGTCGTAGCAATCCTTAGGAAGGGTAATATCGTATCCTTCATCACCTAGATAAAAGAAATATTTGGGATGAGTATTTCGTAGAAATTTTACTTAAAATTTCTAATTCTATTTCACTATGTTCGTCAAAATCACATAGAATGAAATTCCAATTTAAAATGACCAAAATTTGCTTATTTTAACTCTGAATTTTGCATATAATATACCGTTTTCTACCTATTCGAAAAGATCTATTCATTTCTAAGGTTATTTTTGTCATATAAGGTTGTTTAGGTTCCGAAACCATAGGGTACATATTCAAAACGAATATTTTCAAATTTTGCGAAACAATTTTCTAACTCAACTTCATTCAAAAATCCTTTAGTAATATATGTATATATATATGATTGATAAATCCCTTGATTATATAGATAAGCTCACTTTATATGTAAAAATTCTAATGGTACTGTCTTAACAATTTATTTCATGAAACAATTCATTTTGAAGTGTTAAATCTTAGCTTGACAAATTTCTTTTCGAGTATTTTGAAGAAACTTTATATTTTCCTAGGTTATTGTAAATGAGTATATTCTTATTTTATTTTCCTAATTCCTTTTTCCAAACAAGTAAATTTTCCTTTAATTTTGGTCTTTTATAATTTTTATTTATAGTGATAAAAGATCAAAGTTATCAAAAGTTTATTAAGTTGTTGATAACCTATTTATAAGTTTGCATATAGAATGGTTTTATAAAATGAGTCTTTTCTTCCTATAGTTATTGTTTAAAATGTGAGTTCTTATTTTCTAAAACTTGGTCTTTATTTTCTCTACAAATTTTATTTGAAAAGAATTCTCTTTATTGATAAAATCCTTTGTTTTTGATCTTATCATATTTATATTCTTTGAAAATAAGTTCCTTCTTTAGAAAATTGAAAATCATTATTTTTCTTAGTGGGTTTATAACTTTATGGGTTGATTTTATCTTAACTTTGAAAACTATTTTGCTTCTTGATTTTGTTATGGAGTTGAAAAGAGTTTAATCTTAAGCCTTTTGTGAAAACTTTGAATAGTAACAAATTATTTTCTTAAGACTTAGGTTACCATATTATGAAAAGAAAGTGCTTATTTCTTATATTTTCTTGGTAAAGCTATCTTCGTTTTTGGAGAAAACTTGTATTATTCCATTTTTATGTTGTTAATAATAACTCTATTATTTAATAACAAGTCACATAATAGAAATTTAGTTTTAAGTTCCTTTATTAAAGAAAAATTCTACTTTTAAATTTAGTTGAGACAATATCATTATGTAGATGCATGTATTATGAGCATGTAGTATGTAGATGATAAAAATATAAAAAAAGAGTAAAAAGTAAGGTAATAACAATAAGCATGTATGTAATATCAAGTATTGGGAACCTTAGCTTCATCTAGGTATCCCGAGACTTAGAATAGACTAGTCCCAAAAAGAATAAAGAAAAGAAAGAAAATGTTGTTTTGACTTGACAAGGACAAGTCTAAGACTAGAAAGACCAGTCTTAAAATAGCATGAAAAAAAAATTGTAAAGCATGAAAATAAATAATAATAACATATGAGTTTATATGCTCTAAAGATTATATATAAATACATAAATATACTTAGTTAGATATGAATAAAAAGTTAGCATAATAACAACAATAATATGAGCAAAGTATAATAATCAACATAAAAATATAGAAACGGATGTTCATAAACAAGAACAATACATGAACATAGTGTAGTTTCCATAACAATAAGTTTAGGAAACTCACACCATGGTCATGTAAAGTTACATGACATGGGTAAAATATTGGTAGGGGTTTATCTTTGAGTGTTTATGTGGTAGGAAGTAGAAGATGAATATGAGATTATGTTGTTAGTAATATGTGGTAGATAGTTTGTGTATAAAGAAGGATTTTTGTAAAAAATTGGTTTAAGAGAGTTTTGGTAGAGAGAAATTTTGGAGAGAGGATTTGTGGAGAGATTTTGGGAGAGTTTTGATAGTAAAATGAGTTGTGTGAAATAATGAAGGAGGAATGCGATATTTATAGAATTTTGGAGTGAAAATTGGATGTAATTAAGTTAATCAAAAAGAAAATAATTGAGAGTGAAGAGAGAGAGATGGTGGACGACAACTTGAGGAAGAGAGTGAGAAGTGATTAAAAATTAATTTTAGAAGAAAAGTGTGAGAGAAGTTTAGTAATATGTGGCGTAGAATTTTTATGGGAAAATGAAATTGTAAGAAATAGGTACGTAGGTTGTAAGAATAAGTAGTAACAACAAGTAGAGATAGATGAATAGCAATGAATAGTAGAAAAGTACTATGAATAGTAGACTAGACAATTAAAATGGTAGTAATAAAAATACACGTATAAATGCGATATCTATAATTTTTAGTTATCGAAAAATTTTAAAACTAACATTTTTAGAAACCTTATATTTTTATGAGTGTATTGGTATTAACGAAATATTTTTATCGTTCAGTGTACCAAGACACGATTTTCGAAAACTAATCCTGTTCGGATTCCAATGACACTAGAAATTTACGAATATGATATTTTTAAGCTTCCCTATATTATTATGAACTATTATCAACATTTATTTCCATTTCGTTGTTTAGGGTTTAAGAGCGCGGATTGTCACATCTTAAACACTAGGGTTAGTTGTAAGTTTTGTTGACTTTTAGGGTTCTGGTTTGACTTCCAGCTTGTTGATTTTAATCGTATGATTATAAATTTTGGGGTTTCATCCATATTATATTTTTAGTTCAACGTCTATGGTTTATTTCATTTTATTTGTGATTATTTAATATATTTTAGTTTCTCAAGTTCGATTTAAACAAAAACCAGTCTAGGTTATGGTTGACACAGTTTGAACTTTTGTGAAAATTGAAAATTTTTATTCTAAAATTCGCCGAATGATTTAAGGTCTTAATATTTCGTTGTTGAGCATATTTGGATATATTGTCTTGATTTGCGTGTTAGAAATTGGATAGATGATTTGATACGATGTTGAATTAATCAATTGCTGGATTTTCCATTTTGTTTTTAGGGTTCTCTTCTTCTTAAGGTTAAGGATTTTTGTATATGATCTTATTTAGAATTAGGTTTTAACTTGGTCGATTTTTAGGCTTCGATTTTGTTTTTTAACTTCTAGGATTATTTTCTAAGAATTATGAAAATTTTGGAGGTTTACAATCATTATCCCCATCATAACCGTGATGCCACCGGTGATCCATGTTGTTATGCTCGTAATGAGCTTAAGTTGAAGATTTGATTTGTGATCGAGGAGATCACGGTTGTGTTGTGATCTATAGCGTGATTTCACTACTTGTTTCCATATTTAATTTTTAGTTTATTATTTTATTTGTTTAACTTTTTAGGTTCCCACATTTTCCATTGTCCGACTTGTGGGAGTATATTAGGGTCGTTAAAGTTATGTTTAGCCAGTTTTTGCCCTTTTGAACATTGAGTTGCCCTTTGTGACTATTTGTTTCTTAAATAAGATTGATATTTCTTATTAAGATTGTTCTTTATCATTTCTTTGATCGTGTATAATATCATTTGATTAGAATAACCAGTTTGGTTCATTCCTTGGTGCATCATATCCTATGATTGATCGTTTATATCCTTTAGTTTTTAGTTTTTCCTAAAACATAAAAACCCTAAAACACTATATAAATCCCTAAATTGCTATACAACGTTAAATCCATAAAATATGTGGATTCTCAAATCCGTTTCAACTATTCATTGATTATTGCTATAGGCCTCCATAATCGATGCAAATGACCTATCATAATTGTCTTGACCCATAATTTGCTCAAGACCCAAAACATGCTTTTTAGACAATGTATTAGCCATTACATTATTGTTGCGCTTCTTATATTTTATAGTGTATGTAAATGTCTTTAAGAATTCTACCCATTATCCATGTCCTTTAGACAATTTGCTCTATCTTTTAATATACTTGAGTGATTTATGATTAGCAAATATAACGAACTCTTTTGGTATAAGATAATGTTATTGTATTATCAGAATTCAAATCAATGAATACAATTCCTTATCATATATAGGATAGTTCAAAGCTGCTCAATAAAGCTTCTAGCTAAAATAAGCTATAGTGTGTCTCTCTTGCATAAGCACAAAAACAATATCAACATTCAAAGCCCTTGCTAAAATGTGAAAGTACTAGCACAAGTGCAATGATTAACTTTTGTTTAATCAAATTAAAACTACACTGAGCTGCTTGATTCCATTGAAATTGAATTCCCTTTTTGGTTAACTCTGTAAGAACTGTTGTAATAGTACTAAAATCTCGAATAAATCTCATGTAAAAAGAAGTATGCCCATGGAAACTATGAACCCTACAAACATTAGTAGGAGCAAGTCACTCGGTGATGGTTTCAATCTTCTTATCATCAACATGAATACCCCCTCAGGAAACAACATATCTCATAAAGACAGCCTCCTTCTAACAAAAAGTGCATTTCTTCTAGTTAGTGTAAAGCTTCTCATGCTTGGGCACCACAAAAATCGAAGTTAAGTGACTAGCATGACTCTTTAGATCAACACTATAAACTAAAATGTCATCAAAGTAGACAACCATGGACTTTCCTAGAAACTCCCTCAACACAAAACTCATGAAGCGCATGAAGCAACGAGGAGCGTTAGATAAGCTAAAAGGCATCACCGTCCATCAATACAATGTCATGCCTCGATGAGTACCCTAAACGTGACGCCGTGCACAATATTAAAATTAGAGAGTAACTACCTTACTCACTCGGAAGCTTTTATATTGGTACAAGGTGTACGTTCGCAACAAAGGGATGCTAGTGGAGTTATGCATTTTAAGATATTAACAACGAATCATACAAGACAATATTATTATAATTCATCAAATAAAAGGTCTTACAAATTCTATAGGACATCCTCCTGATAAAACTCTAAAATAACATAGTTTTACTAAGATAGATAACTAAAACTGAAAGATTTCAAAGGAAATCTAAACTAAAGTCTTCAAATAGAACTCCTCCAAAAGCTTCCCAAAAGCGTATATTCTACCAGGATGGTCGGGATGGTCTTGGGTATAAAAACAAAGATTCTGCAATATCATAAATCTATTGGGGAATAAGCATAACTAGCTTAGTGAGATAATTCTTACGCAAATGTACTCATAACAAGGCAATAATATAAGCCCGTTAAGCAAGCATATGAAATGCAAACAGGATATGACCATCCGGTTTCATATGTAGAATAGATTTACCCCTCCATTATGAGTTAGGGAATGCTTCGAATGGGTCATAATTGACCTCCTTGAAATTTACGTGCATCTTGGGGTTCCAAACAATCATACTACCAGTTCCCAGGCTTTCCTTACCTAAAAAGATCAATCCAGCTCGGCCACACCATGAGGTCGTATTCCCTGAACATGCTAATTCCTCAAGATTTAGCTAGGCAGGTTACCTTTCCGGTACTAGGCTGAGGAGTAGTAGCAAAATGCGAAGATGATATTCTAAGTGATATGTATGAGCAATTTAGTTTTAAGGGATTTCAATCCGACATTAGTTCTTTTAAGGTGATCAATCAATATTTGCACATACAGCAATACACATAGAGACAATTTATATTAATCAATCAATTGAGCCCCAATATACTTATTGTTTATTGATCACACATAATGAATCACATATATAATTCCCATGATAACCCGTATGCATATCAATTTTCATATTTTCCTAATATCTAGTGCTTTATTCTACAAGCACATGCGTTAATACATAAAACGTAGAGGAAAACTCACTCGGCTATGGCAATCTCTATTAGTCGAAGTAATCTTTGGGAAAGAGAAGGTTTTGGTCCTCACCACCTAAACAAAGGAAATACCTGAAACGAGTATTGCATCCAAGATCTTCTTAAAATATCTAATTCTATTTTATCATTTTCGTTAAATTCGGATAGCAAGAAATTCCAACTTAAAATGGTCATATCTTGCTCATTTTAACTCGGAATTTCGCATATTATATGTCATTTTCTACATACTCGAAAAGATCTATCTATTTGTAAGGTTATTTTTGTCATAAAAACTTATTTGGATTTCAAACTGGTACAGTACAGATTTGACATGGAAGTTTCAGCCTTAAAAATATATATTTTCCAAGCTTTTCACTAACCAAAGATCCCATAGTAAGCATAGATATTTTTTTGGCAAAAAAAAAAAGATATTTATATAGTTGAAAAATCCTTTTTGTAATATATAACTTACATTACATGCATGATTAAAGTGTTGTGTTCAAACCATATTTTTCATAAAATAATTTCCTTTTTAAAGATCGGAGTCTACAAGTTCCATTTGTAAATTATTAAAATGAAAACTAAGATTTTTAGTTTATTTTATAGGGTACTTTTTACATCATAACTACCTTTTTTTTTCACTTCTTAGACTTTATAAAAATAAGCTTTTATATTTTTTAAACTTATTACTTTAGGTTGGTTTAATAATATTCCTTTTCTAAGTGTTTTCTTGACTAGTGAGTTAATTTTAACTTGACTTAAAATTTGCCTAGTTCTTAGTGTTTGTTAGAGTGTTGGTATGAGTTCTTTTTAAATAAGTTTTTAAGAAAAACTTATATAGTAAAGTATTATCAATATTAAGATTTAATAATAAATTTATTTGAAAAAGAGAGTAAAAGATCTTTATAACTATGTTTGGAAAAAGCTTTTCATCACATTAGCTCTTAAAGTCTATGATAAACTTATTTAAATTTTTGAAATAATATTATTGAATTATCCTAAGTTTTAAATGAAAACTCTAAGTGCCAAAGATCATTTTTGTAAAGATTTTAGTCTTAAATTTTTAATAAAAGAAAAGAACTCCTTTTATTTAGATAACAACATAATGATTATGCATGATCATGGGTACATGACTATATTACATAAAAGAATAATAAATTATATAGAAAATAAGAGATGTAGAAAATTAAATGAGCAAAAGAACATGTAAATTAAGTCAAGTATTGAAAGTCTTAGCTTTCATCAAAGCTTCCGGACTGGAGATAAACTAGTCCTAAAAATAAAATCAACAAAATAAAACAAGAAAATAATGGGAGTCTTAGATTGGTATCAAGGCTCCTCGGACATAGATTATGGACAAATCCTATAAAAGAAAAGAAAAGAAAAGAAAGGAAAGAGAATTTGTTTTGATTTGATAAGGACAGATCTAAGATTAAAAAGACTAGTCTTAATAAAATTGCATAAAATAAATAAATTGCAAAGAATAAATAAATTGCTAGAGCATAAAAAAAAGTTACGTTAGTAAGATTATATGCTCTAAGAAATATATATACATAAATATACTTAGTAATATATATATATATATATATATATATAAAGTTAGATTAGGAACATAAATGAAAAAAATAACATAACAACAACAATAATATTATTTGAACATTGTTAAACAAGACATTAATATATTGTTGCTTCTATAAAAACACATAGTTTAGGAAACACACACTATGGTCATATTATGTTAAATGAACATGAGAAATATATGCATAAGAAATGTTTACCTGAGGTAGAGAGATGAGAGGTGGAAGAAATAGAAGTTGATGTTGTTAATAGATAATGATGATATGGCAATATGAGAAGTTGAGAATGGATTTTTGGAGAGAGGTTTTGAGAGAAAAATTTGTAAGAGTTTTGATATGGTTTGAGAAGTATGTGTAAAGTATGAGGGAAGGAAATTATATTTATAGAGTTTTTGAGTAGAAATTAGATGTAATCAAAATAAATAAAAAAGGTAAAGAAATGGAGGGAAAGAGGGAGCGAAGAGAGGAGAGTGATTAAAAAAAAATAATTTTAGAAGAAAAATGTAAGAGAAGTTTAGTAATATGTGGTGTAGAATTTTTATAGAAAAATAAAATTGTAAGAAATAGGTATGTAGGTTATAAGAATAGGTAGTAGAAAAAGTGAGATAGATGAATAGTAAAAATAATACTATGAATAGAAGACTAGATAATTAAAATATTGGTAGTAAAGAAAGTATGCATAAAGGATTATACATGATATTTTTAGATACAAAAAAATTCTATGACTGATATTTTTGAAATCCTTATATTTATATGAGCCTAACGGTATTATCGGAATATTTTTACTATTTTACTTATCGCGATCCTAATTTTAGATACTGATTCCGTTCGGGTCTAAAACGAATTAAAATTTGGCGAATTTGATCCTTTTAAGTTTTCTTATATAATTCTGAACTATAATATGAAATCATCTCATTTTTATTGTTTTTAAGTTTTGCGGGTGGGATTGCCGAATCTAAGTTCACTAGACTTAACATAGAACTCGGTTGACTTTAGGTTCTTAGGGTTTATTTATATTTACTATAAAATCTAGGGGCTTACATACAACCCATGCTTGATTATGAAAGATATCTTCCACTCATCCCTATGTTTCATTCTTATTTTATGATACCCACTTTTTAGATCGATCTTAGATAAATAGCTAGGTACCATGTAATTCATCAAGCATATCATCAAGACAAGGTATAAGATACTTATACTTTACTATGGTGCAAGTAATGGCTCGACTGTCTACACACTTTCACCAACTTTCATCTTTCTTTGGCAACGACAAAGCTGGAACTAAATAAGAACTTGTATTCTCATGCAGAAACCCTTTCTCCAACAACTCATATAGCTGCTACTTTAGTTCATCAGCTTCCTCAGGATTAATCCTATAAGTTGCCCTATCGATTAAAGTTTAGACACTAAATCAATCCGATGCTTTATTCCCCTTAAAGTAGGTAATCCTATTAAAAGCTCATCAAGAAAACATTTGAAATTTTTGTTAGTAATTGTTGCATAGCATATGGAACAAGGGACTCACTATTTATGCGAAAAGCCTATCTAACACACAGTAGATACAAAGCTACCTACTAGTGATTTCCTTCGCCAGAACTTTGTGTGTCAATAATAATGATTCAATTTTAAGAGGTTTCAACATTTTATGCATTTGTCGAATAGCCTCAGCACTCATAGGAAACGACTTAATCCTCTTCCCATTAAACAATATTAAATAGGTGTTATCTCGCCCTTTATATTTCACAATCTGATTAAACAACTAATGTTATACCCCGAAGGATACCATAAACATGATAGCCTATCATACACAATATTAAAGCCTATAAATGACTACCTTAGTCATGCAAGGGCTTAAATATTATGCACAAGGCTTACTTTCATGATAAAAGAGGATGTTGGAGTTATGCAGTTCAAGAGATAATAATAGCATGCAAGAGAACTAAACATAAAATAGATAATTAAATAAAGATTACATCATCTTAGAGGCATTCCTCCACTAAAGTCCACAAGCCTCATGTGTATAACGGCTATTCAAGATCCACAAAACATAAAATGTCTCAAAAAAAAAAAAAATACATTGCACTATACCTCAAAAAATTAAGGGTATCTAAGAGTTCCTTAATCTTCTCCAAAAGCTTGACAATTCCAGAATTTGGTACGTATGGTAGGTCAATCCTCGGATACAGTCATAAGTACTCTTGTATCAACAAAAGTCTATAAAAGGCTAAGTTAACCACAATTTAGTGAGAAATCTTTATTCAAGTACCCAAAAACAAGCAAGTTCATTAAACAACTATACACAATGCTAATGCATCAAACGCATGCGACAATAAGCAAATATATATAGTAATCTAGAAATCATATGTAGAACAAATTTGTGCCCTCTGTGACAACGGTTAGGAATCGTTGAAAAATTCCCCATGACTTTATTACTAGTCCCTGCATACCTGCCCATAGCAAACGAAACTAGTGCGGTTCCTCTATGAGGTCATTCCCAAATGTTTTTAGCATCCCATGCTGGAGCAGGGTTCATACATGTGCGCGTTTATATGGTTTGTACTTCCCTTCCAGACTTTCGTGCGGGAGCAGTACCTTCTGTAAATGTGACCAATGGATGCTATACATGTCTGGTTTATTATGTCAAGTTGAATATAATTTAAATAATGATAAAGGCGATCAACCAATTATCACATATGCATGAGCCAAAATAATAATAACAATGATCACTTAAACAACTATATATTGGTTTCAATATTCTTGGTATTTGTTGTCACACAATCATATATGCACAGACATAACCCATAAGTTCCCATTCATCTCCATTTTATCTTGTTAATAATATTCTAATGCCACTAAGTACAAGTACATACAGGAAAATGTAAAAGATAACTCACTTAGCCATTGAAGCACTTGCTTAATTAAAGTAATCTTTAGGATAGGTGCGTTGTCTTTCTCGTCACCTGAACCAAGAAATACTCTAATTGAGTATTTCGTACTAATCTTGTCTAAATTTCTACTTTCATAATTTCTATTTCCAATATTTCTGGTACCTTGTTTAAATCTATAAACGTTATAACTTTCTCATTTTAACTCTAAATTTCACATATGGGTAGTTGATTTCTACCTACTTCGAATGCTCTATCTATTTCTAATGTTATTTCAAATTTAAAGTAATGTAGGTCTCAAAACTATAGAGTCAAATTACTCTAGATTTTGACACTTGTTGTAAGTTTCTTCTTATATAAACTTTCTAAGGTAAGTAAATATATTGTTCCTATAGTCAAACATAATAGAACTTAATAATAATTCATAGTACATGCATGATCCTGGTGATGTTGCTTCAATTAGAGTCTACTAAAATAATCTTTTAAAAGCGGCTAAGAAACCTAAGTTTGTGGATAGTAAATTTTCAATATTTGTAGTGAGATTTTATTTCTTAGGACTCTTCAAATAAGTGACTCCTCAAATAAATGTTTCGCCTTGAAAAGTAAGGTTTTCTGCCTATTTTATTTCTTGAAAGTTTTGGTTCTATAAAGATCTTATAAATAGTTTTTGCTTAAAATTTGGTTTACAAAACATGTGTCCTCATGTGTTTTCGTGAAAGAATTTCAAGTTGTAAATTTCAAAATTTTTCCTATGGTCTTCAACACTTTTGAAGGAAAAAATGGGAATGCTTTTGTTTCCAAACTTTTCTTTTGCTAAATGATTCTCTTTCGCATATTGAAAGTGGATTTGAAAGAAAACATTTTATACAACAAAGAATTGTCAACACATGGGGTTAATAATTCATTTTGGCATTATAACTAGACTTGGGTGTAAATCCTCGTTTTCTTAAGTAAACCTGAGTTTGGTTTCAAGAAAGATTTAAAACCGGAAACTGAAATCCAAAAAGAATATCTTCAGACCAATCAAACATAGGAATCCTATGTTCGACAAATATCAAGAAGGAAACCCCAAAAGCATAAAAACAACTTAACTCCAAAGTAAGACTCTAAATTGGAAAGTCAACCGGAAACCCTACGTCAACAAAACCTCAGAAAACCCTAGTAGTTTGGATCCGGCTATCTCGGGTTCTCAAACCAACAAGTCGAAATACGAGCATAAAATATATATTGGCTCGTATTAATGTTAGAATGCTAAAAATATCTGATTAGTGAATTTTCGACCTATTTGAGCCCAATCGGATACAAGCCTCGAAAAGCGTGTCCCAGGGCTCGGGATATTAAATATATGATATTAGTACCATTAGATTCGTAATTTCATAATAATTCTAAATATTTCAGTTATATAATTTTTTGGATTATAAAAGTTACATTTATAACATTTTTATCGTATTTTCATTATTACCGATAATTTAAGTGTCTACTCAACTTTTGTTTTCTTATACACTATTCATCAAGTACAACCACCCATACCCTATTCTTACATTCTTACAACCTATTCTTACAATTTTACATCACTTTCTTACAAATTTACTTTTCCAATATATTTTGTTCACAAATTACTCATTAAGTTTGAATTTTATTACACAAAACAAATCAAAACACTCTCCTCTCTTCTCTCTCTCTCAAACCGGCGCACATACCCCCTACCCCCGTTCTCTTCTTTTATTTGATTTTTCTTCAAATAAATTATTCATATAAACCCTAAATACTTTTTCTATATAAACTTTTTTTCACATTTCACTTTTTCACTTTCTCTCATTTTCTCATAAAACCAACTTTGAAAGTTTCTTTTTCTCTCCCTCTCTTTTCCCTCCTTGCCGTGAGCCTTGCCCCCCCAACACACACACATAATTTTTTTTTTTACTCCAAAGTTTCATTCTCTAAAACATCTATAGGTAATAGATCTTAACCCTACCACACTAAAACATATAATGGCAAGATTATACATGTGTGGTTCCACTAAAATCCCCATGAGCTTTGAGCTAGGGATATGGAAATACTTAAGCATGAGATCCTTACCACCATCACAATGTTGTGGATCTTGAAATACTAAGTTATCTTGCTATTATTATGCTATATTATTGATATTTGTTGTTCATATAGAAATTTTGTACATATATTTTTATTTACTCACATCTACATATTGTCATTGTTGCATTTGACTCATAACATGAGTAGTATAGTAGAGCTATTGTTTAGAGTAGTTAAAATAATAGCTATTTGTTTTACATGCATGAAAGACTTGTTACATGTTTTTCTTAAGGAATGAGTTGATCAAAACTCAAGATCCATTTTGTTTCTATTAAAAAGTTATTTTTAAAATTCGAATCTTGAGAAAGACCCACTTAGAAAACATATTTTCCAACTTCAAAATGAAGGTTTTACATGTAAAATGAAAGGTTTAGTTAATAGATATCATATAGTAGTGATTTTTATGAGTTGATCATGGTTTCACTAAGGGAAATTTTCAAAATAAGAAAATGATTACAAAAGTTAAGTTAGATCTATGATTTAACTCCAATAAAAATGTAGAAATTCGTATCTAGGGTGAAATACCAAGAAAACACTTATTTTCCAACCCTGAAACAAGAGTTTTATTAAAGAAATGAAAGTCTTAGGGAGTAGGTTTGATTAGACTTAGTTTTAGAAAGATTAAATGAGTTTTTCACAAGAAATAATCCCAAAAATAATTTTTCCAAATTCGGATCTAAAAATGATCCCTATTTAAACACCAATTTCTAAGTATCAAAATGAGTATTTTAGTGGAAAAATAGAAGTCTTAGGGAATAGATATAATGAAGACTTGATTTTTATAAGAATAAATATGTTTTATCAATGTAGAAACTCAAAACAAAGGAATGGTTTTCCAACTAAGATCAAACAATAATCTCATTTCCAAAAATTGTGGAAAACTCATCCAAAGGCAAAACCCATACTTAAACCTCCATTTTTCAACATTTAAATGAAGAAATTTGTTAAGATAATGAAGGCATTGGATATATAGTCACCAAGGCTTTATCATAGTAACAATATGTATGATTTTTAGAGATATAAAGCTAGTTTTCTCAAACAAGCATTCATAACATTATTTCAAAGTAAAAGTTTTTCCAAGATTTCTTTTCAACCAAAAATCTTTAAGGAAATACACATAAATAGTTCATATCATATCATGCATGATAATAACATGTAGATATTACATTTACATATAATTTACTTGATAGAAATAATGCAAATCTCACAAAATAATTTCAGAAACACAACTTTTAGCTACTGCTTAGATCTGATCCGAACGTTTTGAGACCTAAACGTTTTCAAAATTTAGTAATAACATCATAAATAATATATATTTCGTAGTAGATAGAAATCGATAACTTATTTGTGAAATTCCGAGTTAAAATGACCAAGTTATGGCCGTTTTAAGTTGGAATTTCCAATTACTACGGAAATTACGAATTCAAAGAGTTTTATTTGAAAAGTTTGGAATTAGTAATGGTATGAAATACTCATAGGGGTATTTCTTTCGTTTAGGTGATTTTGGAATCGAGGGGAAATTTCGTGTTTTTGGATCACTACCATTAAAAACTGAGACCATAGCTGAGTGAGTTCACTATTTCAATATTACATGCTTATGCTTGTGCTTGTGCTTGTAATATTAGTGGCATTAGAATTAGAGCAAGATAAAATTTATTGTATGAATATGATTTTTATATTGGTGAATGAATAATAAGAATATCGGAATGAGCTTGTTGTAATTATTTGAATGATTTAGTATAGAATTGAATTGTCTACAATATCTATGATCACTCATAAACTGTTAAATTATTATGCAATGATCTTATTACTAAATTGACATGCATGCCATATGTGGAGTCACATTGCATAGGTTATTATACCTTTGTGGGAAGAAGGCATAATAGCTGGGCAATGAGGGGCTTATAAACTTGAATGTTGGCATAATGGCTGGATATTAAATGTTGGCGTATGGGCTGGAATTGAAAATGTGTGTGGGTAGGTACCTGTATCAATCACAATAAAAAGTGAGAAATTTAAATGTTGGTCGTATGGGCCTGAAACACCTAACCCTAAATAGAGGGCGTAAATCCTTTCAACATAAGACTTCTGGATTGATCTTATGTATTGTATGCTCACGTGTTTGTGTATTCATATGGTTGTTAATAACTTGTTTGTTATATATACTGTTAAGCATTTAATTTTGGAAGTGGAACTCACTAAGCTAGCGTAGCTTATACCCTTATAGTTTCTTTGTAATGTAGTTCCTGTACTTATGGTTGCGTCCCTGGACCTAGCCAAATCAGGTAATGAGAGACTAGGAGTTATCTCTCTAGAAGTTCACAATCGGTTTGTATAGTTTTCAGTAGTGAACCTAGAAGGATCAATAGTTACCAAAAAGAATAATACTTAATCTTATGTGTAGCAGGGGAATGCCTCTTAATGCTTTGTAACTGATCCTGAGATATCTATGGTTTGTATTTTTATGCTTATCTTATCAAATTGAACTACTTGTCCCCAATTGTTTATGTATTCTATTGTTGTGAGGGAACGCCTTGCATACTAACACAAGACTTTTGAATGACCGTGGTAGTGATTTTTAAGTCTTAATTACCATGCGGCGGACTGTTACGTCTAGAGTACCATTTGGGGCGTGACACTGGGCATATGAACCGTGACCTGTCGGTTGACCCATTTACCTGCTTAAAAAAGTGGGTTGCGACTAATTTTTTTCTATCCATTTAAATGCAGGCAAAATTAGCTCGTTTGTTTAGCCCGTGGGCCAAAGTGAGCTAGCCCATGACAAGCCAAGCCACCCTCGCAGGCCAAGAGTTAAAAAAAAAAAGAAAAAAGAGAGGAAAGTTTAAGAATAAGAATAATATAATAACATATTAGTGATTTTTTATGATATATTATGGAAGAAAATAGATTGATACATACACCACAAGTATTGTAACACATTTTTAGGTATATATTTATTGATTTAAACGTAATATGATATCTAATAAATCATTTTAAAAACTTGTTTTTATATAAGTAATCAAAATAGTGACAAAATTAATCTTTTATATATATATATATATATATATACCCTAAAAAATAAATAAGTATTCTAATTTTCACATAAATAACATAAAAAATAAAAAAAATTCATTTGGCTCACAGGTTGGCTCTTTTAGTATGTAGGCCAAAGTAGGCCGGGCCTGAGCTTAGAAATTTTGGCTTTTTTAAAAGTGGGTCAAAATGGCTTGACTTGTCTAACCGCAAGCTGATGCGAGATGGCTCGACCCACTATGCTCATTCACCTACCTCTAATTATAACAACATCAATATGAACATTCTATGTATATGAACATAAAATTACATTTGAAAATTTTGAAATATTATTATGAACATAAAGTAAAAGGATTGATAAAAATAATAAGAACACAAAGATAACAAAATAAATTATGAGAGTCTTAGCTTGTATTCAAGGCTCCCCAAAATTTGAAATAATCCAATCACCAAGAAAAATAAAATGAAACAGAATGAAATAAAATAAAATGAGAGTCTTAAAATTTGGACAAAGCTCTCCGGGACTTAAAAATAGACAAATCCCATTCAGACTTGAAAATTCCCTTCAGACTTGAATATGGACAAGTCCAAGGCTAGAGTTTGACTATTCTTATTATGACTTGAAATAGACAAGTCTTAAACATGAGAAATAAACTAAAGAGAAAACTCTAGTCTTAGCATGACTTGAAATAGATAAGTGTTAAACATGAAAAATAAACTCGCAAGAAAGTAAATTGCAATAAATGTAAAGACCATGAAAGTAAATAAATTACAATTGTTAGATTAGTGAGCAATATGCTCTATGATATATATACACATACGTATAGTTACATATATGGAGAGTTAAATTAGTGTACATAAAGTAAATTGAATACCATAAACCTACACCTAATTAAGTTAAAAATAGTGTAATTGAATAATATAATAGGTAGTTAAGTTTAGACTTGGATTAGAATTTAATTTAGAAATTTAAATTAGATAAATTAAATAGTTCAAGTAAAACAAACAATGAATTATGATTAGATAACTTGTCATAATTAAATTAGTAAATAGATTTGAATTGAAATTGAAATTTCAAATATTTATATTCTTCTAGATCTTCTATTTTCCCCAATAACTTTACATTATAAATCAATCTATCCAATTTGTACCAAGTTCTTCATTTAAACTCCTTTTACTTCAAATTCAAATTCCTAAATTCTAAAACAAACATTTTAAATGTTTTGCAAATTTCTTAATCCTTGAATTTTAGCTAATTTTCATTTCCTTAAATCCCTATAATTTTTGAATTCACTGTTTGTTAAAAAAAATCAATTTTAAACTCGAACCCAAATTAAATGTCAAATTCATATAAATTAAACTCTTATGTTGGGTTTTTTATTCAAACTATTAATTTTATTGAATAGATTTCAAATTATTTTCTAATTGGTTTTGATCCTTAATATAATTATAAAAAATGTTTAAATCTAATGCCTTTACTTAAAAATCCTTTCTTTTCTTTTTCTTTTGAATTTGGAAGCTGTTTCTCTTTTTCTTTTCCCTTTCCTTCTTTCCTTATCTTGTTGTTGTTTTGTCTCCTTTTCCTCTTCATTTTATCTCAGTTCATCATCTCAAATCTCAAGTTCAAGGAGATCTTAGGAGAAATTAAAGTTAGAAAAGAAGATGAGAGATGGAAAACAAGCCTAAGGTAATTTCAACACCAAGAAAAGAAGAACAAGTAGCTTAGAAATAACTAAATAAGTAAGTTAAGTTACTTTCTTGTATTATTTGTTGCTCATGCATGTATATGATGTATTAAAGTTAGATGTATGTAGGGTTTTGGTTAAAGTTGATAAAGTAAGGATATACGAACATGGTATATGATCAAACATGTTAAAACTAGGATTTCGATGAAATATGATGTAGAAATATGTGTATAAGTGTTGTAGGTTATAACTATAGAAGTATAAGTTGATTTTAAGGTATATTTGTTGAAGAAAGAAATAAGACATGTGGATAAAGTAAGTCAAAATGAACATGCTTTGTTTTAGTATAAGAGCACAAGATATACACGAGAGGCCCAAATTGGCCATGCTCTTAGTTTGGCTTCAAAAACTTTAGATTTAACTCATCAAAGAAGAAACATGACATACCTTATCTAACCGTACTTCTCTTTGTTTTCTTATTAAAAAAAAAGAACAACATAATTGGTACACGACTTGGCCTATTTAACTGTGCTTCTGTCTCATTTCTTTATTTAACTCAATTCTAGAAATGTACGGCTAAAACATGACCACTTTTATCTCCTCTTGTTTCTCTCTAATCCTCGAATGCATTACATGTTAAGAGAAAACACAGGAGGAACATGGCACAACCTATCTCGTTTTGCATCTCACTATTCTCCAATCCTTAAGAGCACGATGAGAAGCATGGTGGGTTGTTTTTGTCATGTTTCTCACCTAAAGAAACACGAGATAAGCAAGGCCCGTGTATTGGCTTGTGTTTATGTACACGACCATGTACCATCCCCTATTTTGTCTATGTTCTTCATTAAGGTAGAAATAAAGAAATAAATAAAAATAAATGAATAGTGAATAATAGATATGGTAAATTAATGTTAATATAATTACGAATGAATTAAATTAAGTTAATTTAAAGAATGATCTGATAGATTTAACGATTAATTTGAGTTAACATAGTTTCTAAGTGTAGAATGAACTTAGATAATAATCTTAAGTTCAACATGGCTTAATGAACATTGATAAGTTAAAATGAATTAGACTTATTGAGTTTAACCAACTTAGTTAAGTTAAGTTAAGTTTATATAAATGTAACTTTAACTGCAGAGTAAATTGATAAACTTAAGCTAATATGAATCTTAGATATAAAATGAATTAGTTAATGGATCTAAACTCAACTTGACTTAATAAACTTTAGTAAGCTAAAATGAATTACGTTGATTAAGTCTAATTAACTTGGCTAAGACTAATTAATATAGACTTAATATGGAATTAGTTTAGATAAGGTAAATATTATATGTTAGGTTAAATCAATAAACAATATAAGGAATAAGATGTTTCAAAAATATGATAGGTTAAAGCTAGATTTAATTAAAATGATTTGATAAACAATAGAGAACTGTCGGTATCTTAGTGGGGCGATCTTCGTAGCCATGAGAGGTTTCTACTTTTATGTTTGATCAAACAAAAACTTGAAATGAATGTTTAATATGAATTTTGATGTAAGTTAGTACAATTGAATTGTTTATGTAATTTAATTCTTGAATAGATGTTTGAGTCTGGTTTCTGTTCCTTTTGGACCATCTTTTGTTCTCTGCCAAGTTTTAGAAAAGGTATGCAGTAACTTGCGTGTTGATGCTAGAATAGACACACTAAATGAATTAAAACTTAAGGGCGACTTAATAATTGAGTGTTGCTTGTGCTTGTGTCGTTGAATCTAGTCTAGGGAGTGACAACCTTGTTAGTGATGCCAACACATAGTTAGGTGCTTAGGCCACCCCTACCATGATGCAATGGTATACCACAATGCAGCATCAATTCATAAGTAGCTCAGTGGGTAGCCAATAGGGCAAAGGGTATCAGAATAACATCTACTTAAGCTCGGAGGAATTTAATATAGTATGGCTCATGTTTAAGGGACCTGTTGAGCCGTATTATATTATGGACCCATAATGAGTAATAGATAAGTAGAGATGAGTAATAGTTATAAACCCTGGGTGATACTATTTTATCTTTCTCGATTAGATATAGGAGATATAGGTATCCATGCTACTTATATCAACCCCTGAGCAGCGGCAGTTACTCAAGACCCCTAGATTAGCAGGGATTGTTTTGGAGTATGAGTGCTTTAGTGTTGATTTTTTTACTTCAAATTAAAGATAATAATTTGTTGTTTGTGGCATTTTACTAGTTTCAGTATGTGTGTCATCTCCTGTATGCTGTTATTGTATACTAGGCCTCGACTCGTTGTTGTTTTCTTTCTAGGTGTTGATGATGATATGATAATGATGTTGATGATTTGATGATGGTGGTGTGGTGGTGGTGTGGTGATATTGATAATGATGTTTGTCTCAGGTATGGGATGAAGTGAAAGGAGTTTATTGAAGAGTGAAGTGGGTTAAGATCATGGATATATTTTCTTTTATTTTATTAAAGAGTTGGATTTATCTTTTGAAACTTGTATTTTCTTTAAGGCTTGTTGTAGAGCTCATGTTTATAATTTAAAGTTTTAAAGCTTTGTTTACCATCATAAAAGGTATATAAGATACCTAATGTTATTGTTTTGTTTTATAAAAGTTGATCTACTTAGGTGAGTAGAAGTTAAAAATGTTTTTATAAAGTTTTTTTTTCACTATTGTTAAATCCAATAGTCTCTAAAATCTAATTAAATGATTTTAGAATTTAAAACTGTTTAACAAATGCTCACGATAAACATATATTTTAAGGAAGCATATGCATGTAATACCTAAGGTATTATATTAGCTGGGACTAAGCATGCCTAAATTTAGATTTGGGACATGTTAGGTCCTTACAATGAAACATGAATATAAACATAGTGTGGCATAAAACCAAGTATGATGCCTTGCATTTCTATCCTTTGCAGCATCCATCATAGGGAGTTTTTATGGAATCATGCATAAATGCATACATACATGATCATAACACAATATAATGATAGGATTTAGTGTGTTACCTAGATAGTTGTTAAAGAAGTGTGTATACATGTGTGTGTGAAGGAAGAGAGGCCAAGAGGAGGAGGAACAAAGAGGGAATGGTAGTGGTGAGGGAGGAAATTGAGAGAACTCTTGAGAGTGTTTGAAAAAGTGAAGAAGAATTATGAAATTAAAGTATTAAATTGTGAAGGGGTGAGGTATTTATAAATGAAGAGAGGAGAAATGTGAAAGCAAAGAGAATGAGAGGGGTATGCGCCGGGGGGAGGGGGGGGGGGGGGGGGGGGGGGTGGGGGGGTGTGGGGTGGTGGAAGGAAGGGGGTAGGAGAAGGGGTGGGTGCGATGTGATTTTTGAAGGGAGAGGGAAAGGGGAAGGGGGGGGGAGAGTGAGAGGAAGAGAGAGAGAGAGAGAGAATTGATTTAATAGGAATGTAAGATGTATAGTTTAGGTGTAGATCATGGGATGAAAATGATTGAATTAATCGTAGTTGTATAGGGCTAAAAATTGGTTTTGACTCTTCGGGTTGAGTAGTAGAGCCTAGAAAGTCAAGTCCATAAAATTGGGATGACTGAAGAGCTTTATCATGGTAGGATTGAGTAGGATTGTTGGACCGGCCAACCCATTTGCTCTCAAATTTCTCAAGACCCTCATGCACTTAAAGAGCCCTGAGAATTTCATCACCATTAAGAGGACTCATCGGCCCATGATGTTCAATACGATTCGATGGATATTATTAAGAGCTAAGCTCTATGAATACCCAAAGTTCCACCTCATTTGGAGAGCCGAAAATGAGAGAAACGCCAAAGTGCTACTGGAATACCTCACAAAAGATCAAACAAACTCAAAATGAAGAAATACTATCTCTCCTCTAGAACAGTGGGGTTAATGCTATATAGCTCCTTCACCTGTCATTAGTATATTCGAGCTCCTTACATTGCCTACTCCTCTTCCTTGCCATCTCGCTTTTAATCATCTCTTGCATGTGTTTCCACGTCACTCCATTGAGATTAGTGTGTATAAGATGCACATCACGTGTACGTGGCCATTACAATCGGATCCACCTACATTTTTAGGTAACTCCACTGGGGACTACATTTGCAAGCCATGTAAGTGTCAATTAATTCGACCAGCTCATAGTAGCTTCTCTATTTCAGCTTGATTCGTACTTCAACCTTTGGTGGAACACTCATTGGCTTTGCTTTATCGGTTTAACCCCCAGTGCTATGTTTAACTTATGCACCATGAGAGTGGGTCTAACCTCGACATTTCCTCATAAGTCCATGAAAGACATCCTTATACTCCTTTACTAGTGATATAAGGGGCTTCTTGATTTCGTTGGAGGTTTTACTCATGAAGATTGGTCGCGGCGACTCACGTGGTCTTGCAGGATCCAATTCCTCTACTTCTTCAACCCGAGGCTTTATTTGATCTTGCATCTGTGGGGGTTGGTTGGGTTCTTCCATTGTGCGGGATCTAAGGAAGACATACAAACTTCCTTAGACCCCTGAGACCATCATAGGTTGTATACTTTCTCCTATCTTCCCTAATAAAGCTTTTAATCTCATTAGAGTCCTTTCTTTTTTCTTTTTTCTCCTCCCATGAATATATGTGTCTTCTTTTCTCCTGTAGACCTTCTGTGAACTTCCTCGCATGTAGGTAGTGCAGTGCTAGAGGTCTTGCAATAGCTATTTCCCCTTCCTCAGCAAATTCATTGGAGAAGGTGAATCCGTGAAATATGCTTCATTTCCCTCAAAGGACACTTTATAGCTGGGATGAAAACATCCTTACCCTTCTAATGACCCTTAATACATTGGTGCCATGTGGAAGGTATTGAGTGATGATCGTGCAACCATTTCCAACCTATGAGTAAGTGGTAGGACACCGACATGTTAATCACATGAAAAATAATAGAACCTTGAATGGGTTTAATCTTAAGATCCACATTAATATAGCCTATAGTGTTTGTGGTCATGTCATTAAAGCCACTCACCATTATAGGCTGTTGCACCAAATGTCTAATATTTAGCTTAGTAGCTTTGAATGTACCCATTGGCAGAATATTTATAGACGAGCCATTATCTATAAATGTCATTTTTATGGGATAACCATTAAGCACACCCTCCATATAAAGAGGGCGATTGTGGTGTGAGTTCTTTGCACATGTGTTGACATCAGTGAATAAGATGGCATTCTCATGGGCTTGAGCCATTCTCTACATAGGTTGCACTACATTGCACTCCACATACTGACCCTCATATATCCGCATGAGTGCAATCGCTTTTACTAGCCTTGCTTTATTATCGAACCTAGGAGATTAAAGAAACTCCTAAAGTTTGAAGATTTTAACAGAGCTACCATAAACAGAGGCATTTAGGTTCTTCAACCTGGATCGACTTCCTTCTATCTTCTTGTGCCTTAAAACATGAAGCCTCGATCATTTCCATTGTTGTAGAATTATGAGTGATATCATTCATAGCGTTACATTGGTTATCATGTGTGGACAAAAGGATTACTCCGAACATCATTATTCTCAATGATAAGTTCTCCACTCTTTACCCTCTCATTAAATATTCTCTTCAACGTTTAAATCTTTTGTAGGATAGCCCGTAATCCTATAGAATCTATAGAATTTAGGATCATTCTTTTCATCATTAGTAAGCATATGCTCGACTCTCGGAGTTTAATATTCCCATCTTGTAACCACTGGTCCAACATAGCATAGACCATTCCCTTTGGATAAGGGAATGATAATAATGGGGCGAGTTTCCTAGTTTTTCATTCCGCAATTTCTTTCCTCCTCTAGAGTTCTAGCCCTATGCTGAACTTGCAAATGATGTTTGCTTGTTGAACTTTCCACTATCTCTTCTTGCCGAATGATATAATTTTTAGTCATTCATGTATTCTCAACTAATGCATTAAGGGAGACCAATGATAAATTCTCTAAGTGTACAGCATATTCGGTGGACATCCCTTGTATGCTGTTAGGGTGCAAGTGTGACAATCCCACATGGGAAATATGGGACTTGTGTGAAGAGTTTATAAAAGGGAAGACCCCATCAACCCATTGCCTTAAGGTTTTTGGTTATAGATGGTATCTAAAGCCCATTTGTGTAATCATTCACAAATCCCATTAGATTTCTCCTCATTGAAGGCATACTCTAGGTCCCTAACAATTGGTATCAGAGCCGATGATTCGACTAGAAATCTCCCATGGTTAGCCCACTATGTGGAAAGAAGAGCTTTGTGATATGACTCGTATGTGAAACCCATGATGAGTAGGTGAGACCACTAACAAAGCGGGTTTAGTGGAGTCAGTTTGACAAGCTCTTGTTAAGGAGGAGTATGGCCTACCCCATTGTGGAGACTCACACTTGAGGGAGAGATTGTTAGGGTGCAAGTGTGAGAATCTCACATGGGAAATATGAGACTTGTGTGAAGAGTGTATAAGAGGGAAGACCCATTAACCCATTGCCTTAAGGTTTTGGGTTATAGATGGTGTCTAAAGCCAATTTGTGCAATCCTTTACAAATCCCATTAGATTTCTCCCCATTGAAGGCATACCTAGATCCCTAACATATGCAAATTTTAACCAACTCCTTCTCATAGCACATGTCTTGAATGTTTAGTGAGCACTCTCTGAAACACTCAATATATTCCATCAGGTCCTCTTGGGGATTTTATCGAATATGCCCCATATTAGTGAGGGTAGCCTATTCTTGAGTGGAGAAAAATTTCTCCAAAAACATTTTGCACATACACCCCCATTAATCTACGGATCCAGGAAGAAGGTCGATATACCATGTGTATGCCTTCTCTACAAGAGACTTTGAGAACTCGTTCAACTTCAAGTCATCATCCAATCCATAGACCTCCAATGTCTCAATAAATTTAAGCAAGTGTTCTTTCGCACTCCCTTTCTTACAGTTGAATAACATGAACTTGGGACTAACATAGTCCTTAAGATATGGTTTAGTGGTAATCCGCTGATTGTAAGGGACTTTGAGATCTAATACTCTTACCAAAGACTTGTTCTGTATCTCTTTCAAGTATACATCTAGATCCTCTACTGTAACAAAAGAACCTCTTAGAGTAGAGATTGCAACTTCAATTAGTGTAATAGGAGCAAGTGTAGCATGAACTACGGGTCCTCCAATTACAGCATGTGGCATAGGATGTGATAATGAAGAACCTCTAAAGTGAACTCCAGTATCTCTCACCTCAGAAGCAGGTTGTAGAATGATAGCCAGTTCTATAATAGGGGTTGGATCACCGATCCCATGAGTAAATCCTTCATTCACTATAGAAGGATTGGATGATTGAGGTTATTAGGTAGCCAATTGTGGTGCAACAATAGTAGGATTCAAGAGAATTGCACCTTATTGTGCAACAACAATGGTACCTATAGAGGGCATACAACGAGTCATCATTGCCATGAATTGGTTCAAAGCTTTTGTAGTTTCTTGCATGGTATGCATCATCTGTGTATTGTCAGGGGTATTCTCTTGAGTGTCAATAGTAGGATTGACAGCTTCAAGCGCTGATATGTTTTGACCAACAGTCTCCATATTGATCTCGTGCTTTTCGTTGTTGTTTTTAGAAAGGTCGAATGTCCTCTTCTTGTAGGTATCATTGTTAAGTTGTCAACTTCCCTTGTTAAGACTATTGGAAGGAACCAAGTCTATTGTAACTCAGGGATGAACCAAAAAGAAGATATACCTTACAATATTGCATATTATATGATATGTGTGTATGGACAAGAAAAAGATACAGAGGCCGGCATCGGAAGAGCGGGGTAAATATTAGATATGTATTGATATATATAAAGAACATATAATGTATCACTGGAAAGAATGCTTCTATGTTCTATCTTGCATTGCAAAGGAGCCGCTAAATATGGGAGATTACGAAGAAATAATAAAATAATCCTAAAGTCGGACAAAGGAAGAGAAAAAGGAATGGTGGATTGTATTATAAATGTACTTATATATAATGGAAAATATACCAAGTGAATAATATAAAACATATAATGGATGACACATTTAAAGCACACAGTGGTATGATATAAAGAGGGAGATTTATTGGTATGGAAAATGTATTATTCATTCCCCTATAACCTACTTTCCATGAGAAATCATTTTGAACCATAAGGCATCACTGATGATACGCATGTGTGAATCCACCTAGACATCTCTCCATCATGGCACTGACCATTGAATACATATATTTAATTGAGGTAATGAGTCCAAATATGACTTGTCATGTTAAGCTTTGGTCAAATAACATATATTTACAATATATGAGCTGTATGGATTGAGATTGAATAAGTATTGATGGGACTTGAATATTTTGAGCTTCCCAAATATTACGAGTTAAGAAAATCACTTTATATATGGAGTATTGGGTCAATAACATATATTTATTATCAAGTAAAATTATTCTGCAACCTCCTTGCGTATTCTTGGCCATCCTACTATTACAATGAGGTCGAATGAAAATGTGAAGAGTAATATATTCACAATATAGATATCGAATGGTTTCATGGAGGAAAGATCATTCAAAGAAATATAATGCAATGTGTGCGACTAGAATGGTGCAATTTTGCACTGATACAACTATATGCAATGAGGATAGTTGCAGCATTGGCGCTTGATTTTTATTTGGTGACTCATGCATGATAACTAGGGTCTTAAACTATAAAGCATGTGGTTGCATCATTCACCCAATATTGATCAAGGTATATGTAATCCAAGAAATTGCCAAAATACTTTGAATTCCATCCAAAGAATTTTTGTTAGGGGCCGAGATGTGCATGAAGCAATATGTTACAAGTTCATTTAAAAAGAAAAAAGTTCATGTATTGCCTGGGGGAAATATATAATTATATTTATGTATTTAAGCCTAAAGTGACCCACACAAAAAATCATGCTTCAAACTTAAAAAAAAAAAAATTATGTAGCTAGTGTTGGGCTTGTACATCATAATTCAATACCAAGTGAAACATTATTAAGCTATGATAGTGCATCTTGCAGCTATATAGCTATTGTATGAGCGCACAAGCACTGAGCAGTGCCATAGTTAATCAAGAAATATATTTTATGCCTAAACCCCTTCAACTTCATTTGAAAAACTTTCGTCAGGAGGCAAAATGTAGAGGATTAAAAATTGGATTTTGACTCTTGGCTGAGTGGCAGGGCCTAAAGAGTCAAGCCCATAAAAATTTTGATGACTAAGGGAGATTTAGCATGGTGGCTTATAGTTAGGACCATTAGATCGGACTGACCCATCCGTTGTCAACCTTCCTCAAGGAGTTTATACACTTAAAAAGGCCTTTCATGAGCAAAATTCCATGGAGAATTCCACCATTAAGAGGACCCATCTCGCTCGTTGATATTCAATATGATTCGATGGACGTTATTAAGAGCCAAGCTCTACAAATACGTAGAGTTCCTCCTCATTTGGAGAGCTGGAAATTGAGAGAAATGCCAAAGTGCTACTGAAATACCTTCACAAAAGATCAAACAGAACTTAGAACGAAGACACATTGTCTCTCCTCTAGAATAGTTGGTTGATGCTATATAGCTTATCCATTTGTCACTGGTGCGTTCAAGCTCCTTAAGATTGTATACTCTTCCTCCTTACCATCTTGCTCTTAATAATCTCTTGCATGTATATCTACATCACTCCTCTAAATTCATGTGTGCCGCAAGACATACGCCGCATGCACGTGACCACTACGATCGGTTCACCACACTACAATAGTAAATAACAATGAATAGTAAGTGAATAGTAGATGTAATGATAAATATTCATCGGTAGAAAATAAGATACACATAAAATTCAATTCAATTGGAATTTTTATAATTTTATAAATTAGTATATAATATTAGAATAATAATTTAATATTATTCTATTATTAATTGTTATTCGGTTTTGTTGATTCTTGATTTATGTGAATCGTTGCGCGTAGGATTTCTAGAACAATTACGGTATTGAAACTTCTTACCGTTTTGGGGCAAAACTTTCCTAAATTCTTCATTTTTAGGTTTTCTACTCTTAATTGAATCATTCGGTATTTTAGGGTCGTGGAACTTCAATTGGTCGTGTTAGGGTTTCTATGGTTTAGGATTGACTTGGATTGGTTCTAATGTTTTGATTCCGATACTATCTTTGCAGTTTACTTTTAAAGGTACCGAAAAATCTTAGGGCTTACAACCAAAGACGACTAAATAAAATATGAGATGTACTCATTAGCACCACATCACATATCACCTCATAAAAAATATTAATTACGAAGGGATATAGGAAAGGATATTTACTTAATCACATGAATAGACCCTTTATCATCAAGCTAATGTAAAATGATATGATTGTGGATTGGCTGTAGTGTAAAGCTATAACTTATCTACAGGCACTGTTGCTACCACATTAGTATAAATATCGGAGTCTACAACAGCCACATAAACTGCACCATTAACTAGGAATTTTATATGAAAAACATTCTTATGCTACTCCAGACCAAATGTTGGTGTCACATCGAGACTCCTTTGTACAATTCTATTAATAGGCACAACAACTTCTATAGCTTGCTCGATTGGATCTCCTTCTACCCCATTAGCTTTAGAATCCTCTAAATCACCACTTTGGTTACTCTCATCTTCATTCTCTAAATAACCTTCACGTGTCAATACCATACGTTTGTATGGAAACTGTACTACTATGTGACTGTACCCTAAGCACTTAAAAAGATTTAATATCTCCTCCTCTTCCTTCTACTACTAGGATTAGAAGATTTGAGAATTGATTTTCCTTTATCATCAGTAGGTTCATACGAGCCTTTATAATTACCTTCCCCCTTAGGGCTACCACTGGTCATATGAATCTATTGATCCTTAGTTTAATAAGATCACTTGTCATTTTCATATTTAGAAGAGCTACCTGTAGATTTGTAAGGCTCTTGCAATATAAAAATAAATAAATTATAACGAAAGGAAAAAGTTTCATTTGTTGAAAATAAAAGGATTTTATGGTCCACCCTAATGAGAATGATTTGTTGATGTATGACAAATATATGATTGAACAAGTGAGAATCATCCTAGAAGGACAAGTGGAGAAAGCTCAAAGCCGGCCACTTAAGTTACCGGCCTTCAATGGTATGCTACCAGCCTTGTTCCTATACACCGTCGGCATTGGTGCCAGCCTTCATGGCCTTAGATTAGTCCATTGAGTGTGAACCCGCCAGTGTAAATTATTGATCGCCAACCTATGTTCCTATGCTGCCAGCCTTTGTGGTAGTGTACATGTTCGAAATTTTTAAGGTTTTTCCATCTTCTATATAGCCTTAGGCCCTTCCTTCTTCTCCAAAACCATTTTCAAGCAATAGAAAACCCTAAAAACCTCTCTATTCATGATCCTTGCATCAAGGGAGATCAAAATTCAAGAACTAGGTAAGTTGGTTATAGTCGATTCTTTAGGAATCTAAAGGAATGATCTCTTCCTAAATTCTTCTTTTGGTTTCGAAGGGAGTTAATTTGGAGAAGTTTTGAGAAAAACCCTAAGTTCCTTATTGGAGATTTCATGTTCTATAATCAAAGAGGAAGAAGAATCAGGAAATAGGTAAGTTGATCTTTTTAATCCTTTTGGTGATCTAAAAGTGTTATCTTAACTAAAGTAATCATTGGTTGAGAGGGAATCAAGTTTTTGGAGAGATTTTGGAGAAAACCGTAATTTTAGTGTTTAGAGATTTTATGGTTCTACAATCAAAATGAGAAAGGTGTGTAAATCTAGGGTTTGTAGTTCTTTTTGGTTTAGTTTAAATGATAATAGAACTATGACTATTTTTGTGAAAACATGAGTACTTGATGATGATTCAGGTGTTTTTGGTTTTTGGTGAAATTAGGATTTCTGTTCCTAAAGTTATTTCAGGTACAACCTTACATTGCTTGTTGTTTATGATTATAGGCTTAGTATTTATAAAATGACATCATACTATCTAACTTTAATTGAAGTTGTTGCTTGTCTTTAGCTGGTTTTAATAGATTGGGAGTACCATTGCTATTAGGACTACGCCTCAATGATCTATGTATGTCGTTGTCCCGAGTAGAGTCGTGCATAGAGATGATTCTAGTAGTCCATGAGTGATATGAGTACGGTACCCAGGATATGTAGGGAGTACCTAACACCAATATATATGTAAAAAGTATTTTGTATATAGAACTTGCTTTCATAGAGTCATGAATTACTCCAGGTTTAGGACTAGTTGCAAATGGTTCTAAACTGTACTGTTTGCCTAGCTAATCAAAGATAATAACCTATGGCTGTTGCATATGTTAGTAGGTTGCATGTGAAATTTGTATGATCCTTGGTCATGTGCATTTGCATGTGGTTTGGCATACTGGGCTTTTATGCTCACTCTTTTATTTTTCAGGAATATGTGATGATCCTGTAGTATTCGATCTATCTGGATATGATGTGTATGTGGATTATGGGAACGATGATAACAAACCTAACTTTCCTACGGACTTATAGAAATTTTGAAGGAGAGATAGCTATATTGGAAGACCATTTGAAGTTTCATATATACATATATATATATATATTATTGAATTCTGAATTTTTATGAAACTTATTATTGTTATAAGTTTGATATAAGTTAGCTTTTGGTCTATGTCTATTAAATTGTTTAGAACTTTTGTTATTATGAGATGTTTTAAAACAGGTACCCCTATATGCAAGAGATTGATGCTATATGTTTTATCTTCGTAGATTAATGGAATAATAGCCTTAGCATGTCTATCTTAAGAGATGACACGTGGCAGGCTGATAATCCCTTTAGTTTAAGGCGTTATAGTTTTCTCTTACGTTGCCTCACTACCTTCTCAGCCATTAGCATAACTTCCACTATAGTATCAATCCTCTGAAGTTGTACTACATTAGTGATTTAATATCGCAATCTAGTAATGAACCTAATAAGAGATTGCTTTGAAGTTTCAATAATTTGACTACACATCCTGAAAATCTCAAACTCCTAAATATACTCCACTACACTCTTGTTTCCTTGGTCCAAAGTATGTAACCACATCAACAATTCTTGATTATAATATTCTAGCACAAATCGTTGTTGCAATAATTCATTCATCTCTTCCATGTGGTCACACCACGCTCTCAATTCCTTCGTTTACCAGCCAACATATTCTTCTACTAATGAGTTGCATATCCTTTAAACTCAATGGCTGTAAGTATGACCCGCTAGGCATCGTCATACTCATGATATTCAAAAAGCTTCTCAATTTGATCCTCCCAATAAAAATATTTATCAGCACCAACTATGCCATCAAAAGAAGGCCCCTATAACCCTCAGTGGTTTAAGTCATTGCTCTTTACGATTAATATCCACATTATCATCATAATCATCAATGTTCTCCTTTACACAACAAGATGCACAATTCCTCGACCTCTTCTACCATGTTTACAATGATTTGCTAAAGCACTGTGTCCTCTGAATGGTAATCGAATTAATTAGTGAAGCTCTAATTCATCAACCATTTCTTATTGTTGTTGCTGCATCAATTTTTGCATACCTTACATTATCACCTGCATAGACTTCATCTAACTCCTATATAGGACTTAGCTTCAAACTTAGGGTTTCTTGTTGACTTTGACTCCACTCTGCTGGTACTTAATTTTTCTGACATCTTCAAGAAACATGATACCTTGGCTCTCAAAAAAAAACCTTAGTCTATCTTCTTTCCCAAGCAATCCTTGTTAAAACCCTTGATTGTTGTTGCAACCTCAAGCATTGATGCCAAGATGATACGAGATTGATTCCTTATAATATTTAATCATAAGAATTCACTCAATCATCCTCTCATAATAATATAGATTTGTGTGTTGAATTTTAGGATTTTCGTAATAAATGAACGGTATAAGATATGAACGATTCATTTCCAAGATATGATGCACCAAGAAAAGATCAAACTAGCCTATTTGACCAATCAATATGGCTCATGATAATAAAAACATTTAATCAATCACAAAGATCGAAGAAAGAGAAATTTGAGAAAACTTTCAATTGCATTCAAGAAATCATTATTGATAACAATTGTTCAAATAATGCCAAATAAATTCCTTCTATATCCTACAACTAGGTAAGGACAAAATAGTTAATCACTAAACTAAACTAATAAAAATAAAAATAAGAAAAAATCATAAAAATCCTGCAACTAGCATCTAAGTTTGGTCTTATAGGCCATGTGAACAACCAGAGGGCTTACCATCGGTAGTGGCCAAGGGTGTGGTTCCCTTTAGTCTTCACGAGTATGCTCCCTAAACCTTGCCATAGGTAGTAGATAAGGGTGTGGCCCTCTTAGGTCTTCGCATGGTGTTACTTAGGTGGATTCAGCCTTTAGCATAGGTTATGGGCTCCCATATGGACTGGACACAACTCGTAGACATCAACATGGCTATCTCTTCTTCTCTTAGATTCCACTTTAGCCTTAGATATGTGCATAGGGATTATCGTGGCCTTCATTCTACCTAACTCCAAATTTTTCCTGCAATCGCTCCAAATTTACATATGAGTCCAAATAGAAAAAGTTTACAGTCATTACATAAGATAATTGAATATGAAATATTTTAGAAAGTTAAACTATTAAGAAGAATACTCTAAAAATCACTCCCAATTTTTTGCAATTTAAAAATATTGAAATGCTTAATAGGACTTCATAATATTGTAGATGACATAAATGTCGTATATAAAATCCAACCAGTAAGTCAAGTATCAACATCTATGTGCCCATGTACATGTACATATAAAATTCTAGACCATATACCAAAAGCTCTAAATTCTTCTACTATAGTAAGATAAATTATTTAGAAACACTATATATGATTCAAATACCAAATAAAACTTTTGCTTATAGATTTAAACAACTAATTTATACAGTTAACACATACAAATGTATATAAAAATTAAAAGCTTGAATATTAAACTCTAGAGCAAAGCAACATCAAAATGGTAAAATAAAAATAAAATGAATTACAACAAGATATTTTAAATAACACCTTATTTACCAATCTAAATATTTTAAAAATAAAGTATGAAACTCTAAAATCTTTAAGAATCCTAAAATAACTAATATAAATTTAGATACTCATAAGACAAATATTATACAATGAAATTCATTACATTAATATGTTAAAGTAATAAGCCTATTATAATAGGGTAAATTATATTAGAAGGCCCCAACATTTGAGGGTAAGTTTATTTAATGTCCTAATATTTGGAAAAATATCTTCTGAGTTTTAATTAAATATTTCTCCTATTGATATATGTTAATGGAGACTTCAATTGACCAATTTCTCCAAACGCTAAGACCTCTTTTTGAACTACTAAAAACATTATGACCTCCATAGACCAACTCCTCCAAATGTTGGGACTTCAAATGAATTTACTGCCAAATACTATAACCTTCCGGTATAATTAACCTAATTATAATAACATGTTTTGTTTAGTTTTGTTTTTAAATAAAACTCTTTTATTTACTGAAAAAAAAAACATAATAGTTTGAAAAGTGAATAATTACAAGTTAACGTTATTTCAAAAAATAAGAAATAAAAAATAAAAGTAATAATAGTAAATACTTTTAGTAATTATAATAGTTATATATATGTAGGGTTGTGAGATTAAAATATAATTCTTAGGCTTCGTTTGTTTTGAGGAGAAGTATTTGTTAAAAAAAAAATTTTTTTGTCATGAAAAGTTTTTCTAGAAAAGTAACACATTTTTAAACGTTTGGTCAATTTTATGAAAATAGTTTTCCTTTATTTGTATAACTTCAAGGTAATTTATATAATTTAAATATAAAAAAAAAGAATATATATTATAATGAAAAATAAGTCTACTTAAAAAAAAAATTAAAAAAGTTAATAATAAATGCTTTTTTATAATAAATGATTAGTGGATGAACCAATAAATCGATGAAAAAATTATTTACCCTTTTTATATTACATAAGTTGTTTTCCTAAAAATAAGCTATAAATGAGTCTATATTTTCCCAGACAAAGGAAAATGCTTTCCATTAATCATCCCGATTTTTTCTTAAACAAACATGAAAAAAATGAAAAATCATTTTTATGAAAAAACGTTTTCATTAAAACAAATCGGGCCTAAATGTATCTTTAGGTTTCTCTCGGGATCTACCTGGGTCAAGTTACTTACCTAGTATACCTATAACTTTTTCAACCTATATCCTATAACTTTTATACATAACCTACCATACTTACAACCTACCACACCTACAACTTTTTAAATAAATTTACAACTTTATACAAGATCCAATGATGGATCTTGCATCTTCCTTATAAGTTACTTGACCCAAGTCCAACTCAGTTTTTCTCTCTTTCACTCTCTCTCTCTACTAACCGTCTCTCTCTTGGTCTTAAGGCTTTCACTTTGTTCCCTCTCTCCTTACTCAATATTTGCTTCGTTCAGAACTCTACCACCTGACCAACGCCTCCAATCACTACAATTTTCCTCTACTCTTACCTACGTTGACCTCACAAACCCCATCAAACATTTGTTGTTGAAGCCCTAGCTCTCTCTCATGACTAGATGCTCACTTCCTTTATCCCACATGAAATTAAAAGAAGAGCACATGACTCATCTAACCGACTCAATCGTGATTAGGAATGAGTTGATTTAATTTAATTGTTTTAGTTGCTATGCAAGGAGAAGGAATTTGCTTACCAAATTCAACAAATAGTGGGTATAATGTTCTCACTTTATTTTACTATTAAGCTTAGGTGAATTGCTAAATGAACTCAAGATAAAATGGAATTTAATCGCTGTTGCACTTTAGGAAGAATAGAGAAGAAGTTAAATGTACTCAAGGTTTGAGTAGTGCTAATATGTTGAATAGATAGTAGTTGATGAAGGGTGGCTATAAATTTTGTGAACTATTGTGGCTTTAGTTTTGAATAGAGATAAGAGAATACTATAGAAGATTGAAACAAGTTGTTGTTTGACTCGATTGCTAATGTAAATAATGCTTGATTTAGTTAGCCTTTAGTGTTATGTTGCTGTGAGTTTTATTTACTTTAGTAGCTGCTTTTGGTCAAGTTAGACAAAGAAGTTAAGTCACTTAACTTAATATAACCAAGTGATATATAATGTTGAAATCAAAGTCAGAATTGTAGATATGGTTGGTAGTATATGGACAAGAGTTGGGGGGTATATGTAACGTGATACTTGGTTTAAACTAATGTGTTTTAGCATGCTTAGACAACTTCCAAAACTAGTAAGCTTGAAGGAGGAAAGAGTCATGGTTGTCCTTTATCGTATATCTTACCAATGTTAATGTTACTAAATAAAGTGACTAAAATTTTAAGAAGTGGTGATGAGTAATTCTCCGCTCTTTAGGATAAAGAAGTGATCATATTGCTTTAATCAAAGTAACCAGACGATGGTTGTTTTAATTAATGTACACATGTATAGTAATATAGGATTCTAAAATAAATAGGTAGAGTCATTGAGAAAGAACTCTAGTTGAGTGCTATTAAATTGTATTAAAGAACTAATGGAAAACATTGAAATTTAGAGGATAGGACTTATAAGTGCTCATGATAGATTTAAATTAAGCTTCATGCAGTTGCCATGTTAGAGGTGTTACTAAATTAGTGAATCGATTAAATGGAATAAATTATAGAATTGTTAGTGACTTAGTGTCCCTTATGTTAAATTGTTAGAAGATACTAAAGTAATAGATTGGTAATAGCTAAATTAATGGGCGTTTGCTTTAGGAATGATGAACTACTTAACAAGAAAAACTTAGCAAGGGTCGTAGATTTTGTTATTTTGGAAGAATAATGTTGTGGTGTTTCATTTTGATTAAAAGACGTGGGAACTAAGAAGTAGCTTAAATGTTTGACTTCCACTAATGATTACACCTAGGACTAAACTCTTAATAGTGTAAGGGCTATCCGGTGAAGCTAAAAACTAAGGGCAAAGTGTTGATGCTTGTGTTGAAAATAGTATGAAGTGTGGAATAATATGGGCTATTGAAAAGGTGTTTATTGATAGTGGATGAAGGTTAATAAAATTTAAGATGCTTTATGAATTGTCAAATAGATTTTAAAAATGATAATTAGGTGTTTACATGAAAGATCAAGTGATAATTAGCTAGTTATCTATAGGATATAGTTCAAGACCAATAACTCTTCTAATTATGGAATTTCATAAAAAAGCATAAGATTGTAGCTTTATCGAGATAATATTAATTAAGCTGCATGATAATTATCGATATGTTAACCTATTAGAATTCAAGTCTGGTTGATAGTAAACATAATATATGTTAGGTACATGATACATGAGAGGATAACACTTATGATCCATTCGTTGAAATAATTTAATTCAATAGAATTGTTAGATTTTCTTAAGATTCCAACTTTTGAATAGATATTAGAATGTGATTATATGTATTTAAAGGAGACACTAAGTTGTAGCAAATAATTTTTGCTAATATATGGAACAAAAAGTGAATAGGCCATGAAGCTATGCATGCTTAAAGTTAAGTATTTGATGAATTGGAACTTGAAGATGAATTCATGATGATTGAAAGACATTTAAATAAATTTGGGATTAGATTTATACTTTTTGAGGGTTCATGTTGGAGTAGACTAATTGAAGAACTAATTAGGGTGTAGAAATTCTGTAGAAAATGAGATCAGAGGAGGCTATGAAACCTTTCTATCTTAAATGAAAGATTATATATTTATTATTGTTAAATAGGGCTAGAATTTATTTGAGTTTGAATTAATTGTATGTTTAATGCATGTTTGAGGTTTTGAAGGGTGGGGTTTATGGACAAGATAATAAATAAGACTACTCATGTAACATATATAGTCTTTAGGAGTTATACAGACGTATTTAAAGTCACATATAATTTATAATTATAGGCACTTTGGCATAACTTCTGGTCAATGACAAATGTGGAGTGTCTATTAACTATTTAGGGTAATGGGTCAAAAGAGTGAGATAAGTGCCGTGGTATGACCTTTTGAACAATGTGATAAAGAGATAAAGACACACTATGCTATATTATACACTTGTATTGATAGGACAAGGTGTACTCATCTTAATTATAAATGTTATAACTACTGACATACTTGGTTTATTTTACTTAGGACCTAATCCAAGTTCTCGCTGTTACTAATGGTTTCCTTTTGCAAGAATAGACAGGAGGATATCGAGCTTAAAGGGTTGATAGGATGCAAGTACGAGAGACCTCGAATTTTAATTTTAATCAACTGTGTGTAGGTTGTAGATTTTTGAAACTTATGCCTATAGAAGACTTAAGAATTGTCCATGTCTCCTTAGAAACCAAGACCAACTAAGTAAATAAAGATAACAAATGATATAGGTACTGTAATCGTTGATATGTAAACATCTATATAGCATGTAAGAAATGTACAAATGGGGGGTGAGAAGAAATACATGTAACATTTGGGATCATTGACATCCTTTTAAAGCCTGTTAGAAGAAAATAATCAACATAGATGTCAATACTCAAATCATATGAAGTAGAAGCACATATTGGAGTTGATAGATGGTACAAGTGACTAACCTTACTTTTATAAGATAGTTTGAGATGGTTACCGGTATTTGTCCCTCCATAGCTACTTTGGATGAGGAAGACCCCTGTTCTTTTTCAATATAGCATAGAAATTTTTGTCCAAGTATGTATATTTAGGCCTGATATATTTAGGGTCGCCTATTGTAAATTCCCTCTTATATTTGACTATTGGTAGGATGTTATATAATTAAGTAGGTGTACTAGTAATATGAGAGTAAGAAATGGTCACGAATTAGACTTATGTTCTTTTACACAAGTGTAAGTATGACTATTATCATATTAATGATTATTATAAGAAAGCTCAAACCAATTTATAATATAGGTTATTTACACTTGAGCATATGGTATCGGCTTAAGATTAGAGTGAAAACGGATTGGTTCAACTAGTTCAAAAAAAGACCTAAGGTGATTTGATTAGACAAAGTTAGTAAATTATAGGATAAATAGTATTGGTAATAAATTAGCTCATGTGTTGTTTAAATCTTAAAGGTCGTCACTTAACTAGATTTATATATGGTTCATGTTAATAAGAATAAGGATACATTAATAGACAAATAGAATGAAGGATTAAATAATTGCTATCCTTCTTCTAATTATAAAACGCTATTAGTAGTTAAGTCAATGTTATACCATGACTATTATAACTTGAGGTTGATTCTTATAGATTTTATATACATTTAGTTTACTTAAGATAATGTATTATTTAATTTATAATTGGTGTAGCATTATCGTAATATATGAGAAAATAGTGGGACTAGTAGCATAGTTTCTTATAGAAGTCATGATAACATCTGATGGTTATAGGTGTTATATAAATATGGTAAGAGTGACTATAAGTGAAGGAAAAGGTTAATATCAAATTTAGTATCTCAACTTTGTCCAAAAATTCAATTAAGCACCTGAACTTTTCAAAATTCAATTTTAGTATCTAAACGAACTTTTCATGGCTATTTTAAATACCTCCATTAACAGTGTTAACTCCGTTGCTGATGTGGATGTACGAACCAATCACGTCGTGACACGTGTCATCTGACGTAGCCTTTTTTATTATCAATTTTTATCTTATTTCCATCTTTCACATGGCAAATTTTTAAATTTATTTTCCTGATAATTTATTTGATTTTAATTAATTATTTTATTTTTCAAAATAGATTTGAACTAACATTAAAGCCCAAGCCCACCCCATCTTTTACATCCTACTACAACAAGCCTATAATGCCTTCATCAATTTTTCTCTTTCAATTGATGTTTACTCTAATGTTTTCTTATATACAAGTCTATCTTTCAAAATTTTTTAGACGTGGGATAAATTACAAACCAAAAACAACCATTGCCAAGTAAAACAGAAGCTCTCTCTACTTGACTCTCTTTCCAGGAACAAGCTAGCAAAATGTTAGAAAGTTCATTAGGAGGGAAAAAGAATGTATTTGAGAAATGGAATAAAGAAATCAAAAGGAGAGAAGAAGCAGAAGGACGTGATAATGCTGGTGGGGCCAGGTGGTTTGGTAGGGATAGACGATTTGGCTGGTTCAACGATGATAAATTCTGGTAAGAAGCATAACAAACCATTTTGTTTTAGGTGTCATTCTCATGGTGTGTAGTCTCCGTCAAATTTCAACTCCAAAATCATAATTTTCCTTTCATCCTTTTCATTTGGGCATGTACTCCTTGTGCATTTTACTTCTCTGATGATTTTATATTCACTTTCGGTAGCTTATAATAGGAAAATGAGAAGTTTTTCTTACCGTCATTCTAATTCCACTCGTATATACATTAAGAGGAGCTAGGACCTGTCGTGGATGGAATGAAATTTTGCCTATTGACTCGCCTCAATCTTTGTCATGTTTCCCTATGCTTCTCTATGAAGCCTCCTAGAAAGAGATATCATGCTCTTGCATTTTTTTTAATCACCATGCCATTTTGGCATAACCATATGCTTATGAATATGTTTACGGGTCAGATTTAGCACGCTCTTAATTTCCAAGCAATTTGATGCCAAGATGAGGTCAAAGAGAGTGGCTTGATCAACACGAAGAAACTCAACATCCCAAGCCCTAAGGATGCTCTCATTAAGTTCTGATGAAGCTGATGTGTTTTGCTTTGTTTTTTATTCCTAAACAGAGTTAATGTGCGAACTATTATATGCAATACAAGAAGATGCTACTGAAATGGTGAACATCGTAAGCAATATGTGATAATTGATGGGCTAATGATTTATGAAAAATTTTAGATCATTCTACGAATCTCCTGCAAATATATGACTTTGTTTCATTTAATGGAGAGTTAAGATATGGCGCTGTGTGTCTGTTGTGAGCGATGGAACTATTGTCCATCAATGTTTTGCTTGGGCATGGGGCACTCAAGTAAGTGCTTAGACTATTGTGTGTGTGTAGTGCTCGATCAAGGATCCAAGGGCGCTGTTGGCTGTCATGATGGAGTCCTACATCGGTGAAGTGTTGACAATGAACCTTTTATATATTATCAAGGAGGAAAATGTAAAGTTGAATTAGCTTGAAATATTAATTGGAAGAGAACATAGGAGTAGAAATGGGTCCATGGGTAACCTAAGAAGAAACAAAAAGAGAGGGTCTGTGTGGAGGGCTGGGCCTAAGCGAATTTTGATAAAGATATATATATATATATATAATAATATAAATAAAATAAATTATAATGAAAAAATAAATATAAATAAGAAGTCTTCATTTCGAAAAGGAAAAATAAGATAAAAATTGATAAAAATGCCACATCAGATGATACGTGTTATGATATGATTGGTTTGTACGTCAATGTCAGCAACGGAGTTAACACCGTTTTGAGGTATTGAAAATGATCACGAAAAGTTCGTTCAGGTACTAAAATTGAACTTTCAAAAGTTCATGTGCTTAATTGAATTTTTGGGCAAAGTGTTTCTAATGTATATTTATTAGGAATAGTAATTGATTAGCAGGTTGTGTAAACAAAAAAAAAAAAAATATATATATATATATATATATGTATAAATACGAGTAGACCCTATTAAACCATAACTAAACTTATTAGATTACTATAAGAAAAAATTGCTCCCATCAAAGAAATATAATAAGGCATAGCAATATAAGAAATACTTATTGGTGATAAAGCTTATATAAATATTAATATTATACGAATAATAACAAGTTTAATACAAATAAAATGAAGGTCTAAATAAAAATAATAATAATCCAAATTTCTATTGTATGAAAATAATCTATATGTATAAAATAATAAGATCTACTTCAAATAAATTATATTTAATTTATAAAGTTAATAAAACCCAAGAATATATATATGTAGTAATGGATATAAGTGGAATCTAGATGAAGATTCATGTATAGAATAGTTATTAACCTCTTTGTTTATCAATTTATTTATATATATTTGAATAATTATATAGTTTTTACATAAAGGGCGACTACTGATGATTAGTCGCCAAAATTAGATGAGTATCTCTATGACCTTTTACATTGTTTTGTTCGTGTAATTAGTTGCACTTTATTTTTAATATATATTAAATTGATCTGTGTGTGAGATTAGTGACTCTTGCATGTGCTTGGTGATTTGTTTGATCTGCTTAATATATTATGTCGAGGTGATAATATTACCATTCGTACAATTACTGTGTGTGAGATAGAATTGTTGAATGTCTATAAAATATTGACTGGCTAACCAAGAACCGAAATAATCTTTATTTGGCCACACAAATAAATTGAACATGCATTGCAAGACTACATCTCTACATGATTATAGGTTTCACTGCTACGTAATAATCCTTCTAGGTTTGTAGGTTGGAAGTTTTATAAATTGTAGCGTAAAGTATTATCATAATTGCAACTCTCTATGTGGCATGGCCCTACTCAGTACATGTCCTGGAATCAAGATCTCCTACCAAATCAACATATGCAAACACTTCTAATACTAATTTACCCTAATCAAACTACAAATAAAATCAAGAAGTGCCTTCAAGAGATTTGAGAATCATTTAACTATGATATAATGTTCCTTACTTGGATTTGAGAGATAGTGACTAGAAACACCAACGACAAGGGCAAACTCGGTCTAGTGCACACCACAGCATTAACATACATTAGGCTACCAAAAACTGAAGTGTACGATATTTTTTCCATATACTCCTTTTCTGCCTCAAATTAAGGACACTATTGAGATACAAGTTTGAAGTGATCTGCAAGTGGAGAATTAACAAGTTTTGTCTTACTCATGTTAAACCTCTTTAATGCCCTTTGCAGGTATTTCTCCCATGATAACCATAAAATTTAGCTTTTCCTCTCACATATAACTCTCATACCAAAAATTTGGCTTGCAATTCTTAAGTCATTCATAGCAAAAAGACTTACTCAATGCATTTTTCAAAATTTGAATTTGCTTGGTATCATAAATCATTTAACATATCATCCATATATATTAGAAGAATTATGAACTCACCACTGTTGAATTTTTTTATAAAGACACAAAAGTTTGATGTAGTTTTGGTATATCCCTAATCAATCGTGAAGTAGTCGAACTTCTTATACCATTGTTTTAGAGTTTGCTTCAACCTATACAAGCTCTTCTTCAGTTTGTAAACTAGATGCTACTTCTCTGTAACACTAAATCCATCGATTTCTCTATGCAAATTTCTTCCCCTAAGTCACCATGAAGAAATGTTGTCTTCACATCTAATTGATCAATCTTCAAGTTCATACTAGCAGCTATATTGATAACAACTGTAATGAAAGACATTTTCACCATTGGTGAGAAAATCTCATAAAAGTCAATACTTTTCCTTTAATAAACCCCTTCATAACCAATCTTGTCTTATGCCTCGGTTGTGAGACATTTTCTTCAATCTTCAATTAGTACACCTTTTTACTTTGAATGGCCTCTTACCATTTAGTAGTTTCATCAAATCATAAGTATGATCCTTGTGAAAAAATGTCATCACTTCTTGCATGTCTTTTACCCATTTGTGTTTCTTTTCATGTAACATAACCTCTTGACAATATTTGAACTCTTCCCAATTTGTTAGTATCATATATTCATCTAGACTATATATCGTAGATGATCTTCACTCTCTCATGGACCTTCTCAATTTAATCGGTTAATGGGGCTATTGGGGTGTTTCATCATCTTTAACTGAATCTTGCACATCTCCCTTATCATTATTAGAATTTTCATGTAAGTGTACTAGATCTACATTAGTTAGGATCTTGCCTACGGATTTAGACTTCTTGGGTTTGCTTCTAAAATAACCACATCTCTCTCTCTCTTTTAACAATTTTCTTCTCTACAAGATCTCATAATCTATACCTATACTTAATATGTACATAACATAAAATAATACACTATGTTCAATTTACATCAAGTTTCACTCTTTCATCCTTCAGAATAAGCACGAATGCCTTCCATCCAAACACATGTAAGTGATTATAGAAAATATTATTACTTGTCCATACTTTCTCTAAGATATCGTCTCCCCAAGCATAAAGGAGAGATAGATTGATCAAGTCAAATCCTCTTTACTTTTTTCTTAGAAAGATTTATTTAGCTTAAAATGAGAAAACATACATTTAACTCTCTTTGTGATATTATGATACATTCTTTCTACAATACCATTTTGCTATAGAGTCTTTGGATATGTCTTTTCAAGCTTGATTCCATGGACTCTATAATATTCCTCAAAAGGACCTTATATTTACCATCATTACTTGTTTGGATGCTTTTTAACCAACTTTCCATTTCTCTTTCAACTCTAGAATGAAACTGCTCAAACTCATCTAGGACTTTAGATGTCAAAGCAGAGGTCCACAATTTTTTAGAATGATCATTTATAATATTTACAAAATAAATAGTACCACCAACTATCTTTCATGTAACGCATATCTATATGCACTAAATCAAGTACATAAAATTTGCTACCAAATGGATTTTTATGCATTGTAACCCAATGTTGTTTACTAGCAAGACAGTCAATGCAAATTTTTATAGAAGCACCTTTCACATAAGATGGAAGTTACTTCTTGGCAAGTATTAGAATTCCTTTCTCGTTCGTGTGACTAAATGTTTGTGTCAAAGCTTTATTAATGACTCGTTAACCCTTTTTATATCTTTTTTACTTAGTTTTAGAGACATTAAGTAATCATTATTGTTTTTCTTTCTTTAAGTTACCATGAGAGAGCAATTGATGAGCTTCCATTTGCCTTTACCAAAGTGGCTATTATATCTTTCATCATCTAGTTTCTCTATAGATATAAAGTTAAGGCGAATATTTGGAACATGGTCGACATCTCTAGGAATGAGCATGCAACTAGTGTTAGTTTTCAAAATAATGTTCCCTATGCCAACAATAGATGTACCATCATTTCTTATCTTAACAATAGCATAATCATTAGCAATGTGGGTTGATAAGAATTTACAATGCGATTTCACATGAAAGGAGGTGTTAGAATCAATAATCCTATCGCTATCATGACATGCAAGACTAACACAATCATTATCTTAGGCAACAATAACTTCACTGTCATTTATTTTAGTTGTCATGTTTTCACTTTTTTCATCACTTTTACCTTCGTTTTGCTATCATTTCTATATTCTACATTCTCTCTTTAAATGTCTTGTTGTCACAATGGTAGCCTTTAATATTTTTTCTTCTTGATTTGGATCTTCTCTTGAATTTTTCAATCTATCAGGTCTTGCTTCTATCATATCTTCCTTATATATTAGTAACTAGTGCTCGAGTTTTAGAATTTATACTGAGTTATTTTCTTCCGGCTTCTTCATTTTAAAGCTATCCTTGCCATTGTAATGGTGAGCTTTCCTTCTAGAGTAGAGTTATTAACTAACAATGCAAGTGTCTTCCAACTGTTAGGTAGTAAACTCAATAATAAAAGTGCTTGTACCTCATCATTAAGCATAAGCTTCATGGCAAATAATTGATTCACAAGACCTTAAAAATCATTCAAGTGTTTTGACATATTGGATTCATCCCAATGCTTCAAATTCACAACTTTACAAATCAATGAGCTTTCATTTGAGATAGTCCATCTCTTATACATGAACTCTAATTTCTTCTATAGAGCATTAGCTCTGGTTTCCTGAGTAATATGATGATACATACTACGTAGAGCCATTGCTAAACATAACCGACATTTTTCCTATACATGAGCGCTCAATCTTCATCAGAATTTATCCTTTTGCTTTACCATATCATTGCCTAAAGACATATACAAATCTTTACAATGGAAGATGGAATCAACTTCTAGATTAAATACTTTGAAGAATTTAATTTTATCATAATATTTGATGATTTCGCTATACTTGCGACATTATAAATAGATATATAATTTTATATTCTGGCTCTAAACTTGTTTAGAAAAATAAAATCCTATAATAACAAGATATTTTCCCCCTGCCTATAAGCAGTAAACAATATAATAAACTGAAAATACATAAAAGTATTAAAGAGCATAAGAATTTAGTATGGAAAACCCCAATACAAGAAAAAACCACAGGTAGCACAAAATTTCCACTATAAAAAATAATGGATTTACAATATTTCTCTTCACTAGTTAAACTAGTGGATGATTAATCTTCACCAATACAATGTATATCAATATAATCTCTAACTTAACTAATTGTAAAAACAAAAAAATATCTATTCAATTTGGAAAATTGACAAGAAATGAAATCAATCACATTTTAATACTCCACACAATTTCAATTGAAGAATTTTTATCACAACTGAAATTTAATAAACCATTTGATTGTGGATCCAAAGTCGCTTTTTTGAAATTAATTTTTGACTTGCAATCTTGGAAAATAAAAGCCAACCAATATAGTCAAGATTTATAATTTCTTGATTTCCTTTTCCAATGTTGCCATCACACTAATGGAAAGTGCTTTATTCTGCTTTGGGTTAATACTATAAATGGTACCTGAACTTTAACAAAATATGCAATTAGATACTTGAACTTTAAAATTGACAAATTTAATACTTAAACTTTAAAATTAATTAATTTAATACCTGAAAAAATGTTTCGTGCATGCCATCAATTTTTTTTTTTCAGGTATTAATCGATCAATTTATACCAAATTGATTAATTTCAAAATCCAGGTATTAAATTGATAACTTTTAAAATTTATGTACATAATTGTACATTTTATCAAAGTTTATGTACTATTTATGACTTTATCCCTTCTCCTTTAGATGTTTCTCGACACTCATTCCTTACAAATCACCAAAATTGTAATCGACACCCACGCACGAAAGTCCCTCTTTTATTTGCTTTAACTTATGCTACAATTGTCCGATTCTATTTGCCTCTTTTTTTTCCCTCATATATATATGTGATACTAAAGTCTCTATCGTAATTGCTTATGGGACCATATAGGTTGAACCCAAAAGCCCAACATCAAGTTCATCAACTTTACATTAGTTTGATATTAGTTTGATCTCTATTTGATTGGGTGTTTCTAAAAAGTCAAATAGAAAAAGATTAAGGATTTAATTACTCATATATGGTATATGAATCGAAAACAAATCATATGCATATTTATATAATATAGTACGAAATAAAGATAATTTAAACAAGCCTTAATCTTCATGAAGCCCTTCTTTGGTCAAAAGAAGCTGGCTTGTAGAAACACTAGTAGTCTTTGTGGGACTTTTTAGTTGGATAGAGTCCCACTTTGTCCAATCGAATTCCCCCCATATTGTCATGAAAGTTTCTGTACAAATTCCTTTTGGAGTAAGAACTAGCCGCTTTTTGCAAAATTTTTGGTTTGAAAACCTAGTTTTTACAGTTTTGGGTAGCCTTAAAATCTAAACATGTAGTTTATTGAGCTGACACATCTATAATTAGCTGCTTCAATCATTGTTGTTGATGTTCCTAGATGTTAGCTCTTTCTATCGTGCCACTATTCACTCACTTTAAACAATTGAAAACCTGTTTTTGCTAAAATTTAAATATTAAACACTATATTACAAAAAAGTGAAAATAGATTCACTTTCCCTACAACTATCCCGACTTTCATGTAAGGTTATAAATATTGCATATGGAGGGCTTCGGTTGAAGCAATACGTCTTGCGACAAATTTAGAGTAAATAAATTTATTTTCATATAATATAGGATCATTGTACATATAGTGGTAAAGAACATAGTATTATAGCAATCAAACATGCAAGGCGTACAAATCATGTATAGGATATCCAACAAACATAACATAAAAAGACTGAAAAGACAATCCGACTAAACATAATCAAGAATGCTTCTATGTAGAGACAAGCCAAGATGATTCCAGGCTCTTGGAGTAGACCCTATTGTATATGTATGAGAATTGCACTCTATCTCTGAAGTATAGTACCATTTTTGAATAACATATCAATATATATGCAATTAAGGGTTAGTTGTGTGAGGGACGGATGGGATGGGCAAGTCTTTTGGGATCTGAGGAATAGTTGGCAATGTGGGCTTTGGAAGTTCCGGCATATGGGGAACTTCAGGCAGCTGTGGGATCTCAGGTTTAGGAATTTCAGGAATTTTTGAGGTTTCAGGTTTGGGGATTTCGGGAACTTTAGGGATTTCAGCTTTTGGCATTTCAGGGACCTTTGGAATTTCAGGAATTTTAGGGGCTTCAGGAACTTTTGGCATTTCAGGAATCTTTGGAGTTTCAGGAATTTTTGGGGTTTCGGGTTTGGGGATTTCAGGAACTTCTGGATTTGACTTGCGGTACTTCAGGAACCTTAGGAATTTCAGGTTTCGGAAGAGTTGGAAGTTCAGGCTTGGGTAGAGTTGGTACTTCCGGTTTTGGTAATGTTGGGATAGGCAATTCAGGCTTGGGAATTTCTGGAATCTCCGGAAGGCCTGCTTCTAAAAGGCGACGAGAAGCAAACGCCAAATCAGCATTTGCAATGCATAGGAAGATGACCATCACGTTAAGTGGTTTCCAATGGCTGGCCATGGCTTACTGAAATATCGATACCTATGAAAATTCACTTGCTGTGAGATTTAATGAGTAAGATGGTGTTATGGGGCACGATCAATAAACCAACTGGTGTGGCCTTTTTATGGAGGAGAGGATTCTTCTGGGATGCGGCACTTTGAAAGTAGAGGGACCTTTGGCAGCATTAGTTGGGGGAAAATGTTATAGTTGTAGTTGAACTATATCATCTATTGTCCCTGTGTACCAAAGAAGTAGGTGCACTACCAGGAAAATCTTACCAAATGTCAATGTAAATCCAGCTACTTAGTCTCATCTTTCTCAGAAATATATTAGTCACCCCTAGAATTGAAAGAGTTGTGATATTTGTCACGAAACTTTTTGAGAAAAAACACTCCGAATGCACTCTTGAAACATGGTTTTGACCAACTTTTGTGGTCTCATCACAGGATCATACCATGAGTATTATTAAAATTAAATTGAGCATAAAAAAGTTAGTATACAAAAATTTAAAGGATTTGGTCATGGTTAAAAAAGATTTGGATCATTTATCAATCTGACCGGACTAATTCTGTTGTAACTGCTATGTAACCATAAAATTTTCAATATTTTATATTAATACTGTAATGCAAAGTGAAATGATGCCTTGTCGTAAGACACCAACACCATAATGTTTATATCATATAAAACCAGAGCTTTGAGATTGGTGCAGATAAAAGCTGATGAAAGAAAAAATTTATATAAAGACAGAGATTGAACTTAATCATAGAGAGGAGATGAACAATTTTAAAGAAAGATATTGGGTTAATTATAAAATATGACCCACATTTTAACCAATTTATAAACATATGATTTGTGTTATTTTTTTCAACAATTAGATGATTAGGGTTTTATAAAAAAGTGTCAATATTACTAACTATTAGAGGGAATGTGCTAGAGTCTTATTGGTCTAAAAAAATTAGTGTAATAAAAAATACTAAAAAATTAAATAAATAAAATATTACAAATTATTTTTTTCAAAACTAAGAAAATAGAAAAAATATAAAATTAATTTTTATGATAAATAAACTATTGATATATGTCATTATAAAATTATTAAATAATATTGATACTTTTGTATGAAACTTGGATCACCTAATTATCAAAAAAGATAACAAAAGCCTTATGTTTAAGGATTGGTCAAAACATGACTCGTGTTTTTTAACTAATCCAAAGATATTTTGTAACACTTGATTAATGATGACATCTATAGTCGTACTGACAAAAGCAAAAGAGTTTAGAGTATCTACGTTGATAGTGTTTGACACAGGAATCTAGGTGAAGGACATCATATTTTGAGGTCCTTATGGATGTAAATGATTCTTTCAATTTTTTGGGGTCGTCTGTGAAGGATTCTAAAAAGTGAGTTCTTTTGGAATATTTTATTATTATTTTATATAAATAAAGTATTATATAGAAGTAAATAAGACCTATAAAAGTATAAAAAGAAGTAAAGAAACTTATGTGAAGGACCTTCAGATAAAGTAGTGAAATTCTTTGAAAATAAAGTTTGTTTAGATGCTAATATGTCATTTTAAAAACCTTATGAAGACCCGCTTGATGTTGATGGTCTTGTGAGTATTGCTTAAATAATCATGCATTCTTCTCGCTTCAGGGTCAATAAAGATATTCTTCCAATAGCCAACCCCCTCAGGTTTATTGCTCTCAAAAAAATAATTGCCAACTTTTCTTTACATAACGTGACATCTCCTATGGATAAATTATGTAAACGTGCTTAGAAATTTGTAATTGTCCATTATTTCATAAGTTTACATTAGAGAATTAATTCATGATTCTTTTTAATATACTAAGCGGGTCAGATGATATATTTAGTGGCCGATTTTCCTGTTTTAATCTAATGAGCGAGTTAGTGGCCAAAAGGAAAAAAAAAAAAAATGTCGAATCTTAAATATGAGATGGGTAAAATTTTGTAATAATTGCGGAAATAGATGGTGACTTATTACCGGAATTCCATACATGTCCACATGAAAAAAAAAAAAAATGTTGAAGAAGGGAATAGTAAAGGAAAAAAAATGTTTAAGAGTGAAAAATGTATCCATTTCATTTATAAAACCAAGCAAACTTCTAGAAGAGGGACTATATTTATAGTGATTTATTAAGCATTTAAGTGGTGCGATTATAGTTAATTAGGAATGTAATGGGATTGCTTAGTTGAAAAACATGACGACTAATAGAATATTTTAAGAAAACTAAAACTCTAATTACGAGAAATGCATAAATCTCCTTGTATTCATGGCAACTTCCATTTATATTTGTAATTCTCTTTAGCATCTTGATAAATATATTGTAAAAATTTTCTTCAAATTCATTGTTTATCTTTAAAAGGAACTTTTATATTCTATTGACGCAATTGTGATCATGATTGAATATAAATATGAACCGTTAAATAATTAAAAAGGATTTATCTTGTTAAAAAAAAAAGATGTCGAACAATGCATTTTTCCATTCTTGAAATGAATATCTTCTGTTAATTACTTTATGAACTTGCTTTGCCTTTTTAATTCTACTCTAAAATCAGTTCGAGTTGGATACCTCTTGGAACTTGTTTGTCAAATTCCTTTTTGCCTTAATTTTTAGCACATAGCAACGTGCAAAATAGTTTAAAAGAAGCACCACAAATATTTGCCTTCATTTCGGGTGAAATAATGGAAACGGATTAGGACGGTGGTTGGCTCGCCTTTCAACTGCTGTGGTCGGCCCTTTAACGACGGTCCGGGTGGTTTTGGCAACGTTTGGGGTGTTTTAGGGATCTGTGGCTCCTCACATTTTTAGGACAACGTTTTATCTATTTTTTTCCCCTAATTTTCCTTTGAGCAACACACTAAGCTTTTCCTATTTTTGTCAATATATTTCTCTTAGTTTTATTTTTCTTTGAGTGAAAATTTCATGAATCTCACTAGATTTCAGAGGGTCAAAATTAGTCAAATATAGCTATGACAAGTATTAGGTTGGATGTCCAAGTCATGGCTATTTCATATGCCACAAAGCCTCTGTTGTTTGATACCTAAACTAGATGTGTAATTTCGCCTAATAGGTAAGTGACCCCAACTGATATTTGTTTTTTCCATCCATGATCCCAGCTAAAGCTTTTCAATTTGATACGTATCACAGATGTAGGCTGTACGCGCAATTTTTATGTATATTTAATAATTGCAAAAAATATGTGTCCGTTAACCAATTATTCAATATTTAAAACTATTAATTATATAAATAATAAACTATATTTCAAGTTATTTTAAACTTTTCATAAAACTTCAATTTAATACTTGAACTTCAAAATGTTTAATTTAATATTAAATTAATTTTATATAGTTATTTTTACTGCCTCATCTAATCTTGTTCATTTATTTATTCTATTTGTTGATATAGAAGAAACAACTTATCAACATTATAAGATGCTAGGAGAAATAGCTAAAATTGAGCAAGTAGCATAAAAATAGTCATGAAAAGTTTGATTAGATGCTAAATTTATCAATTCAGAGTTTAAGGCAATTGAATTTTAATATAAAGTTTATATATCAAATTTGATATTTACCCAAGTTGAAAATTATAAAGGAGGAAAAAAGAAATGAAAAGATATCGCATTTGAATGAACTTTTAATCCATCCTTTTTGAACTTTAATACTAATTGGCGCAAAAAAGGAACTTTAGCACTTAGCATAAAGCTTCAATCTATATTATATGAGTACTTACGTTGCACGGATAAAATAAGTAAATCTAATGGAATTCTAATACGAGAAATATAAACATTAGCTCTTTGAAAACATCCCACTAAGTTATAACTACTAGATAGCTAAATATTATTGGTAATTATCCATTACTCATTGGTCCGGTCATTTCATTGATTGAATAAAATTGTAATGAAATTTCTATTATTGAGGAATAAAATACAGTTGTAATAGGATTTTTCTTTATTATATTTTTATTTAAATTGAGATATTATAAAAAAAATAATTCTAACATTGAATTGTCATTTGTTAAATTTGAGAAATTAACGGTATTCAATATTTCTTGTAATAGGGATTTTTCTCGAATCACTATTACGGTCAAGTGAATGTCGTCATAGCCATTCATAAAGAGTAAGGGCGTCATGGAATTGTAGTTACAATAAAGTAAACTAGCAGTACTAATATATTATTTTTCCAGATTAAGAGACACTTTGATATGCTACATTCTCTTATCTCTACACTTTACTTACTATAAATGCACTTTCTTAAGATCTTATTGAAATTTGAACGACCCATCGAAATTGGATTTGCTGCAAACATGATAATGTATAGTAAATAAATACACTATGGTATTCAAACAGTACACGTGGTGTTTGTGCATAAAGTATAAAAAACACTCAGTAATACTATAAGCAAACACGCATGAGTACATATGATAGTATATCCGACAGACATTACAAGATTAAAAAAAAAAAAAAAAGGACAATTCAACTATAACATGGAAAAAAGCTTAAATGAAGAAAGCCAAGGCGGATCCACTTTCTCGTGAAATGGACTTTCTGGCAAAATGAATGAACATTCGCACTCCATCACAACAGTATAATACCATTCTTCGCGATAACATTTCAATATGAGTGCTTAAGGGTTGGTAGTGTGAGGAAGGGAAGGGATGGGCAAGTCCTTTGGGATCTCTGGTAAAGTGGCCTTTGGTAGTTCAGGCAAATGGGGTATCTCAGGCAAGTTTGGAATTTCAGGGATCTCAGGCTTGGGAATTTCAGGAACTTCTGGAATCTCAGGTTTAGGGATTTCAGGTTTCGGTGTTTCAGAGACTTTGGGAATTTCAGGAACTTCTGGAATCTCAGGTTTAGGGATTTCAGGTTTCGGTGTTTCAGGGACTTTGGGAATTTCAGGTTTTGGAAGAGTTGGGAGTTCAGGCTCGGGAAGAGTTGGTATTTCCGGTTTTGGTAATGTCGGGATTGGCAGCTCAGGCTTGGGAATTTCTGGAATCTCCGGAAGGCCTGTATCCAAAAGCCGACGAGAAGCAAATGCAAAATCAGAGTTTGTAATGCTGAGGAAGATGACTGCCACAAAAAGAAGCTTCCAATAGCTGGCCATGGCTTATTGAAATATCAATAGCTAAGGAAATTCACTGGGCGAGAGATGTTATGAGTGAGATGCTGATGTGAATTATGATTGATGAGTTAACTGGTGTTGCCTTTTATAGTGGGCAGGACTTCATGAGATGCGGCATTCTCGAAAGTAGATGATCTATTTTATCTGTCGTTGCTATGTACACCAGAGAAGTAGGTGTACCAAGTATGTTCATGTAACTCAACTACTGAATCTGTTCTTCCTCGAAAATATGATAAGGTAGTCACTCCTAAAAGAAACAACCGTAATTAAATAAATATGACAGAAGATAACTAGTCCGTTGAGATTGATGCCGATGTAAAGCATATAAAATTGATACAAAGATGAGAAGGAACTAAATCTTATAGGGAAATATGATAATTTAAAAGAAAAATGGTCTCGGGCCCAAAGGGGAGGGGAGAAAAAAACAGAAAAAGGAAAATGGTCGTATCATAACGGCATTTAATCAACAATAACATAGATTTATTATTTATACATTTGAAACAGATATTGATTTCTCAATTCATGAAACTTTGGCAGTAATAAAGTAAATAAGAGTTTGTTTATTTCGTTGATATACAAATGATATGCTGATATTTTCAACTAGATTATTTATGAAGAAATAAATAAAGATATAAAAATAGATAATTTTACTTATAAATAAATTAAATAGATAAGATATATATCAGATATAGATAAAATTCATATGTAAGCCGTCCAAATAGTACGTTAATATAATCTAAATATGCTGAGCAGGAAGAAAACAGTTTTGGGGTATTCAATGTCTATAACCAATCATAGTAGCTGCGGCGGGAAAAGATATCTAAAATATATATAATTATATCTTTTCATTTAACCGGTTGTCCGGTGAGTGGCTTATTATCAAATATGATCATGGTAACTACGGTCTAAAAAGAAAAACAAAGAAATCTATCTTCTTTATGATTTCTTAATCATTATACACCTTAAAAAAAAAAAGGTGAATATGTAAAATAAGTAGAAGAAACTCTAACCTTTAATTACACGTGTTCCAAAGCATCTGTCAAAATTTTTAATTTTTAAAGGTCCTACGATCATTCTACAGGAATGTATATTTAGCAATTTCGGGAACTAGGATTGTTTCAAATTTTGTAACTTTCTTAATTTCTCATTAACATTTTACCACAAAGTTTTGGGAGAGATTGCACTGTTTTCATATTTTGTAATTCTTCATAATAATATTGTAACCGTAACTCTCATTATGAGTGATCCGCTACAAATCTGATTTAAATTAGTAATTCTCTAGGCATCTTTTTGAATATATGGTTAAACTTTACTCTAAATTTTGTAGTATGTCTTTAAAACGAGTAACTTTTCTAAATTGCTTTATGAGTCTATTTCTATGTCTTCTTAATTCTACTCAAAAGTTAGCCCCAGCTTCTTGCACTTGATATATTCTAAAAGAAGTCCCACAAATCATTATCTTAATCTCTAACGACGGACATATAGAAAATTGACGATTAGGATAATGGTTGGTGGCCTTCCAACGGTGGTTTGGTCGTAAGGGTTGGTTAGAGTAGCCTCTCCGTGGGTGTTTTCGTGACCTCCAGCTCCTTTAACTTTTTAGGTTAACATTCTCGAGAAGTGCCAAAAGAGAAGGGCTTGCCCTATTTTTCTGAATTTATTCCTATTCGATTTGCCTTTGAGTGAATTCTTATGAATTCTTTAGATTTCTAAATTCTTATGAATTCTATAATAAGTATAAAACTGCATGCATCATTTTTATCTATATTAAATTACAAACATATATATATATATATATATATATTGACCAAATTATCCAATATTTGCAGTGAGTTTCTATACTTATATGAAAAAAACTATTCTTTTGTTTAAAGCAAAATTTACAACTCACCGGGCTAGCTTTATCTTTGTCAAATTTGCACTAAAATAGAGAGATTTATCGGAAGGTCTTAAATTTGGTAATTTGGGGATCTAAAATATTATACGCCGTATACTTTAAATTATAAACACAAAAAAATTATCATATTTGTATGGCTTCTTGCTTGAAACTTATGGATTTATTATCCGGCCCGAGTTCATAAGCAAATCGAAGCTCTGATGGGTGAAGAGGTCATTCATAACATGATCAACCTAGAAAGCGCCGACTATGTGCCCGATCCGAGGCTAGAATCGAGGCCCGACGGGGTTGAGAGGTCCGATGGCTGGATCAATTACCATTTACCACTAGCTTAGACCAACCTTTGAAGGATGCACAGGCATAGTTTTTTCAATTCACTTATTGTGTTATTAGTTCCATTTTAATTTTGGTTTATCATTTATCTTTTAGTCAATTTATTCATGTTTTATTAAGATAAGTTACACCAGAAGATCATAACATTTGGGGATAAGTTCATTTAGATTACAACGTTTCAAAAAGTTTAAAAGATGTCACAATATTTGAAAAAAATGTCTTATAAGATTTAATGAAATATTTATCCTATTGATACATATCAATAGAGCCTTAAAAGAAGGATTTTATAAGTTTTAATTAAATATTTCTCCTATTGATATGTGCCAATGGAAACCTCAATTGACTTGTTTCTTTTAAATGTTGTGACTTTTTTTTGAATCATTAAAAAATGTTGCTACCTAAAATGAACTTATTAAATATTGTAACTTAAAATGAACTTACCCTCAAACATTATGACATTTTAGTATAATTTATCCTATTTTTTTAGTTTCTAAGTTTTAAACATGATATTAGCTTTTATAGATTTATTGTAGCCTATAATTGGGTAAGTTAAATCATGAGTCATTAGCTCAGTTTTATTTATCGTTTTAGTATTGAAGTTTTTATCTTTTGGGACTTTTAAATGTATATTGAGAATTGTTATTGTAATATATTCTTTTTAATCAATTTCATGTTCTAATCAATCTTTAATTAATTAGTGGTGAACCGGTCAATCAAACTAAGATCACTTTAAATTGATTCTTTTAACACTTTATGAGAGTTTTGCAAATCCTTCATAATACCGATTATGCTTCAACTGAAATCCAATTTAGTTTCATGGTTTGTTTATAATATAAAATAAATGATGTTATTCATGGCCTTTTAATTTTATTATTTCTCATACACAAAAACCTTAAACAACTAAAAATATCAACCTTTCTTTTTATAAACCCTAAAATCCATAAACAATTATTAGAGCATTTTTTGGAGCGACCAAATTTACTTAGTATGAAAGCATAAGGAGATATGCTCCATTGGGTAGAAATGAAATCTTTTCATTGTGGAATTTTGGAATTTGAAGTATTGAAGATTAATTAGATTGCATGGTTGAATCTTGAATTGTGGGTTTTGGTTAAATTGTTTTAGTTTGTAGTTGATGTGTGCGAAGTTTATTATTAGAAGTTGTTATATAGTAAAGGGTGATTTTTCTCTCTATTGTTGATTTTATTGATTTAGGACAAATATGGATGGAAATCGTGAGCAATTATGAGAGGAAGCTTCATGGACTCTTATGAAATGGATGGGTTCAAAGTCTATCGAAGACGAATTTAAGAAAATTCAAAGGAGGTTGTCCAAGTGGCTAACAAAGGGAAAAAAATTATGAAATTAAGAAGGTTGGTGCAAAGTTTGATCTTAAAATATGGTGGAGTAGAGAACACAATGATAGTTGGGACTTCGCAGTTGAGCAATTGAGGATGATGATGTAAAATTTGGAGATGTAAGTGTTGTGGGGAAGCCAAAATAAATAATCATATGAATAGTTTTATAGTGATAGTGTAACAAAATTCATGTACCCAAGTTATTGATGATTTATCGTAGAGATAAAAGTTTTTTTATGCTTTTTTTCCTATAGGGTAAAATATGTGAACTTTTTATAGATGAGATTAGGTTATGATTAAGGAATTTGTGAAGAGGATAAGATTCCAAACTACGGCTTAATTTAGACCACACAATCTACATGTGCTAAATTTTGATGGAGTTATGTACGTTTACAAACAAGTACAAGTTCCTTTATCCATTGAAAATTATATTGGTAAGGTAGTTTAAGATGTAATTTCCATAAATAATACTTATGTAATAATATTAATAAGGCCTTCATGGTATGACAAATAAGCTATAAATGATGGGTATAGGAATATTTGCATTTTACAAAAGCGAGTTCCCCCCCAAGTAGAGTTGACCCCAATTGCAGCCTTGAGGGATAGAACCCATGACTTGAGGCTTTTGTTTATCTTAAAGGCAATGCCTCTCACCAATTGAGCTGGGGTCAACTCTGCTTGGGGGTAACAATACCTTCTTGTGTTGATAAGAAAACTCGCTGCGGTGATTTCCCAAAGTCAGTGCTTATGGGGTTGCGGTCTTAGCATCATGTTGGCTACATAAGCTGCAGTGAATTGTGGGTGTGACATTAGGGATGGAGAATAAGCTTGCTCATGTGTTTTTGAAAATCATTTAGGAGTTGCAACTAAGGTCTAATATCTAGATTCAAGGACCAACTTTTTTTAACCTTAAAATTATGATAGAAATTTAGAGCAAGACTGAGGCTATGAGACAAGTGTCACTATGAAGGTTGGATTAGGAAGAAAATTTGACCATGTGATAGCTCAAGAGATCATTTTAGGTAGGAATGACTGAGAGAATACACTTTCCAAGTAGCTGACTGGAAGTTAGAGTTGGCTGGACGTTATCGCTAGATTTATCACAAAACTGACTTGAGCTAGCCTTTAAATGGTTACAAGCTTAGTTATTCCATTATTTCACTTATTTGATGTTATTAATTCCGTTTCATATATAGTTATTATTCTTTAGTCATGTTATTTTAATGGGAAAAGAAAAAAAATAATGTAGTTTTTAAAAAATTACAAAAATGCCACTAGAATGAAAATAATCAAGTTGATGACGAGGTCAGGACAAAGTATCGATCTCATCTTCAAGAGACGAGGTTATTAGAAATATCTCCCACCCGTATCATATCTCATAAATCACTTATTGTTTACATTAGTTGTAATAACTTGTTAAAATCATACACAATCAGCTACATAAAACATTCATTAGCTATCCACCAACTTCCAAACTTCATAACCCAACCTAAATAGTATTCCCAAACCCAATCCATTCATTGACAATCCCAAACCCATCAATCCAAACACAGTCCCAAACCCAATCCATTCTTTCACAATCTTAAACCTAATCCATTCAATCACAATAGTTCTATGAAACCTTTTACCACAAACATAATTAAAAACTCATAAAATATAATATGAAATGATTACATTAATATTTTGTTATTTACACTAAAAGTATATGGAAATGCTATGAACAACAAACACAAAAGATAAGAATCTACATACAACAATCACAAAAGATGAAAATCTATGTACTGTCTATTGCTGTATGCCTCACCTTCCTTGTCCCCACCTGGTAAAAGTTCAAACGAATGGTGTACGTTGATGGATATCTTGATGGGGATGCTACATGGATAGATCAACTTATGTGAGTGTCTCATCCCTATCTCCACCATCGGCACTATAAGGTTGAAATGGGATAGGGTTTGGATCCACTTAGGTGAGTCCCTCTCCCATATCATGTGGTGGTGACGGTCACCTCTTTTATGGAGTAAAAGGGTATGAAACTCTGTATATGAGACATCTGGCATCCGGGTCTCACCTAGATAAGCATATGATGATGAGGATGGACCAGACTCAAAATGATGAAACCGTGAAAGCCCAGGCTCATTAGGTATGGATACATGCGAAGGCGATGGCTTGTCTCTGATATCTATAGCTCTAGCTTGCCTTCGCTCCTGACCCCTACCCCGTCCTTGCCTATGCCTTTCTCTTTGTGGGCATCATCTCTTTGTAGACTGAGGCTATGGGTCCTCCGGTGCTAGTACAGGCACAAGCACTAGTGTTGGATCATTTAAATTGAGCCCCGTGAACTCATCCACTACACGAATAACATCCCGTATAGTGGCATGAGTGTTCTCTACGGCATGTCGAGGACTCTGTAAATAAAATCTACCTATAAGCAAGAGCAAACATTTAGATTAGTAATATTGAACATAATATATCCACATATATTGTGGAATCGTTGAACTTACCATATATCGAATAATGGCCCTCATACGATTGACCCAACACCTCGTGATCAAATGGTACTAGTTGAAATAATCCGCAGACGTACCAGTAGGGATATCTGGAAGCTCGACAATGCGATCGCACCTGACATCCCACTTCGCTACCCACCTGATGTGCTCCTCCGCCTAATTCCACTCGGAATGCCTTCGTAAGTCTAGCTCATTAGAGTTCTCATATCAGCTAGAGTATGGGATCCTTTGAAAACCACCAAATTGTTTGAGCATCTTGTTTGGATAGCAATGCTCGACAATGTGGAAGTAAACTAGAAGAACCCATGCACACCATATATCACTGCTAGCTCGGCACTAGACATGTAGGGAATCTATAATGACATGCTAGGGGTCCCAAAGAACCTGTTCAACTAAAAGGTGCACTATACATTAATAAAGACATGAAATCATACATATTGCAACACATAGGATATACAAAATGATACCCAACTAGGGTTCTGTCTATCGAAATACCCCCTCTACTAAACAGTTGATGTATGGGGGATCAAGTGACATCAAACGTACCACCCCAATAACTGATGAGTGGGTGCTCCTCAGTAACTGTTGTGAACTGTCAACGTAGAGGGGCGATGTGTGGGAAGTGCTCCCAGGCCTAGATCTGCAGGACTAAAGGGGGTCCTGCTATGTCACCCGTATTGATGTAGGCAGCCATGCATAGCTACCTGTATAACCATGCCAAGGAAGTTGGTCCCTATGTGTACTAGCCTGCTCTCTCTCTAAGTCATCGAGCAGCTGGAGGTACATCACATGAACTGAATTCGACGATTTATTTGCAACAATAAACCCCCCCAGAGTAGAAGAATGTACGCTTTAGCATGGCGTTTAATCATCAAATCATCTACATGATGCAGTAGCACTCTAGAATGTCTATCTAACCATGATCTTTAGTCGACCACCATCTATATCTGCTCCTGGCTCGAGTCTAACTCTTAATAACTGGTGGTATAACCCTGGCCAATCCATCCGAGCTATGCCATTAAGTGCCTGGCCATCAATAAGAAGCCCGCTGAGTGCTACAACGTCCTGCAATGTCACAGTCTACTCCCTCATCGGCAGGTGAAAGGTATAGGTCTTTGGACGCTACCTCTCTACTAGAGCTGTAATCAGGTACCATTCCAACTGTACAAATGGTATATGAGTAGCACCTATGAAACAATCTTGAGAAAGCAATAGAATAAGTCAATCGTCTATAACTAAAGACATGTTGTCTTATCGTCTCAACCTCGCCTCTCTACGGCGATAATGTAACACCATGTACTCGTGCACTTGAAAACAAATCCATCACAAACATTGTCTAAATGATTTGCCTAATTAGATGAGGAAATAATCCTAGCTGTCCCTCCCATGCCAGTGTCGATCTATGAATAGGCTGCCCTATAAGTATGGAGTCATTGACTGGTCCTGGATCCATCTGCAAGGAAGAAAGTAACAAACAAGGTTAGTATATGCAAGTACAAAATGGAGCAACAACAAATAAAGTACGCCACATAAGTGCAGTAAAACAAATCACATGAACAAAAAAAAAAAACCAGTATGACTCGCTTGGCCCATAACTGTCCTACTAGCTGCTTGCCTATTAGAACAACTTCTGATGTCGTGCCCTGTCTGCCTACACGAATCGCTTGAATCACCTTGTGGTCATCTGGAATATCCATCTCATTTTGGAATCATTTTTCTCTAAGCCTACTCCTTTTTCCTAATAAGTCCTGCGATGAGGTGCCATTTTGGAATGTCGAGAGGAGTTTAATTAGCCTTATCTGCTTTAGGTATGAAGGATTGCCCATACACCCATAGCTGATTCTCCCATCTGTGCCATCGCCCAACTTGGCCAACACAATCCATGTGCAGAGTACGTATTACTGCTATTACATGGAAGCATGGAATTTTATATGTTTGCCACTTATTTCATGTGCATCTACCTACCCGCAACTTTACCTTTTGAATATGATCTCCCTTCTGGCCATACATTGTAGGGCACGGAACAATTAAAACCTCAAATATTCGTTCTTGATAGTTGAAACATGTTACTTAGTAGGCACGTGATACATTGTTTTATCTCTCAAACTTCGTTGCAACATACATTGTCAGCAACTTACCCAAATTCATTGCTTCGCTAGATTCCATCTTTGCCTGTTGAATATTGAGTTGCAATTGTAAACGTTTTTTTTCACTAATGCTGCCACAGGTAAGCACCGAGCATCTTTTAGAAAGGAGTTGTAACTTTTAGCCATGCTTGTTGTATCAATTCCAAACCTTATGCCTTCATCGTAAGATAAAGTCCACATACATGGATGCAACTCCCGAAAATATCTCGATGTCCATTAACTAATTTGCTTTGTTGCATTGAAGTAACCATGAAACTTTCTCATCTATGTTTTATGCTACTTTTTTAACTAATTCCTTACTTCCTTCTTTTTGCCTTTGAGTTGAAGTTGCTACAAACATGCCTGATACACCATTGCCAAGGCCAACCTCTAGGCCACACAACATGTTCATCTTCAACCACTCTTAATATGGCATTGCCGGTCAAATATTAAGCAGATGTTTGGGCGGTCCTTGATAATGTGTTCTAATAATTTTGCAAGGAATCAACTCCACGAGTCCCTCTTTCTCTTCATCGATAAGAGTATATGCTAATGGAACGATATGATTTGCTCCAACTATTGCTATTGCGATGAGCAGTTTGTGCTTTTATTGCTATACAAAAAGGTGCCATCAACTGTGACCATGAGCCTACAAACAATTAATAGATATAACTTAGTTCATCGATATCAATATTTTATAATAAATTGAAGCATATATCCAAACATACCTGCAATACTGGAACACTTTGATTCAAGGACCAAATGCCCAAAAGAGTTTGTCAAGGAAGACGTGCCTGCTGTATTTGAATCCATAGTTCTCCACTTAACCTTGTTCTATTTGCCTCTGTTATCACATTAATATATGAGGGAGCTCCATATGACTCTTCCAAACTTCCATACACTGTTCAATAGCTTTTCGCTTCGCCTCATGAATTCTCTTCATGTGAACATTGTACCCAAACTCTTTTAAAATGGTCAATTGGAGTCCTTCCCTCTCACATTTGGAGAATTACGAATCTCCTATATAATGCACTAGACATGGTAGTGGAGTTTAACTGATAGTAGTCCTATCCAGTGATTTCATCAAGCAGGTGTGGGGCCCTTCATATTTAATGATGTGAAACCATCCACCATGCTTCTTGTAACTGTCTCATAGTCTCTATTTGCAACCTCTATCATGGTATCATACATTTAACTGCCCATGACTTCGAGTCTGAGTCAACCACCTTGAAATTGTAATTATTCGATATATGCCACATTTTAACTGCCCGTATGAGATGATCTTTAGCCTTAAACCCATCCCAACCTTGAATTCATTACTGAAACTCCAATTTCCAGCATTCATTTCCTGCTCATCATCAAATGCAGCATAATTACTACCAACGCAGCAAAAAAAAGGTACAACTACTGAGCTCCTTACTACATCAATGTTTGTGGGAGCCACAAAATGGTATCAGTCATTTCCATTACGTTGTATCCTGTTGTAGCATCTTCATAGGGAAAAGTTTCCACATTATCATTTCCATCATCATCATAGTCGTCACTGGATTCACTTGCCGAGGAGTCTCGCATCACATCAGTATCGATCTGCACCTGTATGCTACCTATCGTCTGAATTGGAGTAGAGTTTGAGTTTACCAAACCTTGGATGCCAATATTTCCATCAATATCCACTTCCTTCACAGAAGCCTGTGGCAATTTGTTCTCAAATACCATACATACATAGGCGCTGACCCTTCAGTGTACACTAACATCTCCGTGAGCATCATCATCAGTAACTGGAATATATAGATAGCATCTTATCTCCATAGCTATCTTATAATACAACTCAACCCAATATGTAAACTTATTTACCTAAGTCTATTACAAATGATGCCAAGTATTTGCTCATATGTTGAGTTCCTACTAACATTGACTACTGCAACCGGCAGCTTATCATAACCAAAATCGTTATTCCCCTCCACAATGTTTCCATGAGCATACAATACAAACTTGGCTTTATCTATTTTCTCACCTATCCCGTCATCTCATAAAAGATAGGGTGAATGCATAAAATTCACAAAATGACTTATCTATTGCACTCCCCTCATAATTTGGTTCATCAATTGAAAAACTATAAAGTATAATCATAATTACATCAGATATTGTCTACAAGATAGCATCAATAGCACATACGGTTAGCATACAAATCATATTTTCACTCCACAATACAACTTATCCAATACTACGTACAACACCCATCTAACATAAAATGTGCTTTACCATTGGATAAAAAAAATCCAAGCAAAAAAAAAAAGAAGTAACTTTATTCCAAGTCGGTTTCTCCAAAAGGTTAAAAAACGGAAAAAACCTACGGCAAGTCCTTAATTTCTTCAACCCAAACAACAATGAAACAATGTAACATTAGTAACAACAAATTTAGGATCTCAACACCAATTTTCAATAATGCAACATCATTAATAGCGAAAATTTAAGTGGAAAATCAAACACATTTACCTAACCAGTTCGATGCGATTTTGGGAATTTCCATGATTTCTCGCTTTTCACAATTTGATTACTTCGGCAACACTTGGCCATCGATTCAATTCAAAATCATGTCGTGATTTGGGGGTTTAGCTTCTCGCAATTATGGAACCTAGGTTAGGGTTTCGGATTTGGGAGTATAAGGCTGCGCAAAACGAGGAAGAAGAAGTTGCTAGCGAATATAATGCCCGTCAACCTCGTCTCTTGAAGAAACGAGGTTCTTTCAAGAGACGAGGTTATTAGTACTTGACATTGTCTTTTCAAGAGACGAGGTCTATCCGAAAAATATGGACTTGGTCTCTTGAAGGATGAGGTTAGACACTAATGGACTCGTCTTTTCAAGAGAGGAGATTAACTTAAAATTAAGATTATTTTCATCTCAATGGCATTTTTGTAATTTTAAAAAAAATTATATAATTTTTTTCTTTTCCTTATTTTAATTTGGTTTATTTTATTAGTGTCTTACTTACATCAAGTTTTATAGGGTTTTACTGTAGGCTTATAAATACAAAAATGAGTGATGACTTAGTTTTATTTATCTTTTTAAGATTGAAACCTTTGCTTTTATACCTTTATTTGAATAATGAGAATCAATATTTTATTCTCTTATTTTTTTGTTAAATTGGGGTCAACATGTTGATTAAACTAGTATAAGTTACGTTTCACTTGATTCATTTAATACCTTGTGAAAATTTACAAATTCGTATGTAATATCAGTTTATAATTTAGTTGTAACGCAGTTTGATTTCATCATCTGTGGGTAATATAAAATAATAGACGGTGATTTTCTTTTTAATTCCTTTATTCTAAAAAATGAAAAGCTTGAAGACCCCAAATATCAACTTTTCTTTTACATGTCCTAAAATTCAAAAACAACGATTTACGCAATCTCGGAGGGGCCGCTCGCCACCCCCAACAAACCCAACCCCAACCCAACCCCAACCACCACCCACCCCCCCCCCCCCCCCCCCCCCAAAAAAAAAAAAAAGGCAATTCGGAGTCATCCCATATCGTGTGCAAAAACCCAAGTAATAATACTGCCTCTTGAACTGTTTAGAGTTTATAAGAAAAGTAATCGTTCAACCTTAGAAATCCGTACTTATAAAATCTGGCACAAGGTGGAACCCTTATCCTACCCATGCATCCATTATTCTTCGTACCTTTACAGTCATGACCACATTAATCATACGACTAGTATGTTAACGAGCACCTTCGAGTCAATTGTTAATTTTATACTTAAAAAGGAAAAGTAAAATTCCCAGTACGATGATGACAATATAAATTTTCTTGTTAATGAAAATAATAAATCATATAACCTTCAAGAATATTTGAATTTTGAAGAATGTTCTGCATCAGATGAATCATGAATGTACCCAAATGCCAATATCTCTAATTGCTGAAAATAAGATCCTTTATCCTATATACGTGCGGTCGGAAGCTATGCTGTAATATATGTTAGATGGGTGGCTATTAGTATGTCTGCTTAAACTCACACTCACATATGGAAAGTTAAATAAAAGAAGAGTATTGAGCGGGAAGTCACGTTTTTGAACATTAATACTTTGTATAAAATCTGAATTTGTGTTGCGTCAATCCAGTGTAGCTATCTCCTCGGATCAAGTCTGAACCAAGACTCGGGGAGAACCGGCCATGATGGGTCCTCTATTGGACTCGCCCTGCCAGGTTGGCAAATCCAATTCGGATCCATCCCGAGGACCCGGTGGTTTTAATAGGGTTTGTCTGGTTTTTGGTTTAAGGAAAAAAGAAAAAATTTTTTAGTTTGTGAAATTTTATTTTTCTTAAATATGTGGGTAGGATCCATAGGACCCGCCACTCCTACCCACCCTGCACTTCTGCGGGATAGTTCTAGATCCATATTTTTTGGATCCCGACCCGATCAGGATCGGAAAGATGTCTAATCTAGTGCATATGCTTCAATGGTTTTATTATGATATGTGATAATTAGTGGTATGTAAATGTGATAAAATTTAAGTATTAAGAATATAAACCATCTATTATAGTTATCATGTGTTAAAATATTATTATTAATTATTCACCACTCATTTAAATATATTGCGTCATATCAATAATAATTTTTTTTGTTTTTTCCCCTCGGTTGAGACTTGAGACGCTATGATTTGCTATAATTGACTAATTTACACAAGATAGTCGCTACATTTGCACCTTCTTAAAGCTCATATTAAGATTTGGATGATGGTACTGTAAATAAGAACATTCACATATTCGATCAGTAAACATTGTCACTGTGCATAAAAGGTAGAAAAGAACACAGTATTATACTAATCAAACATGTAGAAGTACATAAGTGTATCCAATCCCACAAACATGACAAACGGAAAAAAAACAATTCAACTGTAATCTGAAAACCTTAAATGAAGAAATGCCAAGGTATATGCAATATGAGCGAAGTTACATGCACTCTATCAGAGTGAAATATGACCATCTTGTCTAAATAACATTTCAATATGAGCGATTAGGGGTTAGTAGTGTGAGGGAGGGAAGGGATTGGGAAGTCCTTTGGGATCTCTGGTATGGTTGGCAATGTTGGTATTGGTAGCTCTGGCAAATGGGGAACTTCAGGCAGTTTTGGGATCTCAGGCTTTGGAACTTCAGGAACTTCTGGGATCTCAGGTTTGGAAATTTGAGGAACTTCTGGAACCTCGAAGTTTTGGTATTTCAGGAATCTCGGGAATTTCAGGCTTTGGTAGAGTTGGTAGCTCAGGTTTCGGTAATGTTGGAACCGGCAATTCGGGCATGGGAATTTCTGGAATCTCTGGAAGGCCTGTGTCTGAAAGCCGACGAGAAGCAAAGGCAAAATCAGCATTTGCAATGCTGAGGGAGATGACTGCCACAAAAAGCAGTTTCCAATATCTGGCCATGGCTTATTGAAATATCAATAGCTAAGGAAAGATATTTGTGATTGAGATGCTGCTGTGTTATGATTGATGAGTTAACTGATATTGCCTTTTATAGTGGGGAGGATTTCTTGAGATGCGGCATTTCGAAAGTAGATGAGCTGTTTTATCCGTCGTCGCTATGTGCACTAGCGAAGTATGTGCTATAGTGCCTTGCTGCTTAGGTAAATCTTACCAAATATGTTCATGTAACTCAACTACTGAGTCTGATCTTTCTCGAAAATATGATAAGGTAGTCACTCCTAAAAGAAACAATCGTAATTAAATAGATATGAAAGAAGATAAATAGTCCATCGAGATTGATGCAGATATAAAGCATATAAAATTGATACAAGATGAGAAGGAGCTAAATCATATAGGGAAATATGATAATTTAAAAGAAAAATGGTCTCAGGCCCGAAGGATTTGTTTGGTAATTGGGGTTTGTTTGTTTTATCGTATGTAAAGGTTTTCAAATAAATTATTTGTCAAAAAATAGATATAGATGTAGAAGTAGATATTTTTACTTATGAACAGAGGCAAATCAAATACAATTATTAATACAGAATTTGAAAAACGTGTTGGATCCTTAATCCAATGTTGGTCTTATATGTGAAATAATTATGTGTTACGAGCTGTCACATTAAATTAAGTTTAATTAAAAGTGATCAATAAGGTTTTGGGTATTTCGGCTTTAATGTATCTAATAGGGTATGGCTCTTTTATGTGTAGAGACTTTATGGGTAATTTCAATTTTTATGATGGGCTAAAATAGGAATACCAAAAGGTAACAACACGTTATCTCTATAAATAGTGGTTATGGTCCCATACACGTACAATATTTTTTAGTCTCTTCTAAATCCCATCATTAGAGAGTGCAGAGAGAAAACTAAAGGGATCTCAAGAGAAAACGTGTTGATTGAAGGCCAACCGCACGCTCTAAAGTCATTGCTTGCTATGGACTCAGGTATGCTTCCGCTTAATTCTATTTAATTCTATTGAACAAACATGATCGATTTAGGGTTTTAATATGTGCAACTTTCACAAAGGTTAAGCTGGATTAGCAAGTAGTATCAGAGCATACATGTTTTGATCATTAGGAATTACTTTCGTAATTTATACATAGGGTTCTTTTCCCTATTTTTAAGAATAAGTTTCAACGAGTAAAATTAAGAGGATTCATTTATGAACAAGAATTTTTGAATTCTTGTAATATTAAATTCATGAATCTATTATTGAATACTCAATATATATATATATATATAGATATTTATGATCGATTGTTGCCTTTTACTTTTGGATTTCTCAATCGTCCATTCTTCTATGGAATTCCCAAAATTTGTAATATAATTTTTTTTTGACGACTTTAACAGTCGTGAACGTTATGGTTAATTTTCTGAAATGGTTTTTATTATTTTATTAAAATCATGGTTTCAATGATTTGATAATCAATTGGATGGGAATATGAAAAACTCTCAAATTTGTAATATATGTATGCTGTGTTTTATTCATTCGTTTTTGATGAATACAATCGGAGCGTCTGAAATCGTGTGAATTATATCCATGTTAGTCTCCTTGTTCCGTCTGCTTTATATCTGAAATCGTGCGAATTAAACCATCGCGAATTTATACCTCTTCGTGACATCATTTCTTTTGGGAGCATTCCGAGAAAAGTCGCAACTCGTGACATCATTTCTTTTTGGGGTGCATTCCGAGAACAGTCGCGACTGTTTTTAGATGTCTGTTTTTTTATACAATTCGTGGTATTGGTCAGTTTCCGTTATCGGGAAGATATACATGAATGTGATATATATATTTATATATGAAGAACATTATTATCAAAACCATTTTGGATTTTAATTAACGGTTATTGAATATTATATAAATTATGTTTTCTTCAGTGATATTTGTCGAATTCCATATGTGGAAGTTCCACTGAGATCTGCTTATGGCATCCGTGTTCTCTGATGGCGTAGGTCATCAATCCGATATTGGATTGTATATTTTGTTTATTATTTTATAATCCTACATTGAATAAGCGATGCTGATCTGTTGACTTGACCCAAAATTTAATATAATTTTAAATTTGAATATTGGTATATGTTTATATAATTTTGAGATAAATTAATTGAAACAACATACTGCCAAAGTGGTCCCTCTTGTGGAAATTAATTTGTTTTAAAATATACAAGGCTGTGTGCTTGTAACTTATATGAATATTTGACCGCCCAAAGGAAGGTCAATGTTTAATAGAATTGTAAGTGCACCCGTAGTAAAAACGCGTGACGATTATTTGGTTTTACACTGAATAATTAATCGAACCAAAGGAGGTTTATTATTTGATATGTTCTTATTGTTAGTTTGATTACTACACCAAGATACCACTTAGTAATTAATGTTTATCCAAAGATGAAATATTAATGGGCTGCCCGGTATCTTGAGATGGGTTTACCTTTATTTGAATTATTATTATTTTTTGAGACTTATGTGATCTTGTTTATTTTTGTTTTGTTCTTATCAGCTATAAATAATCCTACTAATATTACTGCCAACATCAATTCCATTCCTATGCTTAATGGCACTAACTCAAGTCATGAAAAGATAATCTCTTGATAGTACTTGGAGTAATGGATCTCGACCTTGCGTTAAGGAATGATTCTCCTTCACCTCTTACTGATAAGAGTACCTTTGATGACAATAGGGAGATGGAAAAGTGGAAGAAATCAAACCGCATGTGTATGATGATCATGAAAAAAGCCATTCCAGAAGCATTCAGAGGCACAATATCTGAAAAGATAACTAATCCTAAGGAGTTCCTTGATGAAATTGAGAAAAAGGTTTGCTAAGAATGAAAAGGCAGAAATAAGTACACTATTGACAAACCTAATCTCAATGAAGTATAAGGATAAGGGTAGCATTAGGGAGTACATCATGGAGATGTCTCATCTTGCTTCCAAATTAAGAGCACTTAAACTAGACCTCACAGAGGACTTGTTAGTGCATTTGGTTTTAATATCTCTCCCAACACAGTTTAGCCAGTTTAATGTGAGTTATAATTGTCAGAAAAAGACCTGATCTGTGAATGAGCTCATTTCACACTGTGTTCAAGAAGAGGAAAGGCTGAAGCAAGATAAGATTGAGAGTGCTCACCTAACCTTGACCCCTAAGAATAGGAATAAGGATAACAAAAGAAAAAGGGATAAAGAAGCTGCAAATACAGTGCTTCAGAAGAAACAATCAAAGAAGTCAGATGTACCGAATGGTAATGGTTGTCACTTCTGTGGAGCTATGGGGCATTATAAGAAGTAATGCACCAATTATCATGCTTGGCGTGAAAATAAATGTGTGCTTCTTAATTTGGTTTGTTCTGAAGTTAATTTAACTTCAGTACCTGTATACACTTAGTGGATAGATTCTGGTGCAACAACTCACATCAGTGTGTCTATGCAGGGTTGCCTCCATTGCCGAAAACCAAGTGATGGTGAAAGATACATCCATGTAGGTGATGGCAAGACAATTGAAGTTGAAGCAGTTAGAAAATTTAAGTTATTATTAAAGACTTTATTTTATTTGGATCTTGATGAAACATTTATCGTACCGTCATTCAGATGAAATTTAATTTCTATTTCTGCTTTGGACAAATCTGGTTACTCATGTTCATTTGGAAATAAGAAATTTAGTTTGTTTCATGATTCAAAATTAGTTGGATCTGGTTCTTTATCTGTTTATGATCATCTTTACCTGATTGATAATATTGCTTCATTTAATGAATCCTTGCAAGTAAGTACACTTGGTACAAAAAGAAAATTAACCAATGAGAATTCAGCTACATTATAACACAAGAGATTAGGTCATATCTCCAGACGGAGAATGGAGAGATTTGTGTCAGATGAAATTCTAACACCTTTAGATTTTACAGATTTTGATGATTCATTAACTGTAAAGGGGAAACAAACCAATAAGAGGAGATTTGAAGCCAACATGACTTTAGACGTCTTAGAACTTATACATATAGATATTTGTGGACCGTTCCCTACAGTTGCTTGGAATGGTCAATAGTACTTTATAACGTTCATAGACAATTTCTCGCGATATGGCTATCTATATCTTTTTATGAAAAGTCACAGTCTTTTGGACATGTTAAAAAATTATAAGGCTGAAGTTGAGAACCAACTCAACAAAAGGATTAAAAGCATCAGATCTGATCGTGGTGGTGAATACTATGGCAGATATGATGGTTTAGGTGAACAACGTTTAGGACCTTTTGCTAACTTCCTAGAGGAATGCAGTATCGTCCCACAGTACACCATGCCGGGTTTACCCATTATGAATGGTGTTGCTGAAAGACGAAACAGAACGCTTAAAGACATGGTGAGGAGTATGATTTGTCATTCCACCTTACCAGAATCACTCTGGGGAGAAGCACTTAAGACTGCAGCATATATCCTTAATAGGGTTCCAACTAAAGCAACTAACAAAACCCCATATGAGCTTTGGACGGGTAGGAAGCCTAGTTTAAAGCATTTGCATGTGTGGGAATATCCAGCTGAGGCAAGGCCTTATAGGCCTAATGAAAAGAAACTGGACTCAAGAACAGTGAGTTGCTATTTTGTTGGGTACTCTGAAAGATCGAGGGGTTACAAGTTTAATGATCCCACAACTAAGTCAATATTTGTGTCAGGAAATGCTCGGTTCTTTGAGGATGTCAAGTTTACGGGGGGAGATATGGTTAGAGACATTGTCTTTGAAGAGGAATACGTTGATATTCCCATAGGTGCTCTTGAATTTGGTCAAGATTTTGTTCCTGATCTTATTCAAAACACAATAAACTTAAACAATGGTGGAGATCCCGTTCAAGAGACTGTTCTGGAAGAACAAACTTTACCACCTCAAGAACCTATGCCATTAAGGAGATCTACTAGACCAAAAAGAAGTGCGGTGCCAAATGATTACATCGTATTTCTTCAAGAACATGAGGTTAACATTGGAATGATGGAAGATGATCTGATTAATTTCCGTCAAGCCATTGAAAGTTCTAACTCTCAAAAGTGGATTGATGCCATGAATGAAGAGATAAAGTCCATGAAGGACAATGACGTTTGGGATCTTGTCCCATTGCTAGAAGGTACGAAGCCCATTGGTTGCAAATGGATATTTAAGACCAAGAGGGATTCGAAAGGTAATGTGGAAAGGTACAAGCCTCGTCTTGTTGCAAAGGGCTTTACACAAAAAGAAGGCATCGACTATAAAGAAACTTTCTCACTAGTTTCTTCGAAAGACTCTTTTAGGATTATAATGGCATTAGTGGCACATTTCAATCTTGAGTTACATTAGATGGATGTAAAGACCACTTTTCTCAATGGTAACATTGATGAGACGATCTATACGGTACAACCAGAAAACTTTGTGCTGGGAGATCTAAAGAATATGGTTTGTAAACTTAAGAAATCCATCTATGGACTTAAGTAAGCATCTCAACAATGGTATTTCAAATTTCATCAACTGATCATCTCGTTTGGTTTTGAGATGAATTTGGTTGATGATTGTATATACCATAAGTTCTGTGGGAGTAAGCACATTTTCTTGGTCTTATATATTGATGATATTTTGCTTGCCAGCAACGATATAGGCTTATTGCATAAAACCAAGGGATTTCTATCTAAGAATTTTCAGATGAAAGATCTTGGTGATGCTTCTTTTGTGTTAGGAATACAAATACACCGAAATCGCTCTCATGGTGTTCTTGGATTATCTCAAAAGAGCTATATCGAAAAGGTACTCAAAAGGTATGGCATACAAGATTGTAGATCAAGTGATACCCAAGTGGCTAAAGAAGACAAATTTAGTCTCAGTCAGTGCTCTAAGAATAATTTTGAAGAAAAAGAAATCCAAAAGATTCCTTATGCATCAGTAGTAGGAGTCTAATTATGCTTAGGTTTGTACGTGTCCAGATATTGCGTACATCACAGGAATGTTAGGCAGATACTTAAGTAATCTAGGATTAGACTATTGGAAAGCAGCCAAACGGGTCTTGCGATACTTACAAAGATCAAAAGATTACATGCTCACTTATCGGAAGTCAGATCAGATTGAGATCGTTGGGTATACTGATTCTGATTTTACTGGATGCCAAGATAGTATAAAATCTATCAGGCTACATCTATCTGCTAGCTGGAGGAGTTATCTCTTGGAAGAGTGTAAAACAATCTCTTGTTGCCTCTTCTACTATGAATTTGTAGCACGTTATGAGGCGTCTAATCATGGAATATGGTTGCAAAATTTTGTCACAGGGCTTCGCATAGTGGATACTATTGATAGACCACTTAAGTTATTTTGTGACAATAAGTCAGCAGTTCTATATTCCAACAACAACAGGAGCTCGAAAAAGTCAATACATATAGACATCAAGTTCCTAGTTGTAAAAGAAAGAGTTCAGAGTGGACAGTTGTCTATAGAGTATATAGGAACAAACTCCATGATTGCGAATCTGCTTACTAAAGGAGTGCTACCCAAGGTGTTTCATGAGCACACCGTTCTTATGGGTGTCATGTCCTTAAGTGATGTTCAGTTTGAGTGGGAGTTTGTTGCTTTGAATGCTTTTATGTCATAGACAAACTTTAATTAGTTGTTTTTGGTTTATTATGTTTTAAGGATATTTTCTGCATAAATAAATAAATTTTTTGTTTGCTTATACTCTGATTTTGGTTTATGGTTTGATCTCACTAAGGTTTATGGTGGACCAGTAGGAAATAGACATGTTAAGATCACAGTGCATGAAATTTCCTTGCTACACATCCATATTATGATCCATGTCATTCGGTTGTGTCATTATTGTGACCATTTATGGTTGAGTTACAATAAATGTAATGAATACCGCTTTAATCGTTTATTGATATGATTGATGGACCAGATTGGTTATAGATAATATTGGTTGTGGCGGCAAATTTGAGCTCATATGGTTGTCTTTTGGCAAAACATAATTGTAAGGTTACACATATAGTCCAAGTGGGAGATTGTTGGATTCTTAATCCAACGTTGGCCTTATATGTGAAATAATTATGTGTTACGGGCTATCATATTAAATTAAGTTCAATTAAAAGTGATCAATAAGGTTTTTGGTATTTGGGCTTTAATGTATCTAATAGGGTATAGTCCTTTTATGTGTAGAGACTTTATGAGTAATTTCTATTTTTATGATGGGCTAAAATTGGAATACTATAAGATAACAACACGTTATCTCTATAAATAGTGGTTATGGTCTCCAGATCATACGTACAATATTTTTTAGTCTCTTCTAAATCCCATCATTAGAGAGTGCAGAGAGAAAACTAAAGGGATCTCTAAAAGAAAACGTGTTGATCTGAAAGGCCAATCGTACCGCTCTAAAGTCATTGCTTGCTATGGACTCAGGTATACTTCCGCTTAATTCTGTTTAATTCTTAATGAACAAACATGATCGATTTAGGTTTTTAGTATGTGGTAATTTTCACATAAGGTTAATCTGGATTTAACAAAACGGACCATCTAAATAGACCGTAAATATTAACAAATTCCATAATCTAAATATGCTGAGTAGGACGGAAACGGTTATGAGGGTATTCGATGGCTATAACCAATTATAGTAGCTGCGACTATGGTGTGCAAAGATGTCTCAAATATAATTAATTATATAATTTTATTTGATAACCATTTGTCTGGTGAGTGGCTTATTCTCAAATTTAATTATATACTCATAGTAACGACGGTCTGAAAAGAAAAACAAAGAAATTTATCTTCTTTAGATCTATTAAAATTTTAAATTTTTAACGGTCGTACGATCATTCTATACAAATGTATATTTCGCAATTTCGGGAACTAGGATTGCTGTATTTTCATATTTTGTAATTCTTCATCATATTGTAACCGTAATTTATAGTAATTCTCTAAGCATCTCTTTGAAAATGTATGGTTAAACTTTACTCCAAATTTTGTAGTATGTATATAAAACGAGTAACTTTTCTCAATTGCTTTATGAGTCTATGTCTTCTTAATTCTACTCAAAAGCTTCGGAGAAGTGGGTTACATCTTGGTACTGGCAAAAAAAAAAAAGTGGATTACATCTTAAAATTCGTTTTAAAAATTCATAAAATCCTTCTTTAGCCCAAGCTTCTTGCACTTGATATATTCTAAAAGAAGTCCCACAAATAATTATCTTAATCTCTAACGATGGACATATAGAAAATTGATAAGGATAGTGGTTGGTGGCCTTCCAACGGTGGTTTGGTCGTAAGGGTTGGTTAGAGTAGCCTCCCCGTCTTGCCTTTTTAGGTCAACACTCTCTATTTTTCCCTTAATTTTTCTAAGTTTAGTGCCAAAAGATAAGGGTTTCTCCTATCTGTCTAAATTTACTTCTGGTTGATTTGTCTTTCAGTAAATTCTATGTACTTTTGGACATAGAGGGTCAAAATTAGTCAAAACTAGCTGTGACAAATATGAGGTTGGGTGTCAAAGTTATGGATCTCTGGAATTAGACAAAGTATTTGTTGTTTGACACCTTACCCTAACTATGTGCAATTTCACATGATAGGTGAGTGACTCCAGCTGAATTTGTTCTTTTTTTTTTCCTAGTGGACTAGTGAAACTTCATTTTTAGGAAAAGAAATGACTTACATCAAGTTTCTTGACCAGAACTATCTTGGTTTGACAAAAGAACATTTGTAGAGTTTGGATTCAAAAAAGAAACTTTATGGAGTAAAATGACGTGCTTCAATAAGTTGGGAAGCTCGGCAAAAGTTTTCCTACAAAAAATAAAGCGGCAAAATTCTTTAGATGTTGTGAATCTGCAATGAGCAAGGTAATGAGCTAGGCTGTTGTTATCCCTGGGAGTCCACAACAATTGGATCGAGTGGATAATCTTGATCTATTGCCTACATAATAAAACAAAGTCTAGAAGGAATTCAATATTGATGTTATTTGTAGTTAACCACCTTATTGCTTCCATTGAGTTTATCTCAATAATGATTCTACTTCAAAAAGTAGAAGATATATTGTTAAGCCCATAATAGATGCTCTAGATTTCAGCTTCAAGAAGGAAGCTTACATGAATTTCCTTAGTGAAGATTCCTTGACATGTTCCATTGTTATCTCTCAGACGTCTACCAATTGCTGTCCACATCAAAAGCTGCATCAACATTAAGTTTCAGCTATTCCTAGTTGGATGGCTGCCATAAATTTAGCTGACCATCTTGTGCGTTTGTGGTTTGAGTTACTTAAGTGTTTGCCCAAAATTCCCATGCTACATTCCGTACTGTATGCATCTAGTTTGATGGCAATTCTTGTTATTAAAGATCCTATAGTTTTGTTCTTTCCATGTATTCTATATTGCGAAGCAAAAGAGAGTTTTTTGTGGCTTTTCTTTTTTGGTTTAGCATTATGTTTTATCCATATCCCAAAGGGGATAATAGGGATCATGATTCATCTAGATCATTAACTTAGGCTAGAGTTAGAGGTTTGTCGAAGTTAGCTCATTAGATCCTTATGGACAACCTGAATGATGACGAGTTAAGGTATTTCAGAGGATATTTGATACACTTTGGTGGAGGACATGATTTGATATGTGTAAGTATAAGAAAATCACTTAATTTAGAAAGAATTTCAACACACGAGGAAATCGAGCAGTGATAATGGTTATGATTGAAATGGATTATGAAAATAAAGCTCTAGAACAGATCACCCTCACTATATTGGCAGTGATCTATGCCGCGATAGAAGCCAACCTCCCCATGCCACCCGTGATGAAGCCCGTGAAAACGTTATCATTGGAGAATTTTGAACACAATGAAGATCACGACTTCTATCGTGCTCATTATGCTAGCTGTGACACTCACAATCGTAGTTGTGATTTACTTGAATATAAGTGAATAAATTAAAGTCGAAGAGATCATGGCCCGAGTCATCATTGTGATCTACAATGTGATGCAATCCATGTTTGGCTGATTTTAGTTTATCTATCTCCTATTTTTATTTGTTTGACTTTCAATTTTCTATCTCTGCCTCTACCTAACTTATGGGAGTGTATAAGGGTTGCTAAAGTTATGTTTAGTAGTTTTTGGCCATCTTAAACCTTGTATTGTCCTTTGTGACAAATTGTTTGAGCAATATTGAGATTTTTCTTCACAAGATTGTTCTTGATTGTTTCTTTTTAATCATGTGTAATATCGATTAATTGAAACATCTATCTTAATTATATCTTTGGTGCATCATATCTAATGATTGATCATCCATATCCCTTTTAAATTTTTGTTTACTTAAATATAAAAACCTTAGATTGTAATGCTAGATTCATAAAACACACGGATTCTCTAATCCATATCATCTTGGTATTAGATCTTAAGGCTGCAGATTGTTGTTTAGGGCTTTAGTAATAGATTCGTTGCTTGGTAAGTTTCGTTATTTTGGTTGCTTATGCTGTAAGTTTGATTCTTTTTGAGGATGTCAAGAAATCTTACGTTAAGAACGGAGATGATAAGGTCCCTAAGGTTGAGAACATCATTAATATGGATGGATTTACGGATTTCATGAAGGAGATGATGTAGGGAATGCAAATAATGATGCGACAACAAAGTGAAACACTAGGGAATACTGAGCAAACTATTAGGGGAAGCCCTTAAACTCATGAAACACAAGAACATGAAGCTGTTGATGAATTAGAAAACAATTCGAGGGTTCAATTACCCCATGAAGGACATGAAGTAGTTGATGGTCGTGGTGGAGTTGGTGATAGAGGTAGATGGAATGTGCGCCAACCGGTGTGAGGTTATCGATTTTGGGATTATGAAGATGATTTTGATGATCAACATGAAGGGCAAAGGCTAGAGGGTTTCACGGTATTGATATTGTAAAACTAAAAATACTATCTTTTGATGGTACCAGAGGAGTAGATAAATATTATGGTTAGGAAGATCAAATTGAAAAGCTCTTGATTATCATGATTTTGATGATGTATAATAGGTCAAGCTTGCTACTATTGGATTTAAGGGTTATGCATTGTACTGGTGGATGAATTTATTGGTTAGTAGGAGGAAGAATGGAGAATGTGACATTGCTACTTGGGCTGAAATGCATGAGTTGTTACAACTACGACCAAGAATTGTTGATAGCATGTCTGAGCACATTCAAGAGTTTGAAATTCCTACTTTATGTAGTCAAATTAAGGAAACTCTAGATCAATCTATTACTAGATTTATTAGTAGGTTGAAACATGAAGTTGTGAATTTTGTTGAGCGTCAAAGGACTGATATTTTGGAGGAAGCGATGTTAATGGCGAAAAAGGTTGAAAGATAACACAAACATCACAAATCATTAGGTAACTCTTCTAAATTTAGAAGTAGTAAGAAATTTTATTGGTTTGATGATAAAAGAAGAGTACTAGTAGTTATAAGAATGATGAGAAGCATGGGTCAAAATTTTAGAATCCTAATGATGATAAAGGGAAGTTGGTCACTAAACCGTGTGATTCTACTAGTGCTTGAAAGAAAACTAGAGATATTAAATGTTTGAAATACTTGGGTTATGAACATATGGCTACCCAATGTTTGAATAAGTGTTGTTTATACGTGTGGAGGTTGTTTAGAGAGTGATGGTGAAGGGGAGAGAAGTAGCTATTTTGATCTTGATAAGGATGATGTGTCAACTAAGCAAGTAGTTGAGGTTGTTGTGCCTTTGAATGGTGTAATGAGAAGAAGCATGAATATTGATCAAGAATAAAGAGAAAATATATTCCATATTAAGTTCTTGGTGGATGGGTTATTTGTGCAGTCATCATTGATTCCGATAGTTATACCAATGCAGTAGCAACGACACTTGTAAGTATTTGCAACTTTTGACCACTGCTCATTTACAACCATATCGGTTGCATTGGCTCAATGATAAGGGCTCTATTCATGTCACTAAGAAAGTATTGGTTCTTATCTCTTTACCCAATCATTATATAGACTAGGTTCTTTGTAATATAGTGCCTATGAATGCATCTCATATTCTCTTAAGGCATCCTTGGTTGTTTGATCGGAATGTAAACCACAATGGAAGGGATAATACTTATTTTGTTTTGTTAAATGGAAAAGGATTAAATTATTTCCTATGAGTCCTGAAGTTGTGAGATAGACATTGTAGACACCCAATTTTTGCCCAATTAATTAAGGCTTAAAATTTAATTAAACTCATTTTTTTTAAAAGCCTTAAGTATTGATGAAATTGGCTAAGTGATCGAGGCACATGCCAAATGGCCTGTTGGTTAAACACATTGACCCAAACACACATTCAAGCTCAAGGACACAGGTTCAAACCCTAGCAAAGGCAAATTTTTGCCTTTTTATCATTTTTGTCTTTTCATCTTTCTCAAAGTGACTTTTTGCCTTACTTTGCATCGGTTTTTAACTGACAAAACATCATTAATTGTCGAAATTGATGATGGAATTGCAAAGTGGTTATAGAATATGAAAGATTAGTGCAAAAACAATCCAAAAGTCATAAAATTCGTATAAAAAAAATTGGAAAAAAATACAATTTGTGGGCATTCAATTGTACATGAATGGGGAGTTACAAGAATTGGAAAAATTGGGCAATTAATCTACCCATAATGGATAATCTGATGGAGGATATGAAAAAGCAATCATCAATTCATTAGTTACAAGAATGAATCAAACCCAAATTATTGATTAAATTCGTGAAAAATCAAGGGGCAAAAATCGATTCATTTTTGAAACTGAACGAAACGTAAAATTGAGCTTGCAACCTATAAATAGGGGGTCCTAGGATCAAAAGGCACAAGTCAATTTCAAGAAAACACATACAACCATTTCAATTCGAAACTTTCGAATTTAGGACAAAAAATTCGAATTGATTGGATCAGTTTTAATCCAAATTGAGTGTTGTAAGAATGTTAGAAACTTGATTTGGATGATTTAGTGCGCTTAGATTTGTTCGAATTGATCGGATTTCTCTCTGAATTTTTTTTTTTAATTTTGTTCATCAACGCCGTCGTACAACCACCACCGGAGCCGCCTCTTGCCGCCGTTCTGGGCGTGAACCACCACCTAGAGGACGCGCAACCACCATAGGAGTCGGGCCGACAAGCTTCCAGCCACCGAGGACCACCGGAGCCGCCGGAATCCGCCCGAAAAGTCGCGTCATCGTCTTCTTCACCCGCCGGAGCTCCGAGATCCGAATCCAACCCGGTCGGTCATCGGTCAGCGGTCGTCGGTCATCGGTCAACGGTCAACTCAGATCGGACGGTCCAGATTTGATCAAGTAGATCAGACGGCCCAGATTCAATCAAACAGATCAGCGGCTCAGATTTGATCAAGCAGATCAGACGGCCCAGAGTCAATCAAGCGATCAGACGACCCAGATTCAATCAAGCGATTAGACGGCTTAGATTGAATCAAGCAATCAGACGGCTTAGATTAAATCAAGTGATCAGACGGCTCAAATCGAGTCAACAAGATCAGACGATCCAGATCGGTCGGACGATCGACGCTCCAGATCTCGCCCGCTTCATCCAACGGTCAAGGTCAATTCGCATTATTTTATTAATAGTTTATTATATAATTAATTTCAGAAAAATAATAAAAAATAGCAAAAATAGTAAAAAATTCATAAAAAATTCAGAAAAATACAGAAAAATCCAGAAAAATATAAATAATTATTTTTTATATAAATTTTTTTTTTGATATTTTTGATATTTTTTGAATATTTTTAGTATGTATTTATACATAAATTGCTTTTAGAAAATGCGTATTTAATGCATGAAAAATAATTTTAATATATTCTGAATATGTTGTGAATTTATGTGATTTTTCTTTTAAAAAATAATAAAATAAAAAATAATAAATTACAAAATAAATAAAAATGATAAAATTGGATTTTCCAAAACAAATTTTTTTTAAAAATAATAATAAAATAAAAAATAATAAAATAATAAAAATGATTTTTGGGCTTAGAAAAATTGTATTTTCATAAAATAAAAAATCAATTGATTAGATCATAGGATCATCAAAAATGATTTTTTATGAAAATTCAAAATTTAATGAACTTAATGTGAGAATAGTTCAAAAAATTAAAATTGATCAACAAATTAAAGTTTTTTAAAGAACTACGTTTTGTCTGATCTCGATTAGAGTACGTAGGCACCTGCGGGGCGACATTAAAAAATAAAAAAAATGTTTTGTTCTTTTTAGTAAATAAATATTTTGTAAATATAAGATATTTTGTTGATGTTTATGTTCTAAAAAAATAATAAAAAATAAAAATGAAGAAAAGCACATAAAAAATAAAAATAAATGATTGACTTGCAAATATTTGTTATGTAATATATTATTTGATTTTTTTTGAGCATGAAAAGGATAGATATAAGTTTAAAATTCCAAAAGTGGTAACCGATTTGGTTTTAATAGGTTAGCCCCCGAATCCATGATATCTGGTTTTAAAAGTTGATTTTTTTAAATCAAATTTTCGCAGACTAGTAGCTAAGTTAGGATCAACCGACCCATTGATCCTAGCTTTTTATTTTTTCCCGATTTATATCGGGTGGCGACTCTAAATTTTTTTAAATTTCTTTTAACCCCTAGTCGAGGATTCATGTTAAATGGGTTCGGGTTTAATGTGAATCGGGTTAGGAGAAATGAACCAGATAAGAAAGTGGAAAAATCCAGGCTCGACAGCTTGGCGACTCCACTGGGGACTAAATTTTTTTTTTTTAAAAAAAAGAGGGCTAGCCACATTTTATCCTTGCTCAATTTTTGTGAATATATGATTCTTTGTATATTATCTTGAATAATTGTTTTGTAAATATATACTAGCCTTGCAAATATGAAAAATGGAAAACAAAAGTTTGATTTCTTTGTTTGCATTTGCATTTGCATTAGCATGAATGTGTGCTAGATACGGTCGTACCAGGGCCGTCTTAAGAGCCTAAGCGAGGAGGACGAAGTAAGGTCCGGGGGCTGTGGCTTTCCACCCTCTAGATCAAGAAATGTCCTCCCACTCCGGTTTAGTACACTAAATCGGGGAACCTATAGAACCCTACCAAATCATGCATTCATTAGCATGGGATTGACCAACTTTTTCTAAAAAAAAATGAAGTTGAAATATAAATGTATATGTAAATACTTAAAAAAAAAAAGAAAATTCTAAAAAAATATAAAAGCTGTCAAAAAATTAAAAAATTTTGTAAATATTAGCTTATACCTTTTAAAAATTTTCAGAAAATGATGTCTTCAACCGACAGTAGCGATAGCTTATGGGCTCGCCTTATTAGAGAAAATCGAGTGGAACCTTTCAAGATCCAATGCTCCTACTGGACCGATGGTTTGTCAGTTTTACTCCAGTCCAAAAGTCATTCATTGAGGATAGGTTAGGCCCAATCCTAGCCTACCAAAGATCCATGTTCCATTCACCATGTTCCGAGCCCTCACTCATCTATGGGAACCTGAAGAAGTTGTCTTCCGTTTGGGTCAGCATACTTAGCCCGACCATTGAGGAATATACTAGCTACTCCAAGCACCTCCTACCTCTGAAGGAATCTATGTTCCGAACTTCAAGCATAGCCCGGTCCGTGTTATATCAGAGTTTTTGGGGATCAAGAGGGGACCAATAATTGAAGCATCAATGATTGCAATGAATATTGCATCCGCTAACACACTGATGGACTGGTTTGGAACTCCTGAATACTTTAAAAGCAACCGATCCACTTTCAGTATACCACTTGAAGTTTGGGAAGAAAACCGGGTTAATGCCTTCATAGTAGCTGCTTTTGCAACTATTCTCTTCCCTAATGGCAATTTGTTCATCCACTTCCGGGTCATAGAGCTGGTTTCTCAATATTTAGCTGGCAAATCCTATGTCCCGCTCTTCTAGCCGAACAAGTCCGTAGTCTGAATCACATCAAGTCTAAAGGACAAGGCAAGTTCAAAGCAAGCATGCATTTACTGATGATTTGGTTTGCTAGCCACATTAAGCACTACGGAAAAGACTTGGCTAATGGATCCCTCATCAGCTGAAATATGATCTCATCCAATCTTTGCTGAAAGGGTCCACATGGAAGATGATCATCTATGGGATATAATTGCCATTCTTGAAGACATGCCACCTGAAGACATGATGTGGCAAGCTCGCTGGTTCAAAAGCCCTGCAGCCATCCTAAGTTGCAAGGATACATGGCAGTACCCCTAATTGGACTCACCGGCTGTACTGGTTATTATCCCTCAAGTGTTATCAGACAGTATGGTATGCTGCAAGATATTACTGTCAAGCCTAATTTGGAGCAAGTCACTCTAGATTATTGGATCCAACCAAGATACTACCAGCTAAAGAATTCAAGCTAAATCAAATCCGAGCTATATGGGAAAATAGAGAGGTGAAGCCGGTTTTTGAAGTCGAGCCAGAAAATAAGGAAACAAAGAAGTATAGAGCAACCAGGTGGTATGTGGCTAGCCAAATGAAGAAGAATAAGGATATTCGATATGAAGCTCCCGATATCCTTCAACCAGCACCATCGGAACCTGACCCTGAAACAATTGCTTACATGGAAGCTGTTTCGGCTCGCCTGGAAGTATGTCACCGAGATTTCCAAGAAAGAGAGAGGGAAATGGTGGATCGCCTGCAAAGTGCTGGAAGCAGAATTGCATTCTTAGAGGCGAGTTGAAGGCAGCTCAAAAGAAAATTCTAGCCCTGGAAGACAAGATTGTTTGCCCCACTAAGACAAGAAGACTGGTTTAGTTGGTTTAGGTTTAGTCCTTAGGAATCAAGGTTCTTTGAAACCATTAGAAAGTAGTTTTAATTCAGTCACTAGGAAATAAGGTTTCTAAACCATTAGAATTTTTGTTATGTTAAACATTATCTTTTAATACAAATGTTTTTTTTAAAATCATTGGTCAATATCCATCCCCATTGCATCTGTATGATAGCATATCTACATTCTTGCATATGTACATTAATTCATTTATTCTTTAAAGAATATTAATAAATGTAAATGTCCAGGTCTAGCAAATTCGAGTTTAAGTCAAAAACTTGAAAGATAGCGTCCAAGCCGTTAGGAGCCCTATTGTTACCAGATCCCGAGCTAAGATGTCTAACACCGGGAGCAACCCCACAGACCAGACCAATGAGCAAAGACTCAACACCGTGGAACAAACCCTCCTTGGAATTGCTGAACAGATGCAGGCTTTAACACAGAGTCTTGCACAACTTAAGACCCCCACAACTTCTGAAGAATCTTCAAGGTCACAGAAAGGAAAAGAAATTGAAGGACAGCTTATTCAGCAAGAGGAGTCACCAAATGAGTTTAATGCGGCTGAGTTGAAGAAAGAACTGGAAGCTCAGGCTAAAGAAATGGAGAGAAAACTGCTTGAGAAAATGAAGACGTTCGATGGTTTTGATCAAACCGCGATCTGAATTGCCTCAATATGAGGAAGGTGCCTTCCCTGAGAAATTTAAGGCACCGGAATTTGAAAAATATGACGGGACAGGTTGCCCTAATATGCATACCAGATTGTATGTACGACGAATGGGGCAATACGCAAAGTTTGACAAGCTGATGGTGCAAACCTTCCAGGACAGTCTTACTGGTGCTGCTTTGGCCTGGTACGCCCAATTAGACCATCAAGAAATTGATACTTGGGACAAGTTGGCTAGGGCATTTTTTAATCAGTATAAGTTTAACATTGAGATGGCACCCTCGGTATGGGATTTAAGCAATCTGAAGAAGAAGAAAGAAGAGACTTTCAAGGAATATGCTCAGCGCTGGAGAGCATTGGCTGCAAGGATCACCACCCCGATGCCTGAAAAGGACCTCACTTTCACTTTTATCAACACATTAGAGGAACCTTTCTTTTCCCATCTGATTGGGCATACATCAGCAAGTTTCTCAGAAGTGGTGATAGCTGGATGTAGGATTGAGAATGCAATTTCGGCAGGAAAATTGCAACAAGAAAAGAAATATACTGCACCGAGAAATGTCCCATACAAAGGGAAAGATTCAACCGTCAGCATGGTCAATACTTCAGATGCAACTGGCCCTACTAAGTCTTTCGTGTTGTCAACAAATCAGAATCAAAATCAGAATAAGGATCAGACTCAACAAAGTGCAGTCCCAAATCAACAATCAAGGTTCAACAGACGGAACTTCACTCGAATTCCGGTTCCCCTTAGCCAAGTATTAGCTAAATTAAGGGCCGATAATCTGATCAATCTTGAAGTTCCTAGGGAAGACTTAAAGCCTAGAAATTACAATCCTGAGCTGAAGTGTGAATATCACATGGGGCAAATCGGGCATTCAACAGACAGATGCTGGAGGCTTAGGCATAAAATCCAAGATCTTATTGATGCAAAAGTCATCCAGTTGGATTTCATTGAAGCTCCAAACGTCTCTACTAACCCATTGCCAAATCATGGACCAGTTATCAATATGATTACCGCTGAGATTCCGGATCCAGAAGAGCTTGTGTGCATGATTGAAGGTGGACCTAGATCCATCAAAATCGAAATAGGCAAAGGTAGTGAAGATGGATCAACTTCATCAAAGCCTAGGAACTATACCTTTCAGATACCCCTTGCTGTGATGAGTATAAAGCCGCTCCATTTGATTATAAGGCGGTAAATCATGCTTCAATGGCCATGGTTGGTGGCCTTACTCGCTCAGGAAGAGTTTATGAGTCGACCGAAAGAATGCAACTGTGAATATGCCACAGCAGCAAAATGAAGAAGGAAAGAAAGATGAAGAGAAGTCAGCATTGGCAAAACTGATGAAAGCAAGTGAATACAAGGTTGTCGAGCAGTTGGCCAAAATACCTGCCCAAATATCGCTCATGAGTCTGCTGATTAGCTCTAATGTACACCGTGAGGCTCTTTTCAAAGCCTTAGAAGAAGTGAAAGTTCCAGAAGGTGTATCAGAAGAAGCCTTGGGGCATATCATCAACTCAATCTTTGCAAATGAGCAAATCATTTTCTCATCTGAAGAACTGGGAGAGGAAGGGGATCAACATAACAAGGCCCTCTTCATCGTAGTCAAAAGCTGTGGAAAGATCGTCTCTCGAGTATTAGTTGACAATGGATCCTCTTTGAATGTGTGCCCCTTAGCCACTTTGAGCCTATTGGAAATTGAACCGTCAGAAATCAAACCAAGCTCTACTGTGGTTCGTGCTTTCGATGGATCAAAAAGAGATATAATAGGTGAAGTGGAGTTAGAAGTCACCATCGGGCCTCAAATTTTCATTATTCCTTTTCAAGTGATTGACATTCCCAGAACATTCAATCTGCTGTTGGGAAGACCATGGATCCATGCTGCCAGAGCAATACCATCAAGCCTACACCAAAAGGTTAAGTTCATAGCCAATGGTCAACTCATCACTGTTATGGGAGAACAGGATTATGCCATTTACAAGGAGACAGCTGTCCCTTACATTGGAAAAGAAGGAGAAGAAGACTTCGGGCTCCAAATGTTTGACGAAGTCTGCATGATGAATGATGAAAAAGAAGCTCAGGTGGGAACCTTTGGACTGGGTTATTCCCCCACTTGTGCTGAAGTGGCAGAAATGAAAAACCAAATGAGAAGGAGGAAGCTCGACAAGGAGTATGATCCAATTATCAAAATCCCTCACATCAGCCATTCCTTTCCAAAGCCACATCATATCCAGCAGCCAGATGATATCAAAGAAGATGCTTCATCCAATGAAATGATCTTGAGAAATTGGTTCTCTATGCCTTGCGCTAGTATTAAGTCTTTTAAGTAAGAACTTATCTAAGACTAGATTTGTGTTTTGTGTTTTTCAGTATTATGTGATGCTCAAATAAGTGTACTTAAACACCGTCCCAGTTTAATGAAATTTATTTCCGTTTGTGTTTTCACATATTCTCATACATTCCTCATTCATATTCAACCAGATTCGACAATTGTGATGAAGTTCAGGGATATCTCGCGCGTATAATTAATGAAAATATCAATATCACCTCTAACTCTACTGGGTTAGACGTTGAAGATGATATTGATTATCAATTTAGAACACAAGAAATTTGGCAAATTTTGAACAAGGAAGGATTGAAATTCCCGAAACCATTGAAGTGATTAATTTGGGAACAAGTGAAAACCCTAGGAATCTGAGGATAGGGGGAAAATTGCCTGAGAGCACGGCACAAGATTTAACCAAGTTACTAGCCGAATACTTGGATGTTTTTGCATGGTCGTATAGCGATATGCCTGGTTTAGACCCATCCATTGTGGTTCACAAATTGCCAACAAAGGAGGATTTTAAACCTATAAAGCAAAAATTAAGGCGATTTAGGCCGGATTTACTCCTCCAAATCAAGGATGAAGTAAAAAAGTTGCTTGAAGTAGGATTCATTGAGGTTTCTGATTATTCGGATTGGGTATCAAATATAGTGCCAGTACTTAAGAAAAAGGGAAAGTAAGAATCTGTGTGGATTTCAGAGATCTAAACAAAGCGACCCCGAAAGATAATTTCCCGTTGCCTCACATCGATGTTTTAGTAGACAATACCGCTGGAAATCATCTATTTTCATTCATGGATGGATTTTCAGGGTATAATCAGATATTAATGGCCGAAGAAGATAAGGTCAAAACCACATTGTTACAGCCTGGGGAACTTTTTGTTACAAGGTCATGCCTTTCGGTCTCAAGAATGCCGGGGCAACTTATCAACGAGCAATGCTTGCTATACTTCATGATATGATGCACAAAGAGGTGGAAGTATATGTAGATGACATGATCGCCAAGACAAAGGAAGGAGATGATCATGTAGTGGTGTTAAGGAAGCTTTTTGAAAGATTAAGGAAGTTTCAGTTGAAATTGAATCCAGAAAAATGCACTTTCGGAGTGACATCTGGAAAATTATTAGGATTCATGGTTAGCCAAAAGGGGATAGAAATCGATCCTGATAAAGTCAAGGCGATTCAGGATTTGCCTCCACCAAAAACATTAAAGGAAATCAGAGGCCTCTTGGGAAGGTTGAATTACATTGCTCGATTCATATCACAGCTGACTGATAAGTGCCAACCGCTGTTTAAACTGCTGAAGAAGAATGCCCTAATTGAATGGAATGACGAATGTGAAAAAGCCTTTAATCGGATAAAGCAGTATCTGACGAATCCACCAGTACTGGTTACTCCAAAACTGGGGAAACCATTGTTCTTGTACTTGACAATTCTTCCTGAATCCATGGGTTGTGTGCTTGGGCAAAAAGATGAGGAAGGAAAAGAAAGAGCTGTTTACTACTTAAGCAAGAAATTCTCAAATGGAGAACAAAAGTATTCAGAGATAGAAAAAACCTGCTGTGCATTAGTATGGGTTATGCACAGGCTTAGGCAGTATACGCTCTTCTACTCGATCGAGTTGATTACGAAGCATGATCCATTGCGATACTTAGCACGCAAACCGGCTTTGGTAGGTCGAATCTCGAAATGGCAGATGCTGCTTTCTGAATTTGATATCATTTATGTAAGTCAAAGTTCAGTCAAAGGACAAGTTTTAGCTGATCAACTCGCAGAAAGCCCAGTTGATGACGAAGAATTAAAGGAACAAGATCAGTTTCCAGATGAAGGCATCAGAATAACAGAAACAGAAGGAAAACAACAATTGGAAGTTGTATTTCGATGGAGCAGCCAACGTATACGGGTGTGGAATAGGGGCAGTCCTTATCTCACCCAAAGAAGAACAGTTCCCGGCATCAGCCAGATTAATGTTTCCTTACACAAATAATGTAGCGGAATACGAGGCATGCATCATGGGATTAGAAATGGCAATTCAAATGAATATCGAGGAGCTCGAAGTGTTTGGAGATTCATCACTTATCATTTTCCAAACTCGAGGCGAGTTCAAAACTAAGGATCCCAAGTTGATTCCTTATCATAATCACTTGGCTGAGTTAGCAGGAAGGTTCAAAGAAATTTCCTTCACTTATGTGCCGAGAACTCAGAATCAATTTGCTGATGCATTGGCTACTCTGGCCTCTTTGATCCAATTCACTGAAGGAGTAAGAATACAACCTTTGCAAGTCCGAATAAGAAGTGAACCCGCATTCTGTGCTATGATTGAATCAAACGAACCATGGTTTCAAGATATCAAAATTTTCTTGCAAACAGGTAGTTATCCTGAGTGTGCTACAAAAAAGGATCAGAAATCATTAAGGCGTCTGGCGAGTCATTTTTTGTTAAGCGGAGATACCCTATACATAAGGTCATTTGATACAACCTTGTTGAGATGTGTAGATGAAAAAGAAGCTCAAAAATTAATGGAAGAAGTTCATGAGGGAGTATGCGGACCTCATATGAACGGATATATGCTAACTAAAAAGATTATGAGGCTAGGATATTTCTAGTTAACCATGGAATCAGACTGTATCAAACATATGAGATCTTGTCATCTATGTCAAATTTACGCAAACAAGATAAATGCTCCTCCAAAGGAATTACAGTCAATGTCAACACCATGGCCGTTCTCAATGTGGGGAATAGACGTAATCGGGCCAATATCGCCAAAAGTTTCAAATGGTCATCGATTCATACTAGTTGCAATCGATTACTTCACCAAGTGGGTTGAAGCTGCTTCATACGCCAGTGTGACAAAAGTTGTTGTGGTGCAATTCATCAAAAGAGATATCATTGCTCGATATGGAACTCCAGAAAGTATCATTACCGATAATGGTACAAATTTGAACAACAGTGCAATGACTGATCTATGTCAGCAATTCAAGATTAAACACCGGAATTCCACTCCATATCGCCCACAGATGAATGGAGCAGTAGAAGCCGCCAACAAAAACATCAAGAGAATCATTGAGAAGATGACGATTGCATACAAAGATTGGCATGAAATGCTCCCATTAGCATTAATGGCGTATCGGACCTCTGTAAGAGTGTCAACTGAGGCAATGCCCTATTCCCTGGTATATGGGACTGAAGCCGTTTTACCAGTAGAAGTTGAGATTCCTTCGCTTCGAGTACTGGCTGAAACAGAGCTCGAAGAAGCTGAATGGGTTAGACAAAGAATTGAACAGTTAAATCTTTTAGATGAAAAAAGATTGACTGCCATGTGTCATGGGCAATTATATCAACAAAGGATGGCTAGAGCATTTAATAAGAAAGTTAAGCCAAGAAATTTCCAAGAAGGTGATTTGGTCCTGAGAAAAATGCTGCCAAATGTGCAAGATTCCAGAGAAAGTTCACACCAAATTATGAAGGACCATATATAGTGAAGAAGGTCTTATCGGGAGCATTAATCCTTTCCCAAATGGATGGACCCAATTTAAAGGATCCTGTGAACTCAGATGCTGTAAAGTTGTATTATCCTTGATCAATAAAATTTGTCATTTCAAGTGATCAATTGATTTTATTTTAATTAATTATAAGCAAAGTTGATATTCCTGAAATTCTCTGAAGTCGAATCAAAGCCTGAAATTCTTTGAAGTTGAATCAAAGCCTAACCCACAAAATTCTTCTGAATAAATTTCCAGCCAAACACCATTTGAATCATCAGAAAAAGAAATTTGAGCATCTTATAATGCTGACTGAATGCATTAATACAGTTTGGTCTGTTGATTGTTCTTATTCTAAAAGAAAATATTACTACAAGAATAACTAATTTTGATAGAAAATTGAAGCATCCTTTTTATCATCAATAAAAGAAAAAAGAAAAAAAGAGAGGGGAAGAAAGAAAAAAAAAGAAAAAAAAAGGGAAAAAAAAAGAAGAAAGAAAGAAACCCCCAGTGGACTAAAAATTCACAAGCATCCCTCAATCTAGACAGATAGTCTAGTACTAACCAAATACAAAATCCATCCTTTAGAGATGGTGACCCAAATACAAAATCCATTCTTTAGAGATGGTGATCGAGACAAAATTCAGAAATCTATAAAAGATGGTGATCAAGACAGAGTTCAGAAATTCATTCACTCAAAATAGTGATCAAGACAAAATTCAGAAATCTATCCAAGATGGTGATCAAGACAAAATTCAGAAATCTATTCAAGATGGTGATCAAGACAGAAGTCAGAAATCCATCCATTCCAGATGGTGACCTAACCAAAGCCCATAGGTCCGGCAAATGACCTAACCAAAGCCCATAGGTCCGGCAAATGACCTAACCAAAGCCCATAGGTCAACAGTTGACTTAGCAAATCTCAAAATCTAGGCCCGACAGATGGCCTATCATTTTTTTCAAAAATAGACCCGACAGATGGTCTATCAGTTTTCTAAGTCTAGGTCCGACAGTTGACCTAGCAAAATCTCAAAGTCTAAACTCGACAGATAGTTTAGCACAAGATGAAAATCTTCTTGTTGAAAAAAAATTTTGGAAGGAGAAGCTAAGCAAAAATTGGTTATCTTTTTGTCTTTGTGGCAAAAGTTTTGTTCAAACTTTACCACAAAGAGGGGCAGCTGTAGACACCCAATTTTTGCCCAATTAATTAAGGCTTAAAATTTAATTAAACTCATTTTTTTTAAAAGCCTTAAGTATTGATGAAATTGGCTAAGTGATCGAGGCACAGGCCAAATGGCCTGTTGGTTAAACACATTGACCCAAACACACATTCAAGCTCAAGGACACAGGTTCAAACCCTAGCAAAGGCAAATTTTTGCTTTTTTCATTTTTGTCTTTCATCTTTCTCAGAGTGACTTTTTGCCTTACTTGCATCGGTTTTTAACTAACAAAACATCATTAATTGTCGAAATTGATGATGGAATTGCAAAGTGGTTATAGAATATGAAAGATTAGTGCAAAAACAATCCAAAAGTCACAAAATTCGTATAAAAAAAATTGGAAAAAAAATACAATTTGTGGGCATTCATTGTACATGAATGGGGAGTTACAAGAATTGGAAAAATTGGGCAATTAATCTACCCATAATGGATAATCTGATGGAGGATATGAAAAAGCAATCATCAATTCATCAGTTACAAGAATGAATCAAACCCAAATTATTGATTAAATTCGTGAAAAATCAAGAGGCAAAAATCGATTCATTTTTGAAACTGAACGAAACGTAAAATTGAGCTTGCAACCTATAAATAGGGGTCCTAGGATCAAAAGGCACAAGTCAATTTCAAGAAAACACATACACAACCATATCAATTCGAAACTTTCAAATTTAGGACAAAAAATTCGAATTTTTCAAATTCGAATTGTTGGATCAGTTTTAATCCAAATAGAGTGTTGTAAGAATGTTAGAAACTTGATTTGGATGATTTAGTGTGCTTAGATTTATTCGAATTGATCGGATTTCTCTCTGAATTTTTTTTTTTAATTTTGTTCATCAACGCCGTCATACAACCACCACCGGAGCCGCCTCTTGCCGCCGTTCTGGGCGTGAACCACCACCTCCAGAGGACGCGCAACCACCATAGGAGTCGGGCCGACAAGCTTCCAGCCACCGAGGACCACCGGAGCCGCCGGAATCCGCCCCGAAAAGTCGCGTCATCGTCTTCTTCACCCGCCAGAGCTCCGAGATCCGACCCGAAGATCCGAATCCAACCCGGTCGGTCATCGGTCAGCGGTCGTCGTCATCGGTCAACGGTCAACTCAGATCTGACGGTCCAGATTTGATCAAGTAGATCAGACGGCCCAGATTCAATCAAACAGATCAGCGGCTCAGATTTGATCAAGCATATCAGACGGCCCAGATTCAATCAAGCGATCAGACGGCTTAGATTAAATCAAGCGATCAGACGGCTTAGATTAAATCAAGCGATCAGACGGCTCAGATCAAGTCAACAAGATCAGACGATCCAGATCGGTCGGCACGATCGACGCTCCAGATCTCGCCCGCTTCATCCAACGGTCAAGGTCAATTCGCATTATTTTATTAATAGTTTATTATATAATTAATTTCAGAAAATAATAAAAAATAGCAAAAAATAGTAAAAAATTCATAAAAAATTCAGAAAAATTTAGAAAAATACAGAAAAATCCAGAAAAATATAAATAATTATTTTTTATATAAATTTATTTTTTTTGATATTTTTGATATTTTTTGAATATTTTTAGTATGTATTTATACATAAATTGCTTTTAGAAAATGCGTATTTAATGCATGAAAAATAATTTTAATATATTCTGAATATGTTGTGAATTTATGTGATTTTTCTTTTAAAAAAATAATAAAAATAAAAAATAATAAATTAACAAAATAAATAAAAATGATAAAATTGGATTTTCCAAAACCAAATTTTTTTTTAAAAATAATAATAAAATAAAAAATAATAAAATAATAAAAATGATTTTTGGGCTTAGAAAAATTGTATTTTCATAAAATAAAAAATCAATTGATTAGATCATAGGATCATCAAAAATGATTTTTTATGAAAATTCAAAATTTAATGAACTTAATGTGAGAATAGTTCAAAAAATTAAAATTGATCAACAAATTAAAGTTCTTTTCAAAGAACTACGTTTTGTCTGATCTCGATTAGAGAGTACGTAGGCACCTGCGGGGCGACATTAAAAAATAAAAAAAAAATGTTTTGTTCTTTTTAGTAAATAAATATTTTGTAAATATAAGATATTTTGTTGATGTTTATGTTCTAAAAAAATAATAAAAAAATAAAAATGAAGAAAAGCACATAAAAAATAAAAATAAATGACTTGACTTGCAAATATTTGTTATGTAATATATTATTTGATTTTTTTTTAGCATGAAAAGGATAGATCATAAGTTTAAAATTCCAAAAGTGGTAACCGATTTGGTTTTAATAGGTTAGCCCCCGAATCCATGATATCTGGTTTTAAAAGTTGATTTTTTTAAATCAAATTTTCGCAGACTAGTAGTTAAGTTAGGATCAACCGACCCATTGATCCTAGCTTTTTATTTTTTCCCGATTTATATCGGGTGGCGACTCTAAAATTTTTTTTTAAATTTCTTTTAACCCCTAGTCGAGGATTCATGTTAAATGGGTTCGGGTTTAATGTGAATCGGGTTAGGAGAAATGAACCAGATTAAGAACAGTGGGAAAAATCCAGGCTCGACAGACATATAGGGGGTTGAACCTTCCCAAGAAGGAGTTGTTATTGTTGACACAAGGAGCAGTTGAGAAGGAACTTGCTAATGGGAAACCTATGTATTTATTACATGTGAGACAAGCATTGAGGATATAGAGTGATTTACCTATTCCAGATGAAGTTTGACACTTATTGAATCAATTTGCTAATGTTTTTTCAAAAGAGCTTCCAAAGCATTACTTCCTTTGAGAGGAATTGAACATAAAATTGACTTGGTGCCGAGGACTACATTACTTAATAGGCTAGTTTACAGGATAAACCCTAAAGAAGCTAATGAGTTAAAGAAACGAGTTAATGAATTGCTAAGGTTTTGTGAATGTGAGCATGAGTTTGTGTTATGTTCTAGCAATTATAGCTCCCAAGAAATATAATAGTTGGCTGATGTATGTGGATAGTAGAGCAATAAATAGTATTATTGTGAAGTATCGGTATCTTATATCATGTCTATATGATATGTTGGATGAATTACATGGTGCTTAATTGTTTTTGAAGATTGATATAAAAAGTTGCTATCACCAATATGGAAGAACGCTGATGATGAGTGAAAAATGACTTTCAAAACCAAGCATGGTTTATACGAATGGACAATGTTGTCTTTTGGCTTATCTAATGCTCCTAGTACTTTCATGAGATTGATGAACTATGTGTTGAAAGAGTTCTTGGAAAAGTCTATAGTGGTCTATTTTGATGACATCCGAGTGTATAGTTTGGATTTGGAGAATCATGTTATGCACTTAACTTCGGTTTTTATGGTATTGAGAAATGAGCAGTTATATACAAATTTGAAGAAGTGCAGTTTCTATCAACATGAAGTGATATTTTTGGTATATGTTGTATTGAGAGAGGGACTTCATGTTTATGAGAAGAAAGTGAAGGCTATCATGAGTGGCCTATTTTTACTAACGTGTCTGAGGTCCGTAGCTTTTACGGACTTACTTCTTTTTACAGGAGATTCATTAAAGATTTTAGTATTATTGTAGCAACATTAATGGAATTAACGAAGAAAGGGATTCCTTTTCAATGGAATTAAGCGACTAATCAATGCTAACATGAAGTGATATTTTTTTGTATATGTTTTATTAAGAGAGGGCCTTTGTGTTTATGAGGAGAACGTTAAGTCTATCACTAGTGGCCTATTTCTACTAACGTATCTGAGGTCTGTAGCTTTTATGGACTTACTTCTTTTTATAGGAGGTTCATTAAAGATTTTAATACTATTGTAGCACCATTAATGGAATTAATGAAGAAAGGCATCCTTTTTGATGGAATTAATGAAGAAAGGCATCCTTTTTGATGGAATTAAGCGGCTAATCAAAGCTTTGAGTTGATCAAGCAGAAGTTGACTTCAGTGCCTTTGTTGTTGCTACCAAATTTAACAATGTTTTTTAGCTTGAGTGTGATGTCTCCAATATTGGAGTTGGTGTGATTCTTATGCAAGAGAAGCATCTTATTGTTTGTTTCATTGAGAAGCTACATGGAGTGACTTTGAACTATCCCATCTATGATAAAGAGTTATATTCTTTGATTTGAGTTCTTACGGTGTGATAACACTATCTTTTACCTAGAGAGTTTATTACATTTTCTGACCATGAACCTTTGAAGTATTTGAGAGTTTAAAGGAAATTGTCCAAGAGACATGGAAGATGGGTTGATATTTTAGAGACATTTGCATATACTATTAAGTAGAAGAAAGGCAATACTAATGTAGTAGCTGATGCATTGTCTGGAAGGCATGCATTGTTGAGTTCTTTGTAAGTTAAATTATTAGGATTTAAACATATCGTGGGGCAATATTTCGAGGATAGGGTGTGTGCACACATCATAGTAGCTTACAATGAAGGGAGGTTGGTGGATGGTTATCATATGGTTGATGGCTATTTGTTTTGGTAGCGAAAATTGTGCATTCCACATTGTATCTATATGAGAGATGCTTATTAGAGAAGCTCACGGTGGTGGATGTTTTGGGAACCATCGTACTCTTGATGAATCAAAGGAGCATTTTTATTGGTCTATCATGGCTAGGGATGTTCATAGAGTAATCGAGGGATATTTTACATGTAAGAGAGCTAATCGTAAGGTTTTATATGCCATTGTGTATTCCTACCAAATTGTGGGTTGATTTGAGTATGGATTTTGTTTTGGGTCTTCTTAGAACTCAAAGAGGCATGATTCGGTCATGGTAGTTGTTGATTGGTTTAGCAAGATGGCACACTTCATTCCATGCCATAAAATCGATGATGTGGTATATAGATTTGGTTTATTTTTATAGGAAGGGGTCATGCTCCATGGCATTCCATAATCAATTATCTGTAATAGAGATGTTAAAATTTTAAGCTATTTTTGAAGAACTTATGGAGTATATTGGGTATGAAGTTGTTGTTTCGTACTACTTGCCACCTACAAACTGATGGGCAAACAGAAGTTGCAAATAGAACTTTGGGTTCCTTAATATGAGCAATCATTGTGAAGAATTTGAAAGAGTGAAATTTTATGTTTGCTACTTGTGGAATTTGCTTACAATCGATTTGTTCATGGTGTGACAAGTAAGTTACCTTTTGAAGTAGTTTATGGATTAAATCCTAATACTCCATTAGACTTGCTTCGTAAAACCCCTACTGATAAGGATAGTCAAAGTAGATTAGAACGTGCACTCCAAATTCAGCAGCTGCATCATAAGTATATGGTTGCTTATAGAAGCAAAGTGATAGGGTGAAAGAGGGAAGAGATAAAGGGAGGAGAAGGGTTGAGTTTAAGCCTGTAGATTTAGTGTTTATTCACCTAAGAAAAGATAGATTTTTTCATGAAGGAGAAGTAAAAAATTAACGCTTTGGGCTAATGTCCCATTCAAGATAGTTTAGCGGATAAATGAAAATTCTTATAATGTTGAATTACTAGATGATTATGAAGGGACTTCAGCTACATTCAATGTGGCAAACTTATCACCATATGTTTTAGATGAGTTTGATCAAGATTTGAGGGAAAATCTTTATGAGCCCAAGGGAGATGATAAGAATTATAGTTCATCTAGATAATAACTCAGGCTGAAGCTAGAAGTTTGTTGAACTTAGCTCATCGGATCCTTATGGATGAACCAAATGATGATGAGTTGGGGGTATTTTAGAGGATATTTGACACACTTTGGGTGTACGACATGATTTGATATGTGTAAGTGTAGGAAAATCACTTAATTTAGAAAGAAATTCAACACACGAGGAAATCATGCCCATGATAATAGCGTGATTAAAATGAATTATGAAAATCAAGCTCTATAAAAGATCTCCCTCATTGCATCAGCTATGATCTAGGCCATGATGGAAGTCAAACCCCCCATGCTACCCACAATGAAGCTCATGAGAATGTCATCATAAGAGAATTCTAAACACAATGAAGATTACAACTTCTATTGCGCTCATGATGCTGGCTGTGACACTCATAACCACGAATGTGATCTACTTGAAGGGAAGCAAAGAAATTGAAGCCAAGGTGATCACAACCCGAGTCATGATTGTAACACTTTGAGGTAACAATTTAATCTTTCATTCTAAAGGCATCATAACCAAAGTAACCAAACCATCGATTATAAATATTATTCAAATTAGTGAATAAGTTTTTCTTCATTGGATTTTTATACAAGGTAGTTCTTAAAAACCATTATTTAATATTACATCATAATTTCTTATTTTGATTATAAATATTCATAGATAGTATTTCGAAAAAAAAAAAAAGAAATTAATGAGTAAATTTTTAAGTAATAGTTCCTGTAAATTAAAGTTTGTTGTGTTACAGATTAAGTACCCCACAATTTAACCTGTTAAAAATAATATTGGAAGAGTTTCATAAATTTAATTGAAAAGTCTTCCATGTAAAAGTCTTTTTAGGCTAAGCGATTAAATTATAGACAAATGATATTAAATAAACACATAATTAATGTGCCCGTAGAGACAATTGACTATGGCTAGTAAATTTCTTGATGCTCAAGTATATTTTTCTTTCTTTCCTACCGTTGTTTCAACTGTCCAATTTCCAAGCAATTTCATGATCTTGTCTTATATATATATATATATGTATATGCATGTATTGGATGAAACTTGTAGAGTAGCAGTTGTAAAATTGTCACACCCCTACAGGGAACCCTAGTTGTAATAGTAAGCCATGTAACTAACTAAGGCCTCCAGAAAGTTACATAAACATTATACAACTAATGTTCCCCAATCGGAGTGGACAATGAAAACAGGATCGAAAGTTGTTTGAGTGAGAAAGATATTGCATACATATATATATATATATATATATATAACCACAAAGGAACAAATAAGAAAATAAAAAACTTCATAAAAACTTTATAAACCAAGGTCTACGGGGCTTGAACCGAATTCCATAACCACAAAAGCTATAAAGATAAACAAACTTAACTTAACTTAAGCTATTACAACCACAACTAGTCTCTATTACATATATGATCTTCACCTTAATAAAACACATGTTCCAAAAAGTCTAACTCTCGCACTTGAGCTTAGTTTAGTCTCCTTGCTTAAAACCCTGTAATTTAATAGTCTAAGAGAGTGTGGGCACATAAAGTTTAGTAAATAACAAAATCTTAGCACAAACATGAAGATCAAACAAATGGAATTAGCAATCATATGCAATGCATGGATCAATCATATGTAATAAATATGGTTTGAATAACCGGAATTCAAACCTATGAGGATTTACGCCCTCCCTAGGAGTTGAAGGATAATTTTAGTAATTCATGCCCATGAGAAACTCAACACCAAAGTAGAAGGATTTTCTCTTCACCTAACCCGCCTGGGGGAATAGTCTCTACTAGAGCCCCACAGGATACGAGCAGTCTTTTAGAGAATCATTTTTGTTTTCAATATAGAACTTCCACTTGACATAAAACTTGAGAAATTTCACTAAGTATTAACACTCTTAAGCCAACTCTGATACAGACAACGTCCTTTGAAGCCTTTCTGCGAAGTTGACAACCCTGTGGTAACCTACAAGCAGACTCCCTGGTCCCAACAAGCATTACCACATAATCGAATTTGTTAATACATGATAAGAATACCATGCTAATGCAATATGATGTTATGAAATGCATGTCATATTAATATTAGAAGTCTATTAAACTTAGTTCCATATTATCAAGTGATCATATTAACTTCAAACACTCAAGGACACAACTCTATATTAATGTCAAACAAATGATTGTCACTTCAATCATTGAGAATTGCAATTCAAACATACATTATATACCATGTAATAATTCCTATCTCTATGCAATTGTTTCCTTATAGTTACAATTAAACTATACTCCACTACTTATAAACACAAATAAAGTGCTAGAATTCAGGTTATTCACGTGTGCATGCTCCTTAATCGTCTTAATAGTCCAACGGGAAATCCAACTCGTGATCTAGGATTCCTATAAGATAAAAAAGTTTGTATTACTATCTACTTAACAAAGACAAGAATGATTAAATAAGATTCTAAAGCTAAAGGAGACAAAATGACACTTTAAGGCCACCACCACCCTTGCTACGCCCCTATATGGAGAAGAACAGAGGCCACCACCACCCTTACCATGCCCTCTGGAAAGGGGCCTAGTGACCTAGATTTCACTCAGAACGTACCATGCCCTTCAGCACGGCCCGTGGTCACTCTACAGCGAAAACACCTATATACTATACAATTTTTACACACTTTAACTAATTCCAATTGTCTTGTTTTCATTCAAAACACTTTTACATCATAATACAAGACTCAAATTCATCATCCATACCTTCAATTCTCTAACTCATCTCTAAAACCACATCAAAACTTCAACTATCAATCCAACCATTCACTTCAATCATTGAAACTTTGACTCCACTTTCTATCACTTTACTTCATATATCAACTTCTAAAACTCATAACCAAACTAATGAACTTTCAAAATCAGCCATAAACCAACAATAATACTTAACCTATAACTACTCAAACATGTAAATAACAAGAATAAAATAGAAAACACTTACTTAAAACTTGCTTTAACTTGAAGATAGGAGCTAGTCTTGCTTTCCTTGATAATTTAGAGAAAAGAAATTGAAATGGATCTGGTGTGAGTGTGTGTATGTAACCATCGATTTTTGCAAAGGAAGAGGAGCAAGAAAGAGAGTGAAATTTTGCCTCTTAAAAGATAAATACATGCATATATATAACGTTCATTTGAATTTTGAGGCATTATTCAAACTTAATCATGTGTATGTGTATATGGGAATTGTGGTGATCTTCAAGCTAAATTGTAGCCATTAAGAGATCAAAACAAGTCATTTAACACTCACATATGTTACTATCAATAGAAATATGAAATATTCTAACTCAAAACAAAGTTTAGTAACATAATAACTTATAAATTCCTATTTAACAAAATAATCTCTTATAAGAACTTATCTTAATACTATAGGTAATTTAGAATTTATTTTTATAAAACTCAATTCTCTAAAAGAATTTAAGAAATACATAACTAACAATTTTCTCAAATCAAATCTATTGATGGTTTTAAATATTTATTCTTACTAAATTGATTTTATAAAAACTATTATACTTACATGTTACTTTAAGGACAAATACTATCATATACACAATCAAACACAAATTTTTTTACTTTAATTCTATTTATAAAAAACTTGGGGATTACAAAAATGGCAACAATATAGATATTGGGATTTCATGAGTCCATTTTATTTCCTCTTATATATAACATTTATAACACCAAAACATATATGCATATTAGAAAAAGACTTCTAAAAATTTCTATATAGTACCATACTTTAATACAACAACTATAGCCACCAAGGTTGTTACCAGCATGGTAATTATTGTTCCATAATTAAAAAGACCTCAAATATTCGATTTGATATCATCCCTTCATCAGAATTTCATATAAGGTAATTTCTAAAATCATTATTTCTTTTTAATTGTAAAATTATTTATGTGCAAATATATTTTTAAGGCGTTCTCAATTAATCATTAAATGAATATTCAATTATAATATTATATTTATGAACCTTTGGCAAATTATCAACTCAATTATTTAATGATCAATTATAATATTATATTTATGAACCTTTGGCAAATTATCAACTCAATTTATTTGCACCGTAGCTTTTGTTCGAGGCAAAAACCAATTCTATGTTGGCACATAATAATTTTTTTTAAGGGATAAGGATAGACAAACATCATCTAACAAATCAGTTGAGGGATCATATAAAAATAAATTGCATAACCAATATATGCTAATTCAAAAATCAATTTATATAAATGCTAATAAATTAAAATAGTAAGCTACGCTATAGTATATTGACATTGAGTACTACATTTAGGACCCTTTTAAATATAGGAGTTAAAGGATTTCACTTCATGCAGATGAGTATCCTTGCTCGTTGCTTGTTGCTTGTTGCTTGTTGCTTGTTTTGTGTTGTGGTCAAAAGATAATAGGCCACTCGCTTATTGCATTTGGATAAATGTGATTTCGTTTGAGTGAATCACATAACTTAACAAATTTATTATGTATTGATTGGGAGTATTGATACATGATATGTCTTTTTAATATTTTTTTAATTAAATTTATTTGGTATTATGTGCATGCTTATACTAATGAACATGACTTGTAGGTAGTAAATATGTTGAACTAAATACTTATTTGCTTTTACTCACACTATTGGCATTTTAATAGCAGTATAACGTGTTTACACTAATGCATTCATGGCATGGCATAAAAGGGACTTAAGGGCCACATTTATTTAATAGGCCTGATTTGTTTTAAAACTATAGATCTTAATTTAATGAAGACCAGTTTCGCAAGAATTAAAGCTCGGTTTTAAAAGCATATAGCCTTGCACTCTTAGTTTTAAGCTGCCTATGGGCTGCTTTCATGGTTATTGAATATTGATATTCTTCTCGGTTATTGGAATCCCTTTGGGTTAATTCCTTCACATTTTAATTTTGAGCTACTATACGCCATTCTTCTCAATTGAGTACCACATGCCGCTATTATGTTACTGAGGATACAACTAAGTTGAAAAGTCAAGGAGAAAATAAGGGATATCTAATTGATTATCTGTAATTATATCATTTATTTGCATTTACTCAATTTATTTTATTGTGATTAGTTTCCTATTCTATGCTCATGTAATTTGTATATATTATAACCATATCATTGGGAATAAGAAGCAATAATTCTATAATTTCTCTTTTCTAAAAAATCTATTATGGTATCAGAGCTAAGATTTGCTCCTTGGTTTTTTTTTTTTTCCAGCCATGTTCTTCAATCTTCAGGCCTCTTGTTCCTCTAATTCCAATGGCTAACAAGAATACCCAAATCATCATCCTTCATTCCCAAGAATTCACAAAACCATTTACTATGATTACTATCCATAGCTCCATTAAACTCACACCGACCAACTATCTTTCTTGGAAAACTCAAATGGAAGCCATTCTCATTAGCTATGATTTACAAAAATTCATTGATGGGTCCCCTCTTGCTCCTGCACCCATCATCACCACCAATAATGTTATCTCTGCTAACTCTGCGTATCAAACATGGCTACGTCAAGACAGACTATTATTTAGAGCACTTGTTGTTACCCTCTCACCCTTTCTAGTTCCCCTCATCACCCAATCTAAAACCTCACAGGAAGCCTGGTAAATACTTGCCAACACCTATGTACACCTATCTTATGGACATATCAAGCAACTTATAGACCATATTAAAAACATCACCAGGGATCTCAATCCATTACAGACTACATGAAGTCTATAAAAAGCTGAGCTGATGAACTTACTGCTCTTGCTAAGCCTTTTGACCATGAAGATCTGATCAAAAAGGTACTTGAAGGACTTGATGAAAATTATCAATCCATCATCGATTCTATCAACGGTCGTGATTCCACCATCTCATTTAATGAACTCCATGAAAGCTCATCAACAAAGAACTATCTCTTGCACCAAGACAAGTCCTTTACCCATGCCAATGACTGTTCATCTCACAAATGTTCACTCTGCTCTAATGATGTGCATCAATCACTCAATTAATTGAAATGAAGTGGTTGAAGCGGATAAAGGATGGTGAATCATATTGGACTGATGAAGTTACATAGTGAATACTTACATTTTGCATAGTGAAAATCAACAATTCAATGTGAATCATCTTTCAGTGCAGCAAGAAAACACATTGAAGGAAGCAATTGAAGGAAAGTGTACTTCGTCGGCCTATGTCAAGTTGCATTAATTTTTAGTCAAATAGTCAAGATGATTAATTTTTTTATTCTTTAGTCAAATAGTCAAAACACATTAATTTTTAGTTAAATTTGTCTTTTTTTGAATTTCTTTTTTTCTTTTTTAGGTTTTACTTCTATTATAAATACCCTATTTATATTGAGACTCATCAGTTTTTGCAATGTTATTGAAACCCTAGTGAGAATTTTTTCTCTATTTTTTCTTATCAATCAATTTTTTGATTGTGGCGAGATCTCGTTTCTTATCGATCCTTGTGATCGTGGCAAACAACCCGTTCTTATCAATCTATTTACAGATTGTGGTGAACAAACCGTGATCCCTATTTCATGAGTCATATCGACCTAGGGTTAGCGTATTTCAAGTTGGTTCGGTGTGTCATATCCTTATCAACGTCGATCATATCCATTTTATTTCCTTTCAATCAAAATACAAAAACCCATAAAACACCATTTTTATTTTGTTTGAGCATTCAAATTTGAGATTCATTGCATGCCTAATTCAAGATCACTGTGCCTTATGTTTTTGGCACATCATCTAAGGTCTGTTACCAATGTCTCTTGGCTTCCTAGGCTCACATATACACCTTCTCGAGATACCACAAGACGTATTCCCATAACCACTTGAGACACTTATCCTCTTGCTCGACCATTCCTTGGTCGCTGTCAGTGATATAGTACCAAGGTTATGTAGTCTCTCGCTTTCCCCTTTTTCAACAATAGTTTCCATATGTGTAACCTCTTCCTCATCTTGGTAATCCATCACAATCTTGACCTTCGTCTCCTTGGCAAGCTCAAGCAAATGTTGCAACCACCCTTCTCCTCCCACCAACACTATATGGCTATTTGATAGTAGAGCTTCATATCATGTCACTACTGACCTAATCAATGTCGCTCTCCACAATCCTATGATGGCACTAATGAAATTATGATCGGCGATGGCTCTGGACTCCCAATATCCCACACTAGTTTCACCTTATTTAACAATTTGTCTCACTCCTTTACCTTATCTAATGTTTTATGTGCTCCCAACATAAAACATAATCTTATCTCTATTTCCAATTTTGCAAATCTAACAACACTTCCATTAAGATTTTACCCTCTTATTTTTATGTGAAGGATCTTCGTACGGGAGCAATCCTTTTGCAGGGTTGGATTAAGGATGGTGTGCACGAATGCCACCCTTAACTACTTAGTTACCTTTAATTGCATTCTTTGTGTCAAGACCACTTTATCCAAATGGCATCATAGACTATATCATCCTTCTTTGTCAATTTTCAATTATATGTCTTTTTTAATTTATATGTCTTTATCCCTTCATTTCAACTTTAATATGATTTATGTCAATGCAATAAAATTCATAAATTACCTTTGTTAATTTTACTGTCTTTCTTCTTCTCCTCTTGAAGTTATATTTACTGATATATGGACATCGCCAGTTTACTCCATTGATAACTTTAAATACTTTGTCATCTTTGTCGACCATTTTACCAAATATATCTGGCTTCATCCCCTTAAATGCAAATATGACACATGGTGTGTTTGCACACTTCAAGGCCCTAGAAGAAAAATATTTTAACTATCTAATCATAATTCTCTACTCTGACAATTGGGTTGGGGGGGTTGGGAGGGGGTGGGGCGCGCGATATTAAGCTCACTCTTCATTCTTAACAATTAATGGGGTCTCACATCTTACCTCTCCACCTAACACTCTTGAACACATGGATAATTTGAACATCGGCATCATCACATTGTAGAAATAGTACTTTCTCTCTTTCCCATGCACCCATGCCTCCATCATATTAGCCTTTTACCATTTCTACTACTGTTTACTTCATTAATTGTCTCCATACCCAACTTTAAACCATCTCTCACCATCTCAACCATTTTGGCACATCCCTTAACTACTTCAAACTTCGAAGATTTGGATGTCTACGCTATCCTTGGCTTCGACCATAAACGTCTTAGAAACTCAAGTTTCGTTCCTCTCCTTGCATCTTTGTCGGGTATTCTCCTATGCAAAGTGCCTATCTATGTCTTGAACCATCTACAGCCCGTCTATACACTTCTCGTCATGTTCGATTTGTTGAGTCCATTTTTCCCATTGCCATGTTTGACACCTCTCTTTCTCGTGCCACTCCATCCACCATCACTAAATGGTGCTCTATGACTTTACCAATCATGGCTACACCATCCCCAACTACCGATACTACCTCTCCATAAAATCTGCTTGCTCCTATTGCCTCTAACCAATTCCAAGGGCCAGCTCCAAATAATTTCACCCATATCACCCCTACACCAGAGCTTGATAGACACTCCAATGAAATTGAGCGTGACCATGTCAGTGACCCACTACTCCCACCTACTCAAAACGTTCTTAATTAACCACTTGATCTTTCAGCTTCACCTCTTATCATAGTCACTCGTTCCAAACACAAGATCTATAAACCAATTCAAAAACTTACCCTTACTACTCAACTCCATCAACCTACCTTAACCCTACCATTATTACCCAAGTTCTTTAAGATCTTAAGTGGCGACAAGCTATGTCTGAAGAGTTTGATGCTTTACTCCATAATGAGACATGGGTGCTAGTGTCGTCTCATCCCACTCAAACTTGGTTGGTTATAAGTGGATCTTTCACACCAAATATTTACTTAATGGCTCTATTGATAGGTACAAAGCTCGATCAGTTGCTAAAAGCTTTTACCAATGCCTTGGGGTTGACTATTATGAAACCTTCAGTCTAGTCATCAAACCTACCACTTGTTCTTAGACTTGTGGTTAGCTACGATTGGTCACTTAGACAAATTGATGTCAACAATGCCTTCCTTTAGGACACTCTCACTAAGGATATGTTTATGTCTTAACCTCCGTGCTTTATTGGTCGTGACGATCCTCATCATGTCTGCAAGATACACAAGGCTATCTATGGCCTCAAACAAGGTCCTCGTGCTTGGTATCATGAGTTGCGCTAATTTCTTCTCCAATCTAGCTTCACCAATTCTGTTGCCGATACCTCCTTGTTCATCTTCAACAATCATTGCAACATCTTTTATCTTTTAATCTATGTTGACAATATCATTACCACTAGAAGTAATGATAAAGCTATACAGACCTTCATTCAACAAATTTCTCAGTTCTTCTCTCTTAGAGACCTTGGCCCTCTAACATACTTTCTTGGAGTAGAAGCCACATCCTACAACAATGGTCTTTCCTAAGTCAATGCAAGTACATTGCTGATGTCCTTAACATAACTACATGATTGAAGCCAAGCTTGCTCCTATACTACTACCAACTAGCCCAATTCTCCCTTTACAATCAGGGACTCTCTATCTGATCCGATTGAATATCAAAAAGTTGTTGGAAGTTTCCAGTATCCCTCCCTTACCCAATCAGATATTGCTTATATAGTGAACAAACTCTCGCAGTTTATGCATCGATTGACTTGTGACCACTGGAATGTGGTTAGGCGGCTGTTGAGGTATCTCTATGGCACCTTAGATCATGGCATCACACATCGTCGGACCTCCCCACTAGCACTTCATGCCTTTTTAGATGTTGACTGGGTAGGTAACAAAGATGATTTTCACCTCTGTTAGTGCATACATAGTCCATCTGGGTCATGATCCTATTTCTTGGAGCTTTAAGAAACAACTATTGTGACTTGCTCTTCTACAGAGGCTGAATACTAATCCGTGGCTTCTACTGTTGTAGAAATTTGATGGATTTGCACCCTTGTCAGAGAATTAGGTGTTACACTACCCTAAAAGCCAGTTATTTATTGTGATAATGTTGGTAGAACAAATCTTTGTTCCAATCTGGTGTTCCATTAGTGCATGAAACATCTTGCTCTTGACTATCACTTTATTCGAGAACAAGTTCAAAATGGTTTGCTACGAGTGTCACACATCTCTACAACTAATCAACTTGTTGTCACTCTTACCAAACCTCTACTCGTCTTCAATTTACCTCTCTTAAGGCCAAGATTAGACTTGCTCCATGACTGTCCATCTTGCAGGGGTATGATAAGAATATACAACAAAGTTGAAAAACTCAAAGGAGAAAATCAATGGATTTCCACATTTGAATTATTTATAATTATTTCATTTATTCGCATTTACTCATATTATTTTGTTGGGATTATTTCCTATTTCTGTGATCATGTAATCTGTATATATTCTAACCATATCAATGAGAACACGAAGTAATGATTCTATGATTTCTCTTTTCTTAAAAATTTATTAGTTACCTAAGGATCGCCTGCTCAATTAAGATACTAGCCACTGCATGCCACATGCATTTAGCATGACATTTCATTACAGATGATATTTAATTTTTTTACTTAGCTCGAATATTAGCTGAGGGTTAGTGTTTCTAACGTTAGGTATTGAAGATAAGACTAACATGGAAAATGAGGTAATGGGATGGGATTTGAGATCACGAGGATAATGCTATAACCTTTATATTATAAATAAATTTCAATATGTAACTACAGGAAATTATGAATCGGGGCCTATACTGCCTTAACATTTATATTTTGTAAGAATGATACCGTGATGATATGAAGAAATTAAGGTGTTTAATAAAACATATGATTTCAATTAACCTTATCCCTAACTAGAGGATGACATAACAACCTATCTCCTAGGCTCCAAGGGCTCGATGTAAAGGCATTAAGAGGCAATTTGCTACAATGGTCATGATCCATCATGTGATGAGATCCCTATTTTGCTAATTTGAGTTTATATATATATATATATATATCCTATTTTTATTTGTTTGACTTTTAATTTTCAATATTTTCCCTTTTCCCACTTGTGCGAGTATACAAGGGTTGTTAAAGTTATGTTTAGTAGTTTTTTGCTATCTTAAACCTTATATTGTCCTTTGTGACTAATTGTTTAAGTAATACTGAGATTTTTCTTCTCAAGATTGTTCTTGATTGTTTCTTCTTAATCATGTGTAATAACAATTAATTGAAACATCTAGTTTGATTATGTATTTGATGGGTCATATCTAAGGATTGATTGTCATATCCCTTTTAAATTTGTGTTTACTTAAATACAAAACCTTAAATTACAACACAAATCCCTACATTGCAAGATGACATTGTTGGAATCTCTCATAATATTTTGATGATAACAAAAAGGAGTAAAAGTCTTTTTAACAAATAAATAAAGTATAGCAATCAAAACCAAAACCAAAACCAAAACCAAAATATTTCATGATTGAACTAATCATCAGATTTTTTAGAAATTGTTTCAGAAGGTAGTTCAGAGTCATTTTCAGAAGGTATTTCAGATTCATTTTCAGAAGGAAGATCAGAAACTAAATCTGTTCCAGAACAGAAGATGCACAGAATGTTGCGAATTTATTTATACCTTATCATCTGAAGGCCTGACTCCACGAAATGAATATATTTGGGTAGTATATTCATTTTGTTCCACTAAAGTTGGATAAAATATCCAAGGGGATTTATTTCATCAATTTTATTATAAGTTACGTCTATTTAATTTTCTTGAGGAAGAAGATCGTCAGATTTTTATGTTTCACGTGGTCAGCAAATTCCTAAAGATAAGGGATATATTTTACCAAGTTCATGTTGGTTCAAATTTTCGAAACGAAGATCTTTTAAAGCTTATCTTCAAGGATAAAGGATATCACTATTTTTATGGGATAGTTTGTTGAAGTATTTATCCAAATTGTTATGGATAAACATATCAAGATATATGAGACATTATCAGATGACAGCATCAACGAAATTTGGATAAAGCTAAGAAGATTATTCGGGATTGATCATACACGTAACAGACACTTCAAAGGAGGGAATTTGCCAAGTCAAATATTTTCAATTTGAGAAGAATTCGAATTGTTTTGAACGACTTCTTTGCTAGCCGTTGAGATAAAACAATATATAGAGGAAGCACAACAACAAGGAAGATATGATGAGAAGAACGAATCTTGCTCTAACTCTCTGTTGAAAGAAAAAGTCTTCGAGTGCATTTCTCTCAAAAGTCCTTGCGTTACAAAGTGTTCACAATATTTTTGTTCGAAAGATAGGATATTTATTGTATTTCCTTGATTGAGTATCATTCAATTTTTTTTGAGTGAGGTTGAGTGTTGCAAGTTATCTGTTAGACCAATTGTGTGTTATAGGATAACCGTGAGAATTGGGACAGAGTGTATTGTAGCCAAGAGGATTGGCAAGACAAGCTTGTAACTTTTGATTTTGGATATAGTGGAACAAACCGGTGTGGAATACCGGGTCCCCAACGTGGAGTTGGAAGAGAGGACTGACGCTCGAGGCGGAACCTCTATAAATCGATTTGCATTTTTCTCCCTACTCTTTTTATTTTCGTGCAATTTATATTGAAGTATTTGATAAACTGTCACGTTTCAGAACCTGTTTCAGAGAGTACTTCAGAGAGTTGTCTGTATTCCGCATAAAATTAAATTTGATCTGTTTTGAATTAAAATAGATATACAAGTGTGATTATCAGCTGTGATTAGTTTCTAAACAGCAAGTTTAATTAATTCTAAGTTTAATAAAGTAATCAAAAGGAAGTGAATTGAAAATTTCGAAAAGAATTTATTTTTGTGAAAAAGCAATTCACCCCCCCTCTTGCTTACATTATTGGGACCAACAATTGGTATCAGAGCTTGCCTCAATTATTATTGAGTGATCCAAGTATCATGGCTGAAACAAATATTGCAGTGAATAGAGCACCTTATTTTAATGGTTCTAATTATCCTTATTGGAAAATGCGCATGGAGACTTACATCAAGGCTAATGATTTTGACTCATGGCAGGTGATTTCAGTTGGAGACTATCAAGTGAACGTGACTGCTGAAGCACAATTAACTCAAGATCAGAAGAGAGCAATAGAGAAGAACAACAAGGCTAAGAACCTTCTTCTAACTACTATCTCACCATCTGAATTCTATTTAATTTCATCTTGCATTACTGCTAAGCAAGTATGGGATACACTTAGTGAGACCTATGAAGGAACGAGAACAATTAAAGATACTAAAATCAATGCTCTCTTGCAAAGATATGAATTGTTCAAATTCAAACCTGAAGAGAAAATTAAAGATGCTTTTGATAGATTTGTTTCTATAACTAACGAGCTAGCTTCTCTTGGAAAGAAGATAGAGGAAGCTGATCTTGTCAGGAAAATACTAAGGATCTTACCTATAGCTTGGGATGCAAAGAAAACGGCCATTGAAGAAGCAAATGATCTCAGCGCTTTAACCTTAAGTCAACTCAAGGAGAAACTGATGGCGTATCAATCTCACATAGATGCTACTGAAGAAGCAGAAGGAAGCAAGAAAGCCATTGCTTTTAAAGCAAAGGAAGTTCATGCGGATGCATCAGATTCAGAGACCAGTAGCAATGATAGTGATGACATCAACTTGTTGGCTAAAAGAATTGGCAAAATTCTGAGAAGAAAGCAAGGTAAGAAATTTACTAAAAAATTCGAAACTAAGAGATATGATGCAGGTAAATTCTTCAAGGACAAAGACAAGAAAAAGGAGATGAAAGAAGAGAAGAAACAAGAAATTATTTGTTATGAATGCAAGAAGCCTGGTCACATTAAATACGAGTGTCCATCACTGATTAAGAAAATTGAGAAGTTCAAAAAGAGAAACAAAGCCTTGATGGCGACGTGGAGTGACCTTGACGAATCAGAGACAGATTCAGAGGATAACTCAGAGGATGAAAAGGATGATTCAAACATATGCTTAATGGCACAATCTGAGGTAAATTCAGAACTTGATTATGTTTCTGATGAGGATGTAATGATTGAAATGCAAAACTTATTGAAATCATTGAAAAAGGCACATGTTAAAATAAATAAACTTGATTCTGAAGTTAAATCTCTCAAAAATGAAAAGGAAGTTGTTATTCAAACAAATAGGTTACTTATGGATGAAAACGACATATTGAAACATGATAATGAAAAATTACATGTGAAAGTGAATAAATTCATGAGAGAGAATAGTATACTAAAAGAAGAGACTAAAGAACTTAACAGAAGAATAGGAGACTTATCTCAATCACTAAAGAATACGTTCAGTAAGTTCAATGAGAGTGACAAAAAGTTAAATATGTTGATTTCCTCTCAAAGAACTGATAAAATAAAATATGGCTTAGGATTTGAACAAGGTAGCAGTAGTAAGAATGTTCAAAAAACTGTATTTGTTAAAGGAAAAGAATCCTTATTTAAGGAAACATCTACAGTTAACAACACTGTAACAAAGAAAAAATCTGACAGTCCAGTCAGAGGGTATTTCAGAGGGTATATCAGAAGGTACCCAGATCAGAACAGAAACTTTACAAGAAGAGGGCAAGTGAAGGAACAGGTAAGAGGATATTCTAGAAAATATCCACATCAGTTCCAGAACAGGAACAATAGATATGGGAATAGTTATTCTTATGCTTGTTATTTTTGTAATAAAATTGGCCATATTGAGAAGTTTTGTTTCTACAAGAAAAACAAGCTCATGAAACAACAAGTTGATAACTTTGAAAAGAAGAGCTTGAATTTCAAAGGACCCAAACTTGTTTGGGTTCCTAAGAAGGTTTAACCCTTTGTTGATACATGTAGGAACAAGAAGCAAAGCTTAAAGGAAAATGGTATCTCGACAGTGGGTGTTCGGGACATATGACTGGAGATGCTTCTTTGTTCACAAGTATTAATTGGAAAGAAAGAGGATATGTTAAGTTTGGTGACAATAGTAAAGGTAAAATAGTGGCAACAGGTACTATTGGTCTATCTCCTCATACAATTGAAAATGTTTCTCTTGTTGTTGGATTAAAACATAATTTATTAAGTATAAGTCAATTATGTGACAAGGGTTACAAAATGATTTTCGAACATGATAAATGTTATGCTTATGACAAGAATGGAACAAAACTATTTGAAGGATATAGAAACAAGAATGTTTATTTAGTCAAACCTTCAAATGTAACTTTCGAAAAATGTTTCTTTGCTATGTCTGAAAATATAAAAATATGGCATAGAAGACTTGGTCATGTTAATTTCAATCAACTCGAAAAACTATCCAAGAAGAAAATTATTTTTGGCTTACCAAGAATAAATATAAAACAAGACATTAAATGTGAAACATGTATGAAAAATAAAATGGTTTCGTCACCTCATAAAAGCAAGAATGTAATCTCTACTAAAAGACCATTGGAATTGTTGCATTTAGATTTATTTGGTCCAACAAGAACTTTAAGTCTTGGTGGATGTCGTTTTGGTCTTGTAATTGTTGATGATTATTCTAGATATACATGGGTGTTTTTCTTAAAACAGAAGAGTAACACATTTGAAGTATTTGAAAGATTTGCTAAGCAAATTCAAAATGAAAAAGGAATGTCCATAATAAGTTTAAGAACCGATCATGGAAGAGAGTTTGACAATGCTTTATTCATAAATTTTTGCGATGAAAATGGTATAGCTCATAATTTTTCCGCTCCTTATACTCCTCAACAAAACGGGGTTGTAGAAAGGAAGAATAGAACTCTTCAAGAAATGACAAGAACTTTGTTAAATGAAAACAAAGTAGCTGAGTTTTTATGGGCAGAGGCTGTATCAACAGCATGTTACATAATAAATAGAGTGTATCTAAGACCATTAACTTCAAAAACATCATATGAGTTGTTTAAAGGAAGAAAACCTACTGTATCTTATTTTCATGCTTTTGGATCTAAGTGTTATGTGTTGAAAAACAATCTAAATATGGGAAAATTTGATGAAAGATCCGAAGAATGTTTATTTGTAGGATATTCCTTGAACAGTAGAGCTTATCGTGTTTTTAACTTAAAAACAAGAATAATCGAAGAAACTATAAATGTAAAATTTATTGAGAAAATTGAGGATGATGATTTTGATGATGAAGAGAGTGAAGAATTAGTTAAAAAGGAGGATATTAGTTCTCAAGCAAAAGATGAGCAGAATTCTGAAACATCAGAAGAAGTTGCTCCTCAAAATGATACAGAAACTGAGTCAGAAGAAAACTCAGAAACTCCTTCAGAAGCTATTTCAGAAGGTATTTCAGAAAGTAGCAGAAACTGGAGGTATGTATCTGCACATCCATCTGAGCAAATTATTGGTGATTTAAATACAGGAGTAAGAACTAGAAGTAGTTTACAAGAATTTGAAAGTCATTTTGCTTTAATATCAGAAATTGAACCTAGTAATATTGATGAAGCATTAAATGATAATAATTGGATTGAAGCAATGCAAGAAGAACTCAATCAATTCCAAAGAAATCAAGTATGGAATTTAGTACCGTGTCCTAAGGATAAATCAATAATAGGCACCAAATGGGTATTTAAAAACAAACTTGATGAAAATGGAAAAATAGTCAGAAACAAAGCTAGACTTGTAGCTAAAGGATATTCACAAGAAGAAGGAATAGATTATGATGAAACATATGCACCTGTAGCTAGGCTTGAAGCAATTAGATTATTACTTGCTTTTGCATGTTACAAAGATTTTAAATTATTCCAAATGGATGTTAAAAGTGCTTTTTTAAATGGTTATATTAAAGAGGAAGTTTATGTACATCAACCACCTGGATTTGAAGATCCATCAAAAGAAGATTATGTATTTAAGCTAAGAAAAGCGTTATATGGTCTTAAACAAGCTCCTAGAGCTTGGTATGAAAGATTAAGTGAATTTTTGATCTCAAATGGTTTTTCAAGAGGAAAAGTGGATACAACTTTGTTCTTAAAACATTTTGAACAAGATATTCTGATTGTTCAAATTTATGTTGATGATATCATTTTTGGATCAACTAATGAGAAATATTGCAAAGAATTCTCTAGTATGATGCAGGCTGAATTTGAGATGTCCATGATGGGAGAGCTAAATTTCTTTCTTGGTTTGCAAATTAAGCAAACAAAAGATGGAATTTTTATCCATCAAGAGAAATATACAAAACAAATAGTGAAGAAGTTTGGTTTTGAGAATTGTAAAGGAGCTGCAACTCCAATGAGCACAACTACAAGGTTAGATCTTGATTCTAAAGGGAAAAAGGTAAATGAAAAGTTATATAGAAGCTTAATTGGTTCTTTATTATATCTTACAGCTTCTAGACCTGATATATTGTTTGCTGTATGCTTATGTGCTAGATTTCAAAGTGCACCTACTGAATTACATTTAAAAACAGTTAAAAGAATCTTTAAGTACATTTCTTGTACATCTAAGATAGGCATTTGGTTTCCAAAGAATAAAAATTTTGAATTACTAGGATATTCAGATGCAGATTATGCAGGATGTAAAGTAGATAGAAAAAGTACTTCAGGTACATGTCAATTTTTAGGAGATAAATTAATATCTTGGTCTTCAAAGAAACAAAATTCTGTAGCTCTTTCAACAGCTGAGGCAGAATATATTTCAATTGGAAATTGCTGTGCTCAAATCTTATGGATAAAACAACAATTGAATGATTATGGAATTAATTGCAAAAATGTACCAATAAAATGTGATAATACTAGTGCAATTAATTTAACCAAAAATCCAGTTCAACATTCAAGAACAAAACATATTGAAATAAGACATCATTTCATAAGGGATCATGTAAATATTGGCAATATTAGTATTAATTTTGTCCCTACAGAAAGACAATTAGCTGACATTTTTACAAAACCCCTTGAAAAATCTCGATTTGAATTTATTCGTAATGAAATAGGAATATGTAATCCTTTGTAATTTCTGATATTTATTTTGCATTAATTGCTCGATCAGAAATTTCATTAGATTCATTTTCTTATACTCAAGTAGTCTCAATTTACGAGATTCTTTATGTTGGAAACATAAATTCGTGGTTAAGAGGATTACACGATTAAAGAGGATGAATAAAAGATATTTTGTTTTCTGTTGGAAATCTAAACAGAATTAATAACTGATCTTGTGCATCGTGCAATTTTTAACCATCGATTTTTTCTCTCTCCTTCCATTTCAAAATTTATCTTTTCTCTCTCAATCTGCAAAATCCTCTCGTGTGTTGTTCAAACCCTCACGTTTTTCCTTCAACATATGGCTCCAAGAAAATCTTCCGAATTCAATCCAAGGGTTTCAAATCTAAACCATCTAAAACCCCCGTTGAAATCTCTGTGGATTCTGACTCTCAACACAGTTCGAAATCATCTAAGGGTGTTCATGTTGAAACAACACCAAAGGCAACCGCGATAAGGTCTAAAGCATCTCAAGATCCTTCTTTGGCAAAGGATACTGAAAAAGAAGTGACTGAGGAAAAGAGTTCATCTGAGGAACTCGCTTCTGAATCCACTAAGGAAAAGGAAGTTGATAACGAAAGTGGTTCAGAATCGGATGCTGAATCAGAAGCTGATTCAGACGCAAAATCAGAGAGTGCGAAAGCAAGCTCTGAATCTACCTCACCCTCTCCGTCTTTTCAGAAAAAGAAAGCTGACCCTAAGAAGGTATCAAAAAGGGGAAATAAACAGAAGGAGGAAACCCTAAAACCTGTCAGGTTGGTTAAATCCAAAATCCACCCTTGTTCTTTTATCGATTTCCAATTCTTTGAAAAGAAAGGATTTTATGCTGGTTTTTGGCTAGACAGAATAGGAGCTAAAGGGTTGTGTGATTTACGCATTGATATAATTGGAGAATTAGTTGAAGAATTTTACAAGAATCTGAAATTTGAAAATGAGACTTTGTTGATCTCGAAAGTTGGAGGAAAAAGGATCGTGGTCAATAGAAAGATGCTGATTGATTGTTTAGGTCTGTTAGATCATGGGGATGATCACGAGCTGATAACCTTAGGTAGAAATGAATCTATGCAACTCTTGAATGATGGCATTGGAAAGTTTCATGCCAAAGATATTTTCATTTCTGAATTCGAGTTGTTGATAAGGTTGCTGCACAAGATTGTTATCGAGTGCATATTACCAAAGAAAGGAAGTCCTACTTCCATTTCTAAAGAGGAAGCAATCATTGTTCTGGGGATGAAGTTGCAAAAACAACTAGACTTGCCTAGGATTATCTTACGGCACATGTGGAGAAATAAAAAGCACATGATTTATGGAAACATAATCATGAAAATTTTGCAAAAACATCATGTGAAGATGCCTAAGCATGTTCGTAGTCCTCAAATAATGAAGAAGATTGGTGATAAAGTGATTAAGCACATGAGTATTTCGATAAAGGAGAAATTTTGGTACAGCATTGATGGAGCTTTCTATGTTCATCCGAAGAATCGCAAGAGAGAATTGACTCTCAAAAGAATCTTGACGAAATAGAAAAAGAGGATCCACATGGTGTTGAAAAATCAAAGAAGAGGAAATCTGATAAGGATGCCAAAGGAAAAGGGAAGGCTCCTGTTGCAGCAAAGAAGAGAAAAAGGGATTATGAGTTGGGGACTGGGAAGAAGTTTGAGATCAAAGAAGGGCAGACTGTTGAATCAGATTCTGATTCAGAGACTGAATCAGAGGGTATTCCCTTGAAGCCACCAGGAGAGACGTCCCAACCTATCTCTCTCCAACAGATTGACAATCTCATTTCTTCTCGAATGGAAGCATTCTTGAAGAAATTTGATTTGTCCTCTGTTCAAAAATCTCCTTTAGTCCTCCCCGATCCTCAAGTGGAAACCACTCCATCTGAGCCAATTTCTGATCCTGTCTTTCCTACAACAACACCTGGTTCATCATCTCCACCTGCGGCTGACATTCCTAAAGATCCAACATCTCCATCAGCTGCTGGAATCCCTCATATTGCTGATCCTGACTCCATTCCACCTACAGAGGATGTAGAGCAACCAGCAGAACATGTTCCTGAACCAACTCCACCAGTTGCTGATCCAATGGAACAAGTTCCTGCTACTGCTGAGGAAACCCCTGTTGCAGCTAAAGACATTCCTGTTGACCCTACTCCTGAACAACAAGCTGCGGTTTCTCTCCTATCCATCCCTCAACAATCCCCTGCTGAACAACAAACTGATGTTCACAATCTCCAACTCCAACTCCTGCTAAATTCTCTGGCAGGAAGAAATCTCTGGCAAGGAAGAAAACATCTAGAAAGAAATAGAGTCCTTTATTTTTTTAACAGACAATTTCTCTTAGCGAATTTTCTATATTTTGTTTTCGGTTTGTAATGAAAATATTTTCTCTTTTGGATATTTTTGTGATATTTTCTGTTATGCTGAAATCTCTATATTTCCTTGACTTGAATGAATTTTATATGCATAAATTCAGGGGGAGTTACTTTTTTTATTCTGATAACAAAAAGGGGGAGAAGATATATGATGAAAAACAAATCTTAAGATATCAATATAGTTTGCAATATGCTTATGATATGAATTTGATTATATTTGTGAGTTAGTGATTGATCCGTATGTATGAGTTTTAGTTAAATCTGATATGTTTTTGATATATGATATTATATTTGTTTTTAATCATAAGTTTTGTTATCTTCAAAAAGGGGGAGAATGTTGGAATCTCTCAAATATTTTGATGATAACAAAAAGGAGTAAAAGTCTTTTAACAAATAAATAAAGTATAGCAATCAAAACCAAAACCAAAACCAAAACCAAAATATTTCATGATTGAACTAATCATCAGATTTTTTAGAAATTGTTTCAGAAGGTAGTTCAGAGTCATTTTCAGAAGGTATTTCAGATTCATTTTCAGAAGGAAGATCAGAAACTAAATCTGTTCCAGAACAGAAGATGCACAGAATGTTGCGAATTTATTTATACCTTATCATCTGAAGGCCTGACTCCACGAAATGAATATATTTGGGTAGTATATTCATTTTGTTCCACTAAAGTTGGATAAAATATCCAAGGGGATTTATTTCATCAATTTTATTATAAGTTACGTCTATTTAATTTTCTTGAGGAAGAAGATCGTCAGATTTTTATGTTTCACATGGTCAGCAAATTCCTAAAGATAAGGGATATATTTTACCAAGTTCATGTTGGTTCAAATTTTCGAAAACGAACATCTTTTAAAGCTTATCTTCAAGGATAAAGGATATCACTATTTTATGGGATAGTTTGTTGAAGTATTTATCCAAATTGTTATGGAAAAAACATATCAAGATATATGAGACATTATCAGATGACAGCATCAACGAAATTTGGATAAAGCTAAGAAGATTATTCGGGATTGATCATACACGTAACAGACACTTCAAAGGAGGGAATTTGCCAAGTCAAATATTTTCAATTTGAGAAGAATTCGAATTGTTTTGAACGACTTCTTTGCTAGCCGTTGAGATAAAACAATATATAGAGGAAGCACAACAACAAGGAAGATATGATGAGAAGAACGAATCTTGCTCTAACTCTCTGTTGAAAGAAAAAGTCTTCGAGTGCATTTCTCTCAAAAGTCCTTGCATTACAAAGTGTTCACAATATTTTTGTTCGAAAGATAGGATATTTATTGTATTTCCTTGATTGAGTATCATTCAATTTTTTGAGTGAGGTTGAGTGTTGCAAGTTATCTGTTAGACCAATTGTGTGTTATAGGATAACCGTGAGAATTGGGACAGAGTGTATTGTAGCCAAGAGGATTGGCAAGATAAGCTTGTAACTTTTGATTTTAGATATAGTGGAACAAACCGGTGTGGAATACCGGGTCCCCAACGTGGAGTTGGAAGAGAGGACTGACGCTCGAGGCGGAACCTCTATAAATCGATTTGCATTTTTCTCTACCCTACTCTTTTTATTTTCGTGCAATTTATATTGAAGTATTTGATAAACTGTCACGTTTCAGAACCTGTTTCAGAGAGTACTTCAGAGAGTTGTCTGTATTCCGCATAAAATTAAATTTGATCTGTTTTGAATTAAAATAGATATACAAGTGTGATTATCAGCTGTGATTAGTTTCTAAACAGCAAGTTTAATTAATTCTAAGTTTAATAAAGTAATCAAAAGGAAGTGAATTGAAAATTTCGAAAAGAATTTATTTTTGTGAAAAAGCAATTCACCCCCCCTCTTGCTTACATTATTGGGACCAACAACATTAGAACCATAAAACACGTGGATTCTTCAATCTATATTGGGGGAGGTTAAAGATTCTCCAAAAATTAGGTGATTGGTTCAACCATTGCTATCTATTGCAAGATTAACTATATTTCATGAACATGCGCTAAGAAATTTCCTGTTCTTCTTTACAAAGTGGGCATATAGGATACATGATCATCCCTTTTCGAAGTAAATTCTCTCTTGTTAAGATGCTGGAATTTGCTCCTTCCATCCATGTGTAAGGGAAATGCAACTTAAAGTTTTCGATTTGATTGTTACCACATCTATAAGTATAATAGCTACATGCATAATTTTTAATCTATATTAAATTACCAATATATACATATATATTGACCAATTATCCAATATTTGCATTGAGTTTTCGTACTTATATAAGCAAAACTATTCATTTTTTTTAAAGCAAAATTCATGACTTACTAGGCTTTGGTGGGCTCTGTATAGTTTGCACTAAAATAAAGAGAAATATTGAAAAGCTTAAATTTAGTAATTTGGAGATCTAAGATATTACATACCATATAATTTAGGGTTAATGTCAAATTTGGTACCTCAACTTTGTCCGAAAATTCAATTAAACACTTGAACTTTCGAAAGTTCAATTTTAGTACCTGAATGAAATTTATGTGGCTAATTTTAATACCTCAGTTAACGGTGTTAATAAAATTGCAGATGTGGACATACGGAACACTTACAACATGAAATGTGTTATTTGATGTGGCATTTTTTATCTTATTTTATTTATAGTCATTATGACGTAGAAAATTATTAATTTTTATTTCTATTTTTGTTATAATTTTTGTAATTAATTTATTTACTTTTTAAAATAAGTTTTAAGCCCAACATGAAGTATAAAACACTATCCAAGCCCACACACAGAATCGACAAGAAGCCCACGCCATCTCATATTTCCTTTATAGCCTTTTTACTCTTCATTTTAATAATGCTCTGACTTTATCTTATATACAAGATTTTGCAGGAAGTTTTCCATGTGGGACAAAAGAAAAAGAAAGAAGAAGGACGGGGATCATCACAGACCTTAACCTAAAGATCTTGAGTATAATGCTCACCTATAGCTTCAGCCATCTCTATCAGATTAAGAACATCATCATCATTGATGGGCAACAAATCATAATGCTCTAGACAACCTACAGATTTGGAATACGTTGGATGTCGATGGTACAAATCATAATCCTCTCCAATAGATTTGGACTAGTTCTTTTCGTTGTATGTAAACTTGAGATGATTAACTTCATTGTTCTAAGAAGCTGCTTTGGTGGCCTTCAGGGAGAAGGAATAAGAATACGTAAGATTAACTTGGCCTAAAGGCTAAAACAGTTTAATATGTAAAGGTAAAAAAAAAAAATACAAAATTAAAAATTTCCACATTTTAATTGCTTTGTTATTGGAAAATTTCACATTTTCACTAAATCTAAGTCCTTTGTATAAGCAAACACAAAAAGTTTATCACCTGTAATTAATAATTCAATAAAAGTCATTTAGAATTGATTTCGTTACATTAGACTAACAAACAAAACATATGCTTTTGATGAATCGATATCTATTACTGCTAGCACAAAACAGAATCAATTGTGACACACGACTGATGATGTTTTAGCAAGAGTAGTAGTGTAATTCCCACCAAAATCTTGTAAATCAAGTTTAGATTTTTAGAAGGAGGAGTAGGTTTTTTTTTTTTTTTTGGCTACGCAAACAGAGCGGTATTGGTTGTCAAATATTGCTCTGTTTTTTGTCCTCAAAACAGGGTATTAAACCACTAGAAAATTATTATTGAACCACCAGGAGTAGTACTTTGCAAATAAAATCATGGGAGTCCAGCACCAGCTTTGACAGAATAGTACTAGTCTTCTTCGAGGAGTGGTTTGAATTAGACTGGATCGTTGGTTTGTTAAGATAGTCTCTCTCTCTTCTTTCTCACTCTAGAAGATGCATCGCTAGTCCGGTAGAAAAACCGAACAATTGGCTTCCATGGCATCGGTCAATCCTTCCTCCATTGATCTCTTTTGCTCCACTTCAAGTAAAGCTACTTCAAAAGAGTCGGAACGGATTGATAATCTATTTTATTCATATGCAGATGCAACCTTTGGTTTGATTGACTTTGAAGGAATTGAAACTCTATGTTCTGACATAGAAGTAGATCATACTGATGTAAGAGTTTTAATGCTTTCCTGGAAAATGCAATCGGAAAGACAACCATACTTTACATTGGATGAGTGGAGACAAGGACTCAAAGCATTAAGGACAGACACTGCTAGTAAATTGAGAAAGCCAATCCCTGAACTAGAGAAGTGGCATTTGGGAGGGAGCTTCATCCTAGAGTATATTTGTAGTTCGATCATCAGAATGTTATTAGGTGCAAAATAAAACATGAGCAGATAATAAGTTGATGAAGGAATAAGTTCATGTATTAGATTTCATGTGCTTTCATGGCGTCTTCAAGCTCTAGGAGGAAACCTGTCATATTCTTGTCCTTCATGGAAAACTTCTTAGAAAACGACCTTGTATATAAAATAAACTCAAAGAATATTATTATTGAGGAGTAATAGGCTACGAGAAAAATGAGAATTGGCATGTTTGATCAGTAGGTGGGCTTGGACTATGTTATTAATGGGCTAAGATTATTTCACACTGACAAGTGAATTATAATGAAAATAAAAATTGAATAGTGAATTATAATAAAATTAAATGAAAATGAAAATATAAATTTGCCACGTCAAAAAGAAATATAAACAAAAAATTATTAAAATGTCACGTCAGATGACACGTGTCACAATATGATTAGTCTGTATGTCCACATTGGCAACATTATTAACACTGTTAACTAAGGTATCGAAAATAGCCACAAAAATTTCGTTCAGGTACTAAAATTGAACTTTCAAAAGTTTAGATATCTAATTGAATTTTCGGACAAAGTTGAGGTACCAAATTTGACATTAATCCTATAATTTAAACTATTAACATAAAAAAATGATATATTTGCATAGTTTTTTGCTTGAAACTTATGGATAATTTATTATCTAGCTTGCATTTAGAAGCGAATCCAAGCTCTGATCATGGTTGTTAAAATCATGAGTCAAATATACGACTCTATAAGTTTATGATTTTATGTGTTTTTTTTTTAATTGAAATGGATGCAAAATTGTTTAGGTGCAGACTTTAGGTAAGAATATGTATTTTACTGGTTTTGTATGATTTTATACTATTTTATTGACTGTATATATTTTAGTAAATAGTAAAATAGTGATATTGACAATCATGCCTATGATGATTTAGAAGGTCATTTGGAACAGGATCAACTTAGAAAGCACTGACTATGTGCCCAATCCAAAGCTAGAACTAAGGGGTTAACTCGTCCTATGGTTGGATCAAGTACCACTAGCTTAGACCAACTTTTGAAGGATGCACAAGCTTCGTTTTTTCAATTCACTTATTATGTAATTAGTTCTATTTTATTTTGATCTATCAATTGTCTCATTAGTTTATTTTATTAGTTTCGAAGTTTTAAACATGATAATTACTTAAGGTTTTAGTGTAAGCTTATAATTGGGCAAGTCAAATCATAAGTCATTAGCTCAGTTTTATTTATCCTTTTTAGCATTGAAATATTTATCATTGGGACTTTTAAATGAATATTGAGAATTGTTAAAGTAATATATATTTTTTAATTAATTTTATGTCCTAACCAATCTTTAATTCATTTGTGGCAAACCCGTAATTGAACTAGTATTTTTTTAACTTGATTCTGTTAACAAGAGTTTTATAAACTTCAATCGAAACCCAATTTAGTTTCATCATTCATGCATAATATCACATAGACCATTTTATTCATATCCTTTTAATTTTATTATTTCCTAACAAAAAAACCTTAAACATCTAAAAATATCAACCTTTCTTTTTATGGACCCTAAAATCCATAAACAATCATTAGATTATTTTTTTGGAGCGATCCCAAATTTGTTTAGTTGGTATCAAAGTATCAGGGAATATGCTATATTTGGTAAATAAGAAAGCTTTTCATTATTGAAGTTTGGAATTCGAAGCAAGGAAGATTATATGGCATGGTTGAATCTTGAATTGTGTGTATTTATTAAAATGTTTTAGTTGGTAGTTGATATGTGTGAGGTATATTATTAGAAGTTGTTCTATGCTAAAGGGTAATTTATTTTCCATATTGTTAATTTTGTTGATTTGGGAATGGTGAGCAATCATGAGAGACAACTTGATTAAGGCTCTTACAAGATGGATGTGTTCAAAGTCTACTGAACGTTTTTGTTTTCTTTGTCACCATAAATCAACGTATCCATTATTGCTAATTTATTATTATTTGTAGATCTATCACTTTTGACCATAGATTTGCTACCATCATTAACCAATCATGATTCTACCATTACAAGTCTACTTTTCAATTGATTTGGTTAGATTGAAAATTGTGGTGATTGACCAATGTTAGTTTATCAATAATTTTTTTTAAATAGGTGAATTTTTTTCTTACATTTGTTGTTTTTCTTTTTCTTTTGTTTTTATCCCCTATGTAGTTTTGTGCTATCCCTTATTTGTGAGTTGTTTTTCTTATCAATAGAGTGAGTTCTATTCTTGAAGAATTTGTCTCACTAGTGAGGGGCACTTTGGCTCCCGAAGAGATGTGCATGATTATTTGGATTGGTTTTCATACCCTAAGTCTTTGTTAATAAATCTTATGTGTTGATTGATGTAATTTTGTTCAATTGAATGAAATCTATCTATTTTGGCCATAAAAAAAAAGTTCTATTGAAGAATTTCAATTGTTTAATTAAAAGGGAAATAAAAAAAATTCAAAGAACACGGTTCAAGTGGTTATTGAAGGGGGAAAAATGGTTGTGAAATTAAGAAGGTTGATGCAAAGTTTGATCTTAAATATGAATGGTGTGATGTAGCAAGGAATGCAATAGTGGTTGAGATTCTACAGTTGAGGAGGAAGTTGTAAAAGTTTCATAGTGATAGCATAGCAAAACTCATGTAGTCAAGTTATGGATGATCTATGATGGAGATATAATTTCTTTTTATGATGTTTTTAGCTACAAGGTAAAACATGTAAATTGTTCATAGATGAGATTAGGTTATGTTTAACAAAAATGTTGAGAGGATAGGATTCCAAGCTACAAGTTATACTAGACCACACGATATGCATTTGCTAAAATCTCATGGAGTCATGTACATGTATAAACAAATATGAGTTCCTTTATCTATTGTCGATTATATTGATAAGGTGGCTTAAGACATATAATTTTCACAACTGCTACTCATGTAATATTAAAGGCCTTTACAATATGACAAGTAAGCTATAAATGGTGGGGACACAAGGATATTTGTATGCAACTTGATTTCCTTTCTTGTTGGTTATATTATGTCGGAGTTTGTGACCCGATTTTCATAGTTGAAGCTCTAAGTCGGCATCTTACACCGTCGACCTTTAATTTAGGTTGTTGACCTTGAGAAAGCCGGCCTTTCGTTTAGGATGTTGGCTTTCAACCAGACATCTTTATGCACATCTATATATGTGTGTGTGTGTGTTTTGTTAAGGTTCATGGAATCATCAATTTACAACTCACACTTTTGTACTCTCCTTCTTCAACATATAGTGAATTCTCTTTCCTCTACTCATGGTTCTTCCCATTAAGGGTTTTTTTACGTAAGTCTATGTGTGTATTTTATGTTTATTGCCATTTTTTTTTTCCATATTCATTTATAACAAATTGGTATCAAAGCTGAAGGTTTTGTTTACTCATGACAATGGCAACTATGAAATACGACATTCCACTCTTAGATCGCAAAACCAAATTTTTGTTATGGCAGGTAAAGATGCAAGCGATTCCTGTGTAGATGGATTTAGATGATGAATTTCTATGGTTTGATAAGATGCCTTCGTCTTAGTTACTGGATGAAAAACAATGTAAGGAACAAAAAGCCCTATATGAAATTCATCTAAACTTGTCGAATCAAATACTATAGTATGTGTTGAAGGAGAAGACTACTACTGCGTTAGAATTGAAATTGGAACAGTTGCGCTTGACAAAAAGCTTGACTAGCAAGTAACATTTTAAGCAATGACTATATTCTCACCGTTTGATAGAAGGTGCATCTTTAGAAGATCACTTAACCATTTTTAAAGAAATTGTTTCTAATTTCAAAACCATGGAGGTTAAGTATGATGAAGAGAATTCAGGTATGATTTTATTGTGTTCTCTACCTCCTTTTTATTCGACTTTTAGAGACACCATATTATATAGTATATGCTCTTTTGAAAAGATGAAGCATCTTGTGGCTGGATTCGAGCCTCAGGTAGATGGCCTTGTTATTTGTGGAAGGACCCAAGAATGCAATTCTGGTGGTAATACAAGGGTAGATCAAAGTTTGTAAATAAGGATAAAATCTATAGGTATTGTAAGAAGAAAGGGCACATCAAATTTGTATGTTATAAATTGTAGAACAAGAACAAGAAAGCTACTGTGAACCAAAAGGAAAATCAACTAGAAAATTCTGGTAAAGCTGATTTTGCTGAAGACCACAATGGTGGAGAACTTCTTGTTGCTTTTGATGATGATTCTAAAACAAGCAAGGAATGGATTCTTAATTTTGATTATAATTTTCATATGTGTCCCAATTAGGACTGGTTTTCAACATATGAAAGAGTATCTAAAGGTGCTGTTGTGATGGGAAATAATGCTTCCTACAGCATTGTAGGTATTAGCACAATTAAGATTAAAATGTTTAATGGAGTTGTCATGATACTTGGTGATGTGAGACATGTGCCTGAACTAAAAAGAAATTTGATCTCTTTGAGTACTATTGATTCAAAAGGGTACAAATGTACAGGTGATGGTGGAGTTCTAAAGATTAGTAAAGGTTCCCTTGTGGTGATGAAGGGGCAGAAAAAGAATGCAAATTTGTATGTTTTCCAGGATTCTACAGTTACAACTGATGCAGCCGTCACTTCTTTTTCTTCCATGTCAGATGGTGATGTTACTAGACTCTGGCACATGCGGTTGGGGCATACGAGTGAAAACAGTATGATTGCGCTTAGTAGAAGGGGATTTCTTGATAGGTAAGGCATCAATAAATTGAAATTTTATGAATACTGCGTTTTTGGGTAGCAAAAGAGAGTCAAATTTGCCATAAGTACTCAAAACACGAAGGGCACACTTGATTACATACATTTTGATCTTTGGAGGCCATCTAGAGTATTTTCTAGTGGAGGTGCTAATTACATGTTGGCGATCGCTGATGACTTCTCTAGAAAAGTTTGGCCATTCTTTTTGAAATAGAAGAATGATGTATTACCTACATTTAAGGAGTGGAAGGTCATGATTGAGAAACAGACATGGAAGTAGGCAAAATATCTTCGAGTTGATAATGGTTTAAAACTCTCTTCAAATGAATTTAATGTTCTATGTAAATCAGAAGGAATTGTGAGACATTTGACAGTTCTCGGTATTTTATAACAAGACGGTATGTCAGAACAGATGAATAGAACTATAATGGAGAAAGTTCGATGTGTGCTCTCAAATGCTCATTTACCGAAGTCAATTTGGGTTGAAGTGGCTTCTATAGCATGTTTTCTAATTAATCTATCTCCCTCGATTACTATTAAGAAAAAGACTTCATAAGAGGTATGGTCTGGTGCTCCTATTGATTATTCAAATTTAAAGGTTTTTGGATGTTTTGCATATGATTATGTTAATAATGGAAAACTAGAGCCTAGATCTATAAAGTGTATATTCCTTGGTCATAAGTCTGATGTCAAGGGATATAAGTTGTAGTGACCATAATCGAAGAAAGTCATAATTAGTATAGATATTATTTTTGATGAAATTGCCATGTTACATGACTTACCGCCTAGCACTTCATCTGATAAAGACCATTAGAAATCAAGCATGCAGGTGGGGATTGAGATTAATTCAGATTCTATATCAAAGCTTACTTCTCAGCTTAGACTAGAATTACAGGGTGGTACTATTTCTACAATAGCACCACAGTAGCAGTATTCTATTGCCAAAGATAGACCTAGGAGAGAAGTTAGGCCTCTATAGAGAGATGTTGAGGCTGATCTTGTTGCTTATGCTTTAAATGCAGCGGAAGACATTGATTCCAATATGGAGCCTTCTACTTACCCAGAGACAATTAGTTGTGATGATTCTAGTAAGTGAATGATTGCTATACAGGAGGAGATGGAATCACTTCATAAGAATGGTACATGAGACTTAGTAAAACTCCCTAAGGATAAAGAAGGTTTTTCGTTGCAAAAGAGTGTTCAAGAAAAAGCAAGGAACACTAAAAGTTGAAGAACCTAGATATGAAGTAAGACTACTTACAAAAGGCTACAATCTGATTCCTAGTGTGGAATTTACAGATGTGTTTCCTTTAGTTGTAAAGCACAACTCGATTCGAGCCTTGCTTGGTATTGTAGCGATGCATGATTTTGAGCTTGAACAGTTAGATGTGAAGACAGCCTTCTTACATGGAGAACTTGAGGAAGACATCTACATGTAACAACCAGAGGGTTTGTAGTCTTAGGAAAGGAGAACTATGTTTGCTTGCTGAAAAAGTCCCTTTTATGGCATGAAATAGTCACTTAGACAATGGTACAAGAGGTTTGATTCATTTATGACTTCTCATGATTTCAAGAGAAGTAGTTTTGATAGTTGTGTTTACTTTAAGAAGAGTACTGATGGGTCATTTGTATATTTTCTCTTGTACGTCGATGATATGTTGATAGCAGCCGAAGATAGAGAAGTGATAAGAAAGGTCAAAGCCTAGTTGAGCAAAGAGTTTGAGATGAAAGATATGGAAGTAACAAAGAAGATACTTGGAATGGAGATTCAGAAGGATAGAAAAGCAAGAATTGCACCTAAGTCAAAAGGGTACATTGAGAAAGTTCTTAGCAGGCTTAATATGCAGAGTGTTAAGCCAGCTCATTTTAGACTTTCATATGCCTTGTCTCCACAATCAGATGAAGAGGTTAACTATATGTCACGAGCTCTATATTTTAATGCAGTGGTATCTCTTATGTATGCTATAGTTTGTACACGTTCAGATTTGTCATATGCAGTTAGTGTAGTCAGTAGATACATAACAAATCCTGGTAAAGACCATGTGAAAGCAATTCAGTAGATTTTCAGATACTTAAGAGGTACTACTGATGTTTGTTTACAATTTGGAAGAACTAGAGGTAGAGTCATTGGATATGTTGATTCTAACTTTGTTGGAGACCTGGATAAAAGAAGATCTCTTACAGGGTATATATTTACTATTGGTGGTTGTGCTATTAGTTGGAAAGATACTTTGCAAGCTACAGTTGCTCTTTCTACTACTGAAGCAGAGTATATGGCTATTACTGAGGCTTGTAAAGAAGCTATTTGTCTGAAAAAGACTATTTGATGAAATTAGTAGAGACTTGAAGACTACTACGGTCTTTTATGATAGTTAAAATGCTATCTTTCTTATAAAAGACCAGGTGTTTCATGAGAGGAAAAGCATATTGATGTTCGGTATCATTTTGTGCATGATATTATTGCTTGTGGGGATATTGCTGCAAGCAAAGATAGCACTTATGATAATCCTACTGATATGATGACCAAGTCGCTCCCAATAGACAAGTTTGAGCATTGCTTAGACTTGGTTGGTGTTTGTTGTTGATTTATCGCCTTTAGGGGTTTGTGAAAGAGGTGGAGAATGTAGAAGATTGAAGTCTATATTTCTACTTTGCTACTAAATTCGTGTCAAGATGGAGATTGTTAGAGTTTGTAACCCAATTTTCATCGCCGAAGCTCTAGATCGACATCCTACATTGGTGGCCTAGCTTTTTACACCACTAGCCTTTAATTTAGGTTACCGACCTTAAGAGCGCCGACCTTTCTGTTAGGCCGACGGCTTTGAGTTGGCCATCTTTGTACACATCTATATATGTGTGTTTTGTTAGGGTTCATGGAATCATCAATTTACAAGTCATACTCTTGTACTCTCCTTCTTCAATATATAGTGAATTCTTTCTCCTTTACCCATGGTTTTTTCTGTCAAGGGTTTTTCATGTAAATCTATGTGTGCCTTATGTTTATTGCCATTTTTTTTTTCATATATGTTAATAACAAATTAAATAGGTGATATTTATCTTTTTAATTCCATTATTTTTGAGAAATGAAAATGTTGAAGAGCAAAAATTAGTGTTTTCAGACTTGAATTGACCCTCCTTAGTTTAACCTAATTAAACCTGGTTGGGTCATGGGAATGAGCTAGTTCAATTGCAGTTTAATCCCTAGTTTTATAACAAAAAAAGAAAAATGAAAAAAATCAATTCAAACTGGTTTCACTCATCAGCCTTGACACTTTAAAACGTTTAGGTTAGATTGTCGGACTGGACCTAACAATATTGCCAAAAATATTAACTTTCCTTGTTATAGGCCCTAAAATTCAAAGACAATCATGAGACAGCTTCAAAGTCATTAGCTAAAAATACAAAAAAGAAAGAAGAAAATTTCGGTTTCCGGAGCCATCTTTGCAGTTGCTTGGTGACAATTCCAAAGGCTAAGGAATGCATCGCTTGTTCTTTAAGCATTAAAGCAAAAGTAAGACGCGTGTCAGGTTTCTCTGCGGAGAACCGTTTCTTAAAATATTTTAAGGCAAAAAAAAAAAATTATTAAAACAAAGTAAGGGAATGAAGAAGAAAAAATAAGAAGCAATGATACGATTTAAAATGAAGGAAAAGAAAAAAGAAGTAATGATAAGATTTTAAAAAAGAAAAGTTATTAAGGAAATCTCTTAAAAGGACCTAGGAAAAAGTGAATAATTCTTTAAAGTAAAGAATTTGTTAAGATGCAGTCATGATGTATAAAAAACCTAAATGAAAAGCCTAACAAATGCAAAATCCAAGTGATACAACAGATTAAAAAAAAAAAAAAAAAATGGTTCAATCTTAGAAATCTTGGTTAAAAACAAAAGAAAGGAAAACCCTTAGAAATCCATACTTATAAAATTTGGCGCAAGGTGGAACCTTCGTCCTGATACCCATCCATTATTCTTCGAACCTTTTTAGTTATGACCATAGTAACATGTCACTAGTATGTTAACGGGTCCCTTTCAATTGTTAATTTTATACTTAAAAAGAAAAAAAATATAAAGGTTCCAGTACGGTGATGACAATTACATTACGAAGTATAAATTTTCTTGTCAATGAAAATAGTAAATTACATAACCTAGCTTCAAGGAACTAATATTTGAAGAACGTTCTGCATCAGATGAATATACCCAAATGCGAACATCTAATTGCTGGAAAGAAGATTCTCTATATCCTAACTGTCGGAGACTATACTGTAATATAGTAGAAGGATCTCTCTTAGATGTGATAAATTAGTGAAAAATACCTATTGTAGCTACCATGTGTCAAAATGTTATTATTAATAATTATTCACCATTCATTCAAATACATAGCCTAATAGCAATAATAATCTTTGTTTCCCCCCTCGGTTGAGACGCTTTAACTTACCACATTCAATTCACTTATCAACACGATATATGTCAATATATATATATATATATCAACACAATTTACTAAGTATATTTGCACCTTCTTAAAGTTCATATTAAGATTTGGACGATGGTAACGTGAATTAAACAAACACATTCTGATATTCGATCGGTATACAGGGTCATTGTGCATATAAGGTAGAAAAGAACACAGTATCATACTAATCAAACATGCATGAGTACATATGTTGTGTAGTATATCCAATCCCACAAACATGACAAACGTAAAAAACAATTCAACTATAATTTGAGAACCTTAAATGAAGAAAAGCCAAGGTACATGCAAACCCTTTGGCAAAAGGAGAATGTTACCATCTTGTCTAAATAACATTTCAACATGAGCGATTAGGGGGTAGTTGTGTGAGGGATGGAAGGGAGGGTGGTTGGTATTGTGGGAATTGATATTTCTGGCAAATGGGGAACTTCGGGCAGTGTTGGGATCTCAGGCTTTGGAACTTCAGGAATTTCTGGGACCTCAGGTTTGGGGATTTGAGGAACTTCCGGAACCTCAAGTTTTGGAATTTCAGGAATCTCAGGAATTTCAGGCTTCGGGAGAGTTGGTAGTTCAGGTTTCGGTAATGTCGGAATAGGCAATTCGGGCATGGGAATTTTTGGAATTTCTGGAAAGCCTGCATCTAAAAGGTGACGAGAAGCAAATGCCAAATCAGCATTTGCAATGCAGAGGGAGATGACCACCACATAAAACAGTTTCCGATGGCTAGCCATGGCTTGTTGAAAAATCAATACCAGGGAAAATTCACTTGGTGAGAGATGTTATGACTTATGAATAAGATGGTGTTATGGGGTATAACATTAAGCCAACTGGTGTGGCCTTTATATAGAAGGGAGGATTTTCTGAGATTCGGCATTTCGGGAGTAGATGAACCATTTCCATCTATCATCTCTATGTACACCTAAGAAGTAGGTGCGCTGCCGCGCTGCTTAGGAAAATCTTACCAGGAGTCAATACAACTCCAGCTACTTAGTCTCGTTTTTCTTGGTAATATAATAGGGAAGTCACTCCTAAAAAAAAAAAAAAAAAAAACTATAGTAGTTAAATAGATATGAAAGAAGATAATAAAATTGATACAAAGATTAGATTGGACTAAACCCTATAGGGAAAATAATTTTAAACTAAAAGATTTTGCAACACTTAATTTACAGTGATGACAGCAAATGAGAAATTCACATTGCAATTTTTTTTTTCTATCATTACAATGAAAGAGCAGATTGGAATTTGGTACTTTTTATTTAGGAACTAAGAAGATGCTGAGAGTTAGAAGCTAATTGGCTCACTTATCCTTATTTTTTTTCCCTTTTTGTTAAGGATTGGCTATTGTTAGGCCATCTAGCATGTGCGGTACAATGCAATGAGTGGAGTTCGGCGCTTGGCCATTTTAAGCAGCGACGGAGAACAAGGAAGATCGGAATGCGCATCTCCAAAATGTTGCATAAGGACATGCTCGGTACTGGCAAAATCTTGGAGGTGCAACCATTCACGGCAGCAGAAGGACTTCTATATTTTACATGGTGGGAGTTACTTATTCCATGTTAACTTTCAGTATGTAAATTGATGAAGGATGAGACTTTAGGAGTAGTGCTTGAACAAGGGCATTCTCCTTATTTGCTGGTTTTTGGAGGTGTGCTTCTATATGTTGACACCTTAATCCAAAAGAAGATAATTTCTAAATTCTGAAGGTTTTGAAAATCAAATAATTATTAATTAATAAAAAATTGAAGAAGAAAAAATAAAAAATCTAAAATTATATTAAGGAAAGAATGATTTTGCAGGACAATTTGTGGCCTGTGCTAGAACATTTTGTACGTGTCTTTATATTTTATTTTATTTCATTTTTTGAAGTTTGAATTTTGAATTTCATCTCCTTTCCTTAAAGTTGGTGCTTCATAGTTAAGTTTTTGGGAGCTTGCAATGCTTCATATGTTGTAATTCACCATAATACTCTCATTCAGCAAGATTCATAAATCTCCTTCCCCCCGATATAATAGTAATTTTCTTAAGCATCTTTGTTAAATAATTTGTAAAACTCTGTTTTAGAATATCTCTCGGTCGAGTAACGTTTCTTAGTTACTTTATGAATCTGCTTCATTCTTATAATTATACTTAAATATCCGTATCAAGTTGTTACATCTTAGAATTCATTTTTAAATTTTTTAAAATTCATTGTTGGCTCAAACTTGTAACACTTGAAATGTCTTATAAGAAACCAATGACATTATAGCCTAATGACATCTCTTTGGTCTTTTAAATGAGAGGTTTCGGGTTCGAATCCTCTCTTCCAATTGTAATAACCCAAAAAAAAAAAGCAAAGAAAATATTTTAAATGTCTTATAAGTAGTCCTAGAAATGAGTGAGTGATGATGCCTAGTATGAACAATAATTTTCAACAAATTGAAGTGATTCATCACTTTCTTAAACAAATAATAAACGCAACAACTAATGACTACTCCATGTACTGCTTTGTTTATAATAATATGCATATCTTTTACACAAAATCATTTCATTCTAGGTGCATCATCTGTATGAGCCATCGACAGTTTAGTCATCTACCTCGATACATTGCTTTGTTTAATTCCATGACTACATTTTTTGCTAGCTACATTCTACATTTTCTGATCCATATCAAGTATAGTTCTTTTGTATTAACAACTTACTTATCCACAATAAGGTGGTCTTGGTAGGACCCATAAGACACTTCATTTTGAATATTTGGCTCATAATATGGATTTCCAATACCCAGTTGGTGAACAGCATATCTAACCGGTTACACATCCAACTTGGTTACAACCTTGCCTTTGAGCACAAGCCATATAACAATTAGCTTAAAGGTCAAATGTTTATTATGTTTATTTTCTAAACCTACAAGTATAAACAATTAAGACAATGACACAATGACTATCATTATTTTTTATTTTTGGCAACTTTGTGTCTTGTTTTTGAATTTTGACAAATTGTTACCTATACTATCAAAATATACATAATTAAATGTTTTTATTAAATAATATTTTACAAAGGTTTATTTTAATAATAGTATAATGGCAGATTAATTGTTTGTACTTTCAATTTATGGCAATTTAGTATTGCACCTTTAGTTTTTTATAATTTTTTTTGACCACGTATCTACTATTATCCCGGTCATCAAAATAGATGTATGTTAAATATTTCTTAATGAAGAAATTGCATTGCAAATATTTTGAAAATATAGGCAAAAATTTACTAAAATATAAAAATGAGACAATAAATTACAAAAAATTGAAAGTAAAGATACTTGACCTACCATTATCCATGTCCAATTAGATTTGATATAATCAATACTTACTTGTACCCATTTGCTAATTATTATTTTTTCCTATAATTCCTTTCAAGATATATTTTTAAAAAACATTTAATCAGTTTGATCATTCAGCATAAATGTTTAAAACTATATTTTGGGTGATTCTTGTATTTAGGTAGGTTAACTAAGGCTTGAGTGTTAAGAATAAGCTTTTGAAAATTAAGTAAATAAAGATTTGATGAATGGGACCTGCGGAGATCAGATCAGGCTAGATATGAGATGGCTTATGGCTATTCGAATGGGCTTCCTTTGTTGTCCAATGGCTTACGCGACTGATTGAACGAGGGTCATGTTTAGCTCAATTTTGTTTTGTATTCCCGATCGCTTATATAGTGAGCTAAAGTTAGGGTCTGGGGCTCTGAAAAGCCCCAGTAAATGAAACTTAAGGCTTTAAATAGAGATTATTTCTTATTTACTATTAATATGAAAAAAAAATTACACTAATATTAATTGAATTAAAAAAATTACACTATTACCATTGCAGTATCGCATAACAAGGACGTGATATAGCAATTTCATTGACATTACATATTTTTTACACAATACATATTCAAATTACTATTTAATGATATTGATATACGAGCCATTTTGTTTCACATATGGGTCTCTTTATTATTAATTTGTCAAACATACACCACATCTCCACCACACTTGCTGATTTAGATAAATTTATAGCAGCCTTTGACATGTCTTTTGCTTTAACATAACCATTGGTTGATTCTGACAAATTTTAAGTTAATCCCACCTTTCTTTTTTATTTTATTACTTTGTATGTCGCATTTTCAGTATGCAATACTATAGTAATTTTTTTTTATCCACCGTTATATCGCATTTTAAGTATGTGGTACACGTGTAAAATTATGTATCTTATATCTAAGATACGATACAATAATAGTATTTAGGTAATTATTTTTATTTAATTTGTGTTTGTGTAATTTATTTTTTTCTTTTAGAGATGGAGGACATGTGTTTTACCTCTTTAAATAATTATAAATTAGGGTATCTGATGTCTTTTTAAAAACTAGATTTTGGGCCTAACTAATGAGAGTTTTGATTTTATATTTTTTGATTGAAATCATCTTACGCATGGAATTTTGATGTTTAGAAGTTTTAGCGCATTAATGACTTGAAGTTGGGGTTTGTCTAATTTGGATCGCTCATTATTGTTTTGTCTCTTTAAGATTTCCACAGCTATACATTTTTTCTTAAACGATCATTGCATTATGGAATTATCTCCAGAAATTAGTTGAGTTATGAAATAATCTGTAAGAGTTGTCTTTTTTTTTTTTCCTATATTTGGACTATTGAAATTTTGTTGTAATTTTTCGTTGTGGCGAATGTTTAAAGTTTTTATAATGTTAACATTTTGAAGTAAATTTTCGACAATCTAAACTATAAGCACAATGGTTTCATAACAGCTCAAAAGCGTAAATTATATACATCATGTAATGGGCATTTATAAATGTATTATTTTGCTTTAGTGAAGGGTAATTTTTTACATTCTAACCTCGCTCTTTTACTTTTATATACATAATATAAAGAGAATGCGTCAAACCTATCCTGCGAGAAGTAGGTTTTCTATAAGTTAAAACTCAAGTAATAGAAATTGGATTTATTGTCCCAGGAAAAAAAAAAAAAAAGGAAAAAGGGTAAAACGGAGTGAGTAGAAAATAACACATTTATTAAATTATCAAACACGCTGAAGTACACACAAACATATTGCAATATATCCAACAAACATTACAAACGTAATACAAGATAGACTCGTTAAAAACAATCCAACAAATATAATTTGAAAAGTTTAAACTAAAAAAGCCAAGGTGATTGTACACGCGTAGAATTATGGACCCCATAGTAAAAAGAAATGAATGTTTGCACCCTGTCGTAACAGCATACTACCCTTCTTTTGGATACCGTAGTAACATGAGCATTTTAAGGGCTAGTAGAGTGGGGGATGGATGGGATAGGCAACTCCTTTGGGAACTCTGGTATGGCTGGCATTGTGGGCTTTGGTAATTCTGGCAAATGGGGAATCTCGGGTAGCTTTGGGATCTCAGGTTTGGGAATTTCAGGAACGTTTGGAATCTCGGGCTTTGGTATCTCAGGAATTTTTGAAATCTCAGGCTTCGGTATTTCAGGAACCTTTGGAAGTTCCGGTTTTGGTACTGCTGGAAGTTCAGGTTTGGGAAGAGTTGGCAACTCAGGTTTTGGCGACGTCGGGACAGGCAATTCAGGCTTTGGAATTTCTGGAATCGCGGGAAGGTCTGTATCTAAAAGGCGACGAGAAGCAAATGCCAAATCAACATTTGCAATACAGAGGGAGATCACTACCACACAAAGCAGTTTCCAATGGCTGGCCATGGCTTATTGAAATTTCAATACCTAAGGGAATCCTTCTGTTATGGGATGTTATGGATAAGATGGTGTTATGAGGTTATGATCAATGAGCGAACTGGTATGGCCTTTTTATAGAGGGGAGACGCGGCATTTAGTCAAAAGTGGATCAGCGGATTCATCTATCATCTGCTGTGTATACTAGAAAAGTAGGTGTACTACTGCTATGCTGGTTAAGAAAATCGTACCTGAAGTCAATGCTAACGATGGATTTATCGTAACTAAACACATAATGATAGTACAAGAAAGGTAATACTTAAAAACGAAAACGATGTTAACAAATAACCGACGAGATAAATATATAGTTTTGTATGCGTGTAAAAAAAACATAATATTACTTTATATTATAATCGTTTTTAATTTTTTAGTCAGGAAATCATATCACGTTGTGCCAAAAACTAGTCATCCTTTTACAACCAACTCAAAAGAGTTGAAAAAAAGAAAAAAGAAAAACAAAGCTTGCTGTATTCTCAAATACGCGACGATGCGTGTTGAAAAATTGTAAAAAGTGCTAATGATATCAATTTTAGGTTAAAGGTATAAATTTTTTTTCCTTTTTATTTTTTGTTTTAATTTATGTAGTAATAGAACACCTCCAATATTCTATGTCACATTTGGTACTCTAGAATCATTCAGAATGAAATGGATTGGAATAGGGAGAATTGAATGGAAAGGAATGAGTGACAGAATTATAAATCCAATCTTTTGTCTAAATACATGGGATGGAATGGAATAAACATAATATTTGTGAATAATAAATATTTTCTGTGAATAATAAATACGTAAGAAGATAAAAAGATAAATATAATAGCAATCATTAATGATGATGGAATAGAATCATGTCCCCTTCAAAACTGGAATCTTTGATCCTTGAGAATTGCAATTTCAGCTTCTAAAAATGCTTTCACATATAGGAATGAGAATGGAATTTGGAATTGCAATTTCATTCTAGGTTGATTTCCGCATGCTAAATGTAAGACAAGTGTAACGAAAGGATTATTGCATAACAATACGTGTTGGTCACATTGCCAAGCATGAAACTTTCATTCTTTAAGTTTGATTTTAATGGGGTATTTGATTCTTAGAAACCTGTTATGACTACAACACGTACACAGACACGAAGACCACGTTACCTAGACATTTACATGAAAAAACCTAACATTGAAGAGTATTTGTACATATAATCTTGTTACAAGTAGTATAGTGTTACATATAGCCTTATGGTAAGTAGATAGCATGGAATATCATGATCTGGAAATAGTTGTAACATCATAAAATTGTAACTACCTATCATGAATATAAATACAAGAAGGGAAGAAACAAAAAGCAACCAAGTTTTTATCTGAATTAGCAAATCCTAGGAGCCTTTGAAAGCTCGAATTCTAGAACCATCTCGTGCTTAGTTTCATTTCATATTACCCATAACCTCGCAAACAAAATAAATAAGTAAGGAAGAAACTAAGAAACATAGATCTACTAGATATTCCAAACCTTAGTTTAACAGTAGGAACTCACAATAAGAGAGAACAGAGACTTACTTTGGGATCAAGAAGATTCTGTCGAGGGAGTAAGAGTAAACCTAGGATTAATAATTTTGCTTATTGAAACACTGAACTGGGCTTAGTGTTGATTTGTGCCTATTTGGGCTTACCAATTGGTGGTTTTATTGAGTCGTTGGAGTAGCCATTGAAGAAGGAACTCAAAGTATTGCTTAAATTGAGAAGGGACTTCAATCTCATGAAAGTAAGCTTCTTGATTTGAATTCTAAGACTAATAGATTGATTTTTGAGATGTCTCAAGTCTTAAAAATTGTGAAAATGTAAATAGAGAATTTGAACAGTATTTGTTATCAAAGTGCCAAAACTAATTGATCATCTTGTTCACTTGCATGTTTTGATGTTACCTAAATTTTCTAATTCAAGTCCTTTACACTGGATTTGACAAGCAAATCAACTTTTTGATTTCCATCATGTTTTGGATAATGAAACAATTGAAAATGGCTTCTTTTGCCATGGAGGATGAAGCTTTGGCTTGGTATCAATTTCTTTTTTGTAATGAACTTTTATGAACTTGGTTTGTTTTTCTTAAATCTTTGAAAACCAAATTTGGGTCTTGTGAGTACGGTATGAAAGATGACAAATTTTATATAGTAGATGTTATGCAAGAGAATAATGTTAATAAAGCTGAAGTTGCATCTCAATATGACCTTGCTGAAGTAAAGACTAAGATTTCAGTACAACAGAAATATGCTTTTGAGGGTGTCACTATTGTAGAGGAGCATGAACCTAATATGGAAGAAGGTGGAAAGGAACCAAAATGCACCTTAGAAGAACCTGCTAATATTACAAAGGAAGTACTAGTGACAAGTTCTATCATTGATTTGGAACTGATTTGGTGCTCAACAAAATTCCAAATGTACATAAGGTAGCATTAATGGATTACAATTGAGGAAAGCAAACACAAAGCATGATGGATATGTTACTGATTTTGTTAAGTTGGCTCAGGAGAACTTTTGTTGTCAAGATATGATTACTTCCCACAATTTTTCTCTCTAACATGAATTGCACAGTTATCATTTAATCAATTTTGTTCTCTCATCATTGCTAATTTCAAGATGCATGGCTCGTGTTTAGGATGGAACTTGGACATTTAATCCAACAACCAACTTTTTAAGCAAAAGAATAGCAAGCAATAACATAGATTTTGGGACTATTGTTACAGATGTGTTGCCTATTTCTCAAGTACTACTCCAGTGGCAATACCGACTATTTAAAATCACTTTATGGTTGGATTATATGTATGTGAAACTTCAATCCTATAGGAAACTTATACTGCCAATAGCTTCTCAAACAAGCTTTTACATTTTATTTTTAGGCCCAACAAAGCTGAAGAAGGTGAATCTCTAATGGTCTCTTTACTATTGGCATCGTATAGGACTTTTCCTCTTGTCCAACATTTAGCTATCCTTCACATAAGGGAGATCAACCTATAGGGCCAGGTTTTTCTAATGATATTGGGGCAGTAGAAGTCTCTATTTTTTCCGGATATCCATTGGGTGGACTTAGGTGAATTAAAAAGAAACCATCCAGCTTTTCACCTTGAGGACAAGGTGATTTTCCAAGGGCGGAGAACATGTTATGACTACAATACGTAAACAAATAAGAATACCACATTACCTAGATATTTACAAAATAGAACACTGAAGAGTATATGTATATATATTCTTGTTACATGTAGCCTTATGGCAAGTAGATAGCATAAAATATCATGATCTGGAAACAGCTATGACATCATAAACTTGTAATTGCCTATCACGAATATAAATACAATAAAGGAAGAAACGAAAAGCAGCAAAGTTTTTTCCTAAATTAACAAATCTTAGGAGCCACTAGAAACTTGAATTCCAGAACCATCTCGAGCTCAGTTTCATTTCATAATTCCCGTAACCATGCAAACAAAATAAACAGGTAGTTAGATACATGAAAATAGATCAACTAGAGTTAAGTAAGAAACCAAGAAACATAGATCTTCTAGATATTCCAAACCCTAATTTAACAATAGAAACTCACAATAAGAGACAACAGAGACTTACTTTGAGATCGAGAAGATTTTGTCAAGGGAGTAAGAGTGCTCCTAGGGTTCATTTTGCTTATTGAAATCGTGGATTGGGCTTAATGTGGATTTTGCCTATTTAAGCTTATCAAAACCTTTCCTATTTGATTAAAAATTTATTAAACATAAGCAAGCCTTAATGATTTCTTTTGAATCTAAAGCTCAAAACAAGAACCAAGCATTTACCCATCCTTATCTCATACCAATCCTATAGATGGGAATGCCCAAAATTCTTAATAATCTCAATTAGTTGACAAAATCATTAGTGGGCTTTTCCTACTCATTTTGAAATGAAGAAAAACTTTAAATTTAGGTTAAAATATAGACTTATATTGAAAAATGATAAGATAAATATCGTATCATATGCATACAAAATGGGATTTGGCTTTAATGACATATGCCACCCATCGATATTAGTAGCTTTTTGGCTGTATGCAGATACAAACGTTCCCTAAAAAACTAGAAAAAAAAAAAAGAAAAAACTCATACCTATATTGGAGCTTAAGTTGGAGTAGTGAGATGATAAAGTTGATAGGTTTTTTGAAAAACATGAAAAAACCTATTACAGGATCCGACTGTGACATGCAAAATATATAAAATTATAGGATGATTAAGAGTAAAAGAGTATACCTTCATTTAAAATTGCAAATACCGTCTCCTCTTAGGAATGTTGTTCAAAAGGTGTTCACCACAACTTCAAATGCACTCCTTTTAATACTATCCACACACACATAACAGGATCTGATCCAATCCTTATACTGCTAGATAACTTGGATTGGTATCAAAGATTCTAAAAGTTTTATAGACTATTTTTCTTCTCTAAAAAAGAAAATAATATTTGTATATGGATAAAAGACTATCAATCTCCAGAAAGGCTGCCGAAGCATTAAAAGGCCATTAATGCCTTTTCAAAAGGAAAACTACAGACACTTTCTTAAATACCATTTTTAAAATTTTATTAAAAGGAGTGAAACCATTAAGAGCATCCACAATCCTAAGGACCTGTCACGTCTCCAGAGGTACCTTAAACGTGGCAGTCCACCGTACATAATACTAAAGCCTAAGAATGACTATCTCAGTCACGTAAAGGCTTCCATATCATGTTCAAGGCGTACATCACAACCAAGGGAACGCATCGGAGTAGCGTAACTTGCATTGATAATAATTGAGTAACAAGGCAAGGAGAGTACTTATCATAAAATATAAATATGGTAAATTACAATTCTTAGGGGCATATCCTTCTATTATCTTCAAGTCAAAATAAATACACTTCTTGAAATTTCTAAAACACTAACATAGCATACATTACATATAAGGAATCTTACAAATAATTCCATCTTATGTTCCCATTGCCTTCGTAAAAGTTAAACATCCTCCCATGACTTCCTTAATATCATGATATTCGATTTAAGCCACGGGTATTCCTGTTTCAATAAAATCTATGGAGCTATAAACTTACAACTAGCTTAGTGAGGTATACCTTTTCATTCGCACCATTGTTTCAAACAAGTTCATTTAAATTTTCACACATATGCTATGCATACAATGCAACAATTACGTGATTATACAAATATATATAGTTATCCGGAAACCATATATAGAACGGATTTATCTTTCCGTATCGAAGGTGTAAATCCCTAAAGTTTTGAGATTAATTTAAGCTTAAAACCTAATTAGAAAGTCAACCAGAATCCCAAAGTCAATAAACCTTAGTATTTTACAACCGTTCAAGTTCGGCATTGTCGTTTAAGCAACCCTAAGAAAGTTAGTAAGAGTTTAATAAGTAGAATAGTTTGTAATAACCTGAGAAAGCTTAAAAATATCAGATTAGTCAAACCGCGATTTGTTTTGAGCATAACCAGACACAGTTCTCGAATAGCGTGTCCCGGAGCTCGGATTAGTAAAAATATTCCGAATATACCGTTAGACTCGTAAAAATATAATATTTTTAAAAATATCAATTTCATAATTTTTCGGTAACTAAAAATATCAGATATCGCAATTATACGCGTATTTTCTTACTACCGCTACTTAAATTATCATGTCTACTTTACATTACACCATTTTCTACTATTCTACACTATTCATCTATCTCTACTTTTTCTTACAACCTACTCTTACAACACATATCTCTATTTCTTATAATTTTCATTTCCAATACAACTTCACATCTTTCATATCTTACTTTTCATTTACAAAAACAAAAAAAAAAAAAAAATTCACTCCCTCTCTCCTCTACAATTTGCACCGGCCCCCTCTTCTTTTTCCTTCATATTGTTTTATTTTCATTTATTTAATTAACACAATTAACCTCCCACATTTTCCTATAAATACCCTCTCTTCCTTTCGCTTCCTTCACAACTTCCATACACTAAAATTACTCTCCAAAAATCTCTCCACAAACGCTCTCAAGTTTCTTTAGTTTCTACTACTTCTCTAGGTAATAATTTTAGCTTTCTAAAGTGTTCACTTACTTAGTATGAGCTTAGTGTGTTTTTTCTAAACCATGAAGGTTAAAGAAAGAAACACTAAATTCATACTTTGTTTTTGTTCATGGATCTAATTTCTTTATGTTACTTATATATATATGTTACTAAATATATCTATGTAGCTATATATATATATATATATATATCTTTTAGAGCATATAAACTCATTTGTTTTGCAATTTATTTACTACCTTGCAATTTATTTATTTTCATGTTATCTTTAAAACTAGTCTTTCTAGTCTTAGACTTGTCCTCATCAAGTCAAAACATTTTCTTTTTCTTTATGGAACTAGTCTATTCTTAGTCCCGGGATACCTTAATGAAGCTAAGGTTCCAATACTTGATTTATTTCTTTGCTAGCTTATTCTTTTAAGTTATTATGTTTTTTTATGTTTTCATAACTTTATGATTCATATTCATGCATAAACATAATGATTCTTGTCTCAATAAAATAAATGAGGAAATGTTTTCTTAATATGAAGATTCTTTTCTATAAATAAAAGTAGGAAGTAATTTTCTTAAACAAACTTTTCTAAGAAATCTAGAGGAGTTCATAAACATAAATAGAAGGAACTTTTTGAGTGAACAAAAGTTTTACTAAAACTTTGTTTTTTCATCAAGTATTAGAAATTCTTTTCATGAAAATGGAATGATCTCAAAAAACAAGGAAATTATTTCTATAAATATAGAAATGTTATTACTTTCAAAAGCGTGTTAGAAACTAAGCTTAGAAAATAAAAATTATTCCTTAGAAATATAAAAAGACTACGAAAATTAAATTTAGGAAAAAAAAACTCATTTGAAATAACTTAGGATATTTTCAAAGCAAAATAAAAATGAATTTTTCAAAAGTTCTCACTTTTCAAAATTTTTAAAAGATCTTACTTTTTCATTGTTTGAGACAACTTTATTAACTTCATACATTATGATATGAGTAAATAAATATATGTATATATATTTCAAAGGTTTTACAAACTATTATAATATCCATCTCTTCAAAATGAGCTGTTGTTAAGAAGGAATTCAAGTTTGTAAAAATTCATAGTGAATTTGGTCACCACTTTTTTGGAACCCAAATGACTTAGTTTGATGAAAATAGTTTTAGAAATAGATAGATCTTTTCGAGTAGGTAGAAAACAGTATATAATATACGAAATTCCGAGTTAGAATGAGCAAGTTTTGTCATTTTAAGTTGGAATTTCCTCTTATCCTATTTTACGCGATTTTTAGATAGATTTGGAGATTTCAAGAATAGAAATTCTATGAAAGACTCATTGTGGGTATTCATCTTGTTTAGAAGAAAGAGGAACCAAGATCACTTTTTCGGAAGACTACTTTGATTAGGAAGCTACCGACATGGAGTGAGTTAATCCTTTACTAAGTTACATTTTCTTTTTTGTGCTTGTAGGTAGTAGCACTAGAAAATAAGGAAAAGATAACATTATTGTGTGATTTGAATTTATGATTGGTTGAATCTAAGTAAAGAATATCAAAAGAGGAATTGATAATTAAATTGTGATTCTTGCATTGATATGATGAATATTGTTTTTTATCGCCTTTAACTTGAACTTAACATTATCTGGTTAAACTTATATTGAAAATAATTCATGCATATCATATTTGTGAGTCATATTTGTTTCACTACTATTCTTCGTATGGGGAAACGAGGAAGTAGTAGTGGTGGCCAGTAGGAGCCGGAAAGTCTACATGGGCCAGCAGGAGCCGGAAAGTTTACAGGGCAAGCAGGAGCCAGCAAATCTGTAAGTATTGATGGTCGTATGGGCCTATAACCTCCCAACCCCCAACATGGAGGGTGTAAAATCCATGCTACACATGATTTTCGGTTAATCTTGTGTATTTTGTTTGCTCATGTGTTTGGTGCATTTTCATATGATTGTTTAAATGCTTGTTTGATTTATGGAAATGTCCTGTAGATGGGAATTATCTCACTAAGCTAGATTTGCTTATACCTTTATAGCTTTTTGTTACTGTATGATTATTTTTGGTTGGCATCGAGGAGCCCCGTATGCCAGGTATGAGCCAAAGCCACTAGGAGTTTTTAGGAGAAGTTATATGTATTTAATTTTGAACATAGACTTCTAAGAAAATCTCTATAGTAGGCTTATGTTATAGTTATGTTTACTTTGTTAATGGTTTAGTTGAATCATGGCCATTTAAGACGGGGGAATGCCCCCAAGATGATGTAAGAGTTTGTTATTTAAATGAAGATTTCATGTTTATTTATATAAGTTCTTGCTTGCTTTTATTATCTACTTAAATGTAATACCCTTGTAAGTCTCCTACTATCTTTGTAAGCCCCTAAATTTTTCGATAATATAAGCAAACCCTAAGAACCGAAAGTCAAAACGAAACCCTAAAGTTAACCTAGTTATATGATTAGTCTAGTGAATCTAGATCCGGCAATCACGTGTTCTTTAACCCTAGAAAACGAAATTGAAATAATTGTGGATTATGGTTCGTAATTATATAGGGAAGCCTAAAAATATCAGATTCGTAATTTTCTAATGTCCTTTGGATCCGAACGGGATCAATTTTCAAAAACCGTGCCCTGGTGCACTGGATAGTGAAAATATTCTGACAACACCAATAGATTCGTAAAAATATAAGGTTTTCAAAAATATCAGTTTTAGAATTTTTCGGTAACTAAAAATATCAGATATAGCTTATTTATGCGTATTTTCTTTACTACCAGTATTTTAATTGTCTAGTCTACTATTCATAGTACTTCTCTACTATTTATTACTATTCACCTATCTCTATTTTTTCTTACACTCTATTCTTATACTCTACCACATCTTTACATTACAATTTACCTTCCCCATACAACTTTAATCACATCATATTTTACACATTATTTCTTTTATTACAAAAAAAACAAAATAAATCAATTCTCTCCCCTACAACAAAGCAAACCAGCGCCCCTCTCTTCCCCATGCATCTCATTTTATTTTCTTTTTCATTTTATTTAATTACATCTAATTTCTACTCCAATAATCTATAAATACCCCCTTCCTCTTTCATTCTTTCACACAACTTATTTCCCACTAAAACTCTCCCAAAATCACTCCACAAAATCACTCTTCCAAAATCTCTCCCAAGCTCTCTCTTTTCATTAGAAAACCAAGACCCACATAATACTACAACCCATTCTTTTCTTCTCTAATCAACACATAAACCTTAGGTAAAAGTTTCTTCCATATACTTATCATGTTCATATAACTTAACATGAGTTTAGTGTATGTTTCTAAGACTCATTGAGTTAAAAAAGCAACAATTTATTCACGTTTTGTTTTTTTCATGTTCTATTCTTTTATTTATTATTATGTTGTTATTGTTATTGTTATTATTATTTGTTCTAACATAACATATATAAAGTATTATGTATATTATGTATATATATTTATTTAGAGCATATAAGCTCGTTTGTTATTTATTTACTTTCAAGTTATGCAATTTATTTAATTTTATGCAATTATTAAGACTAGTCTCTCTAGTCTTAAACTTGTCCATATCAAGTCAAAACAATTTTCTTTCTTTACTTTTCTTTCTTTTGAGGACTAGTCTATTCTTAGTCCCGGGACACCTTGATGAAGCTAAGGTTCCCAATACTTGACTTTACTTTTATGCTCTTATTTATCTTATCTATGTTGTTTTTATAGCTACATATTCTCATTTATGCATGAACAAGTTGTTATTGTCTTAACCATAATGAAAATGAGTTTTCTTAAGTAATAAAAATAAGAACTCTCTTTAAAAATAAATTTATCACATAAGAAATTATTTTTCCATAAAGACGTAAAGTTTTATCTTAACAAATATTTTTCTAAAGTTAGATTATGTGATTTCACAAAGAAATACATAAAGTAAAGTTATCACAAACTCTCTTCTTAAAACCAATAAAATAAGAAAGTTTCTTTAAACTTAATTCTTGATTTAACCAAGAGTTTTCTTAAACTCATTTACAAAAGTTTTCTACCAACACTTTAAAAAAACTAAAGTCTAGACAAGTTTTCCAAAATTATTAAAGAATAACTTTTCTTAGAATAAGCCTTACCTAGGAAATAAAAATATTAATAATAAAGAACTTATAAGATTATTGATATTATTCTTTTAAAGTGGATCAAGACTTTAGAAAGACTTTAGAACATATAACCATGAAATATTTAGGAAAAACTATGTTTTCTAAACTACTAGAAATCTTAGAAGATTAAAAATACTTTTTCTAAAATTCAATCATTCTCAATAACAAAGAAATGGAGTTAAAAGAAGGAAATACTCACTTATGATAATTTAGGAAAATTTCCAAATAAAACTAATTTCTTTCAAGTCTTAACTTTTCTCACCTTCAAAACACATTGTTTTACAAAATCATTGTTGAGACAACACCACTAAATTCATGCATATGGTTGAGTCCATTCATATGTATTCGAAGGGTTTTTCAATCATACAAATATATCTATATTTTGTACAAAAGTTTTTAAATGAAGAAAGTTTGAAAACTCTCTTTTTGAAATTCGTATCAAATCTGTTCGTTATTACTCCAAGACCCAAATAACTTCTTTTGATAGAAATAACCTTAGAAATAGATAGATTTGTTCGAGTACGTAGAAATCGGTATATAATATGCGAAATTCCGAGTTAAAATGAGCAAGATATGGCCATTTTAAATTGGAATTTCCATTTCATACGATTTTTACGAATTCTCTAAGGTAGAATTATAAAATTTAAATAGATCTTGGATGAAATACTCATGATGGGTATTTCTTTTGGTTTAGGTGTCGAGGCCAAAGATCTTCCCTTCCCAGAGGATTACTTCGACTTATAGAAGAAAGCTATGGACGAGTGAGTTTCCTTTACGCTTATGTATTCATGCATGTGCTTGTACAATAGAGTACTAGATGTTAGGATAAGATAAAATTGATATGCATGTGGGATATTATGGGAACTATGTATATGAATCGTTGTGTGCGATCAATGAACAATAAGTATGTCGGAACCCGATTTGTGATTGATATAAATGTTCCATGTATGTATTGTTATGTGTGCAAATATTGTTTGATTGCTTTAAATGATTTAATGTCACATTGAAATACCCATATAATAAATTGCTTATGCATATCACTTAGAATATCATTTCGAAGTTTTGCTACTACTCCTCAGTACGGGACCGGAAAGGTAAGCTGCCTAACTACATCTTGAGGGTTAGGACGTTCGAGGAATACGGTCTCAAGGTGTAACTGAGCCGGATCGATCGCTTTTGGCATGGAAGGCTTGGGGATTAGTAGTACGGTTCGTTGGAACCCCAAGACGTGCGCAAACTTTAAGGAGGTCGGTCGGGACCCAGTTCAAAGCATTCCCTAACCACCGATGGAGGGGTAAATCCATCACACACACGAAACCGGATAGTCGTATGTACTGTTTGATCATATGGTTGTTGCATTCATATTCTTGTTTAATAAACTTGGTTGATTGCTTGTTATGAGTACTTTTGCATAAGGAATACCTCACTAAGCAAGTCATGCTTATACTCCTATAGACTTTTGATATTGCAGGATTATCTTTTGCACTTGAGATCACCTTGACTCCCTAGGTAGAATCCTTATTTTAAGAAGCTTTTGGAGGAATTCTATTTTGAAGTTATAAAGTAGATTTCTTTTAAAATCTTCTAGCTTTAGTTATTTTATCTTTAGTAGAATCATGTTGTTATATTTTTATCGGGGAATGCCCCTTAGAAGTTGTAAGACTTTATGTTTCTATGAATTATATTAAGTATTTTGTATGTTCCGCTGCCAATATCTTAAAATGCATTACTTCACCAGTCTCCTTTTGATGTGAATGTACATCTTGCACCGATATAGAAACTTTCGAGTGACTGAGATAGTCATTCTTAAGTTTTAATATTGTGTACGGCGGGCTGTCACGTTTAGGGTACCCGTTGGGACGTGACAATCTTGGAAGCATGCCTTACATGTGATATCGAAGCTCCTGCATGACTAAGGTTGTCATTCACTAGCTTTAATATTATATGCGGTGGATTGCCACATTTAGGGTAGCCTCTTGGGCGTGACAGATTATTAGGGAATTGGTGTTAAAGATTTGCAACCTTCTACTGCTAGTCCCCAAGTCCCCACCTAAAGCGTTCGATTGGCTCAGCTCTGAACCTAGAGTCGCATTCCTCGGGCAATTTGGATTCTCTAGGAAGGAACATGGCCCATGACCCACCACAATGACAGCCAATCCAACTCTACGCGTAAGAGTAGCAGGCTTCAGAAAGAGATATGACTTGATGGATGCTATGCGTGAGTGTTTTATTTTTCTTAAGCCAAACCTTATTAAGGTTTATTAGGGGGCGATCAATCAATTTGTCAAGCAATAAGCAATCATATAAGTAAGTAAACAAAACACTTAAACAGGCAATTTGAAGTTGCGATATTTTTAATTCTCATTTCACACATAAGCATAGAATCACATATATACATATCCTCGAATTCCCCATACATATCCATTTTATCTTTTCTTAGTACACTAATGCCACTATTTTACAAGCACAAGTAAGGTAACGAAATTAAGAGGAATAACTCACTCTTCCATTTCGTAATCTTCTTAGTCATAGAAATCCTCAAGAAGGGCAATCTCGTATCATTCGTCACCTAGACAAAAAAATACATGGGATGAGTATTTCATAGAAATTTTACTTAAACTTTCTAATTCTATTTCACTATTTTCGTCAAAATCCCATAGAATGAAATTCCGATTTAAAATGGCCATAACCTTCCTCATTTTAACCCGAAATTTCACATATAATATAGCGTTTTCCACTTATTCGAAAAGATCAATCCATTTCTAAGGTTATTTTTGTCATATAAGGTCATTTGGGTTCCGAAAACGTAGGGTACAGATTTAAAACGAATATTTCTAGATTTACGAAATAATTTTCCAACTCAACTTCATTTAAAAATCTTTTGATAGCAATATTGATATATATATATATATATATATATGATTGATAAATCTCTTTAGTATATAGATAAGCTCACTTTATATGCAAAAATTCTAATGGTAGTGTCTCAACAATTTATTTCATAAAATAATTTATTTTGAAGTGTTAAAACTTATCTTGACAAATTTCCTTTTCAAGTATTTTAAAGAAACTTTACTTTTTCCTAAGTTATTATAAATGGGTATATTTTTATTTTATTTTCTTCATTCTTTTTTCCAAAACAAGTTAATTTTTCTTTTAATTTTGATCTTTTATAATTTCTACTTCTAGTGATAAAAGATCAAAGTTATCAAAACTTTATTAAGTTGTTAATAACCTATTTATAAATTTGCATTTAGAATGATTTTAGAAAATGAGTATTTTCCTTTTATATTTCTTGTTTTAAAATGTAAGTTCTTGTTTTCTAAACTTGGTATTTCATTTCCTCTATAAATTTTATTTGAAAAAAATCATTTTTATTGATAAAATCCTTTGTTTTTGACCTTATCACACTTGTATTCTTTGGAAATAAGTTCTTTATTTTTCTAAGTGAGTTTATAATTTTATGAGTTGATTTTATCTTAACTTTGAAAACTAGTTTGTTTCTTGGTTTTGTTATGGAGTTGAAAAGAGTTTAATCTTAAGCTTTTTGTGAAAACTTTGACAACTAACAAATTATTTTACTAAAACTTATGTTACCATATTATAAAAAGAAAATATTTATTTCTTATGTTTCCTTGGTAAAGCTATCTTTGTTATTTGAGAAAACTTTAAGAAAACTTGTATTACTTTATTTCTATGTTGTTGATAATAACTCCATTATTTAATAACAAGTAACATAATAGAAAATTTAGTTTTAAGTTCTTTTAATAAAGAGAAATTCTACTTTTAAATTTAGATGAGACAATATCATTATGTAGATGCAAGTATTATGAGCATGTAAAATAATAAGAATATAGAAAATACTAGAAACAAATAATAATAAGCAAGATAATAAAAATATCAAGTATTAGGAACCTTATCTTCATCAAGGTATCCCGATCAAGTATTGGGAGCCTTAGCTTTATCAAGGCATCCTGGGACTAAGAATAGACTAGTCCCAAAAAAATAAAGAAAATATTGTTTTGACTTGATATAAATAGGTCTAAGACTAGAAAGACTAGTCTTAAAAATAACATGAAATAAATAAATTGCAAATTATGGAATTAAATAAATAACAAGTGAGCTTATATGCTTTATTGATTATATATAAATGCATAAATATATTTAGTTAGATATGAATAAGAAGTTAGCATAATAATAACAATGATAATAATGAATAATAACAACATATATAATATCAAGATAATAAATTAGGATTTTCATGTGCAAGAACAAAACATGAACATGTTATTGTTTTTACTACTCATGTGAGTTTCAAAACAATACCATAGTCATGTTAAATTACACGACATGGATAAACTAAATGGTTGGAAGAAATTTTACTTAAAGTGTTTATGTTGTATGAACATGGTAGTGAATGTATGATTATGTGGTTATTGAGAAATAGTAGTTGGATTTGTATAGAGAGAAATTTTTGTGAGTATTTGGTGAAAGAGAGTTTTGGTAGAGGAAAATCTTGTGGAGAGTGTTTGTGTAGAGAATTTGAGAGAGTTTTGGTAGTAAAATGAGTTTGTGAAAGAATGAAGGAGAAATGGGGTATTTATAGAATTTTGGAGTGAAAATTGGATGTAATTAAATTAATTTAAAAAGAAAATAATTGAAGAGGGAAGAGAGAGAGGGGTGGATGGCAATGAAGAAGGGAGAGAGAGAAAATTGATTAGAAATTAATTTTAGAAGAAAAGTGTGAGAGAAGTTTAGTAATATGTGGTGTAGAATTTTTATGAGAAAAGAAAATTATAAGAAATATGTATGTAGGTGTAAGAATAGGTAGTAAGAAAAAGTAGAGACAGGGAAATAGTAATAAATAGTAGAAAAGTACTACGAATAGTAAATTAGACAAATAAAATACTGGTAATAATAAAAATACGCGTATAAAAGCGATATCTGTAATTTTAAGTTACTGAAAAATTCTAAAACTGATATTTTTGGAAACCTTATATTTTTATGAGTCTATTGGTATTAATGGAATATTTTTGCCGTCCGGTGTACCGGAGCACGATTTTTAAAAACTGATCTCGTTCGGATCAGAAGGACATTAGAATTTTGCGAATATGATATTTTTAAGCTTCTCTATATTATTATGAACTATTATCAAAATTATTTCCTTTCATTGTTTAGGTTTAAGAGTGTGGGATTACCGGATCTTAAACACTAGGATTTGTTGTTAGCTTTGTTGACTTTTAAGGTTTTGGTTTGACTTCCGATTTTGTTGAGTTATTCGTAACATGGGGTTTTGCCGTATTATATTTTTAGTTCAATGTCTATGGTTTATTTCATTTATTTGTGATTATTTAATATTTTCTATTTTTGGGATCATTTAACCGAGTCTAGGGTTAAGGGTTGACTCAGTTTGACTTTTGGTGAAATTTGAAACTTTTGATTCTAAAATTCACACCGAATGATTTAAGATCTTAGTATTTCGTTATCAAGCGTTATTTGAATATATCGTCTTGGTTTGCGTTTTAAGAATCAGATAGTGATTTGATTAGTGTACGGATATTGAATCTACCGATAGTGGATTTTTTTTTGTTTTTAGGGTTCTCTTTTTCTCAAGATTAAGAATTATCATGTTTGACCTTATTTAGAATTTTGTTTTAACTTGGGTCGATTTTCGGGGTTTCGATTTTGGTGTTAGACTTCCAGGATTATTTTCTAAGAATTATGAAAATTTCAGGGGTTTATAAGACATTACAGGATCCGTAGCGTACTACATTAGTTCCTAAAGGACCTCTATTTTTTAAGTACTCACCACTTTATTCCTAAATTCTTCAAACAACGTTCTTCTAAACTTTATAAAATTTTATAGGCCCCATATACCTTTTATATAATACGATTTTTTCCCTCAATGATTTTTTTTTTCTCCAATCAGCGGACTTCAGAGGCAAATGAATCAATTAAAAAATGAAAAACAAATAAGTGGCAGTAGAAGCCACAACATTTGACCAAAGGAAAAAAAAAGTAAAGGAAATCAAGGAATGAAGGAGCATCTCGTCAGAGTACCCTTCTTTATGCTAAAGATCACCCTACACCTTAAGAACCGTATTTACGGTCCTTCCTACCTATGTTTCCACGTGAAGAACCAGCGTTGGGAATGCTCTATGTAATCTTTAATATGAATGTTCATAAAGCCGCTTTATGATATTTTATTTTCTACTAAAGGTAATAATAATAAAAAAAAAGTCTAATCATAATGAGTATTTCCAAATAAAAAAAATACTTTCATCATTTTATGATAAAATCATTTTTAATTTAGAAGTAATTATAGACATGATTTTAGTATTCGCTAAAATCTGTTATCAATAATCTAATTCTTGTTAACTGTGTTATTGTGTAAGGTTCTCTAGGTTTCTATACACGACAGTAGTGTCTATTATAACACAGACCAGGATAATCATCTAGTAATAATTATTGGTCACTCAACGTGATAAGAAAATAAAAAGGAGAATCGTAAACCAACTATGAACTGTAATTAAATCTATTCATCTAAATGTCTTGATTAGACCATTGTATATAAAGTCATCAATGTTTAATCAATTTACTTAGTACAGAGATAAATTAGACATAAAAACTTGTCGTGGCTAGTGGCTGTCAATCACTCTTATCTCAATAAGCGGCTGATGGATATTACCTCTCTTATCTAAGAGAGTAATGAATTCTATCTTGACTCAATATTATCCTTTATATATTTCATATCACACCCAATGACCGCAGTATTTGTAATCCATATTAAGATCACATTTAACAATATCAAAATGCAACATTCCATATATAGATATATAATATATATATATATATATAAAGGTCTCTAGTGTGGGAATTACTTATGCTTTTCATATAGAGGAGTGGTATCCATTATTAGCGGTCATGTCCAATGTACCCATTGATCCCCCGTGCATCCACTTGTATCACTTGGATATCTTTCCATTGGTCTAGTGCGAATGACCTTAGTCATACAACATGTTGGTCTAAATATCTATTTCCCTCTAAATATTTAATTGACCAAGGACAAAATTTTAGATAATATATCTCATTATTATTCCAAACACTTGCCTTTTATTAATAATATTCATAAATAAATTAAAAGTGTCTTAGCACATTGTGCACAAAATACAATACTCCCACTTGCACTATTGCCAAGCACTATGGACTATAAGTCCTAGGCCCCTCGCTTGGGTCTCATGTTTCTACTGAGGTAAGGCCTTCGTGAGTGCATCTACGACATTTTCATTTGTTTCTACTATGCAAGCCAACACATCATTCCTTCAGATAATCTCTTTGAGGATGTGATACTTCTGCAACACATGTTTGGACCTCTAGTAGGACCTTAGCTCCTTAGCTTGAGCTATAGTAGCATTGTTATCACAATACAATGTAACTAGATCAATAATGCTAGGAACCACTCCTAACTTGGAGATGATTCTTTTTTTTTTTTTTTTAAATCAAAACTACTTCTTTAGCTTCTTCAGAAGTAGCAATATACTCGGATTCTGCTGTAGAATCTACGATTGTCTCTTGTTTATAGCTCTTCCAACAAACAACTTCACTATTTAGGCAAAACATATAACATTGTTTTGATTTTAAGTCATCATGATAAGTTTGGAAACTAGCATCAATGTATCCTTTGATAACTAGTTCCTCATCTCCTCCATAGACTAGGAACAATTTCTTTATTCTTCTCAAATACTAAAGAATGGTCTTCACTACAGTCCAGTAACCCTTACTTAGGTCGGCCTAATATCTACTAGTCACACTTATACCGTAAGAGATATTTGGCTACATACGTATCATGGTATACATAATTGACCCAATTATCAAAGCATATGGTACTTTGTTCATCTTATCCTTATCCATTTGTGTTTTAGGACAAATCTCCTTAGAGAGATGTATAATATGTGGCATAGGCAAAAATGCTCTCTTAGAGTTTTACATTTGAATCTATTCGATATCTTGTCAATGGACGTGCTTTGACTTAGTCCGAGCAGCCATCTAAACCAATCTCGACATATCTTAATTCCTGAGATATAGACTACTTCTCCTGAGTCTTTCATGGATAATCACTTACTTAACCAAGCCTTAGTAAACTCTAGGGTAAGTATACCATTTTCAATAAGAAAGACATCATCATCATATAAAAATAGGAACACTAATGTGCTTCCACTCACCTCTTGTAAATGTAAGGTTCTTTTGGATTTTTCATATAGGAAAATTACTTGGCTGATTCATCAAATCTTAGATTCCAACTCTGAGAAGCTTGCCTTGATCCATAAATGGACCTCTTCAACCTAATATTTTATTGCATTCTCTAATGCTACAAACCCGTGTACACTTCCTCCTTTAACTTTCCTTTTAGAAAAGCTTTTTTAACATCCATCTGCCAGATCTCACAATTCATGTGTACTGCTATTGCAAACAAAATCTGTATAAACTTAACTATTGCTACTAGCAAGAAGGTTTCATCATAGTCAATTCCATGACGTTGGGTGAAACCTTTTGCTATTAGTCTTACTTTATAGGTATTTACATTTCCATCTATGTTAGTCTTCTTTTTAAAGACCCACTTGCAGCTTATAGGTTTTACCCTAGTTGGTGCATCCACCAAATCCCATACTTGGTTGGTGTACATGGAGTCTATCTCGGATTTCATAGCTTCTAACCATTTCTCAGAATCTGGTGGAGCAACTACTTCGTCGTAGGTCAATGGCTCATCATCATCAACAAGTAGTACATCATTCTAATATGCCCCAAAAATATTTAATCTTTTAGGTTCTTGACATACTCTTATTGACCTTCATGGTTCTTGTGTTTCAGAAGCAATTTCTAGTGGCATCATTGATACTTGAGGTGTTTATTCCACATCCAATTGGTCATGTTCCAACTCATTTGTGGAATCTTGAATCTCTTTTAGATCTACTATACTCCTACTACTTTCTTCAGATATAAACTCTCTCTTTAAGAATGTAGCATATCGAGCAATAGAAACTTTATGATCATTCGAAAGATAAAAGTAGTATCCCTTGGTTTCTTTGGGATATCCAACAAATGTGCATTTTAATGGATCTTGTTGCAAGCTTTTCAAAGAATCCACTTTTCACATAAGCATCATAACCTCAAACCTTGAGATAAGAAAAATTAGGTTTCTTTTTAAACCATAGCTCATTGGTGTCTTAGCTACTTCCTTAGTTGGAACTCGATTTAGTGTATGCATTGATGCTTCTAAGGGATAACCCAAAAAGGTTAGAAGAAGACTCGCGTGACTCGCCATTGACCTAACCATATCCATTAGAGTGTGGTTCCTCCTTTTTGAATCATCATTCCATTTTGATGTTTTAGGAGGTGATAATTATGAAATTATTCCACACTTCTTTAGGTAATCAATGAATTCTTAGCTAAGATATTCTCCACCTCTATCACTTCAAAGTGTTTTTATCTTCTTGCTAAGTTGATATTCTACTTTACTTTTAAATTCTTTAAATTTCTCAAAATTTTCTACTCATGCGTCATCAAATAGATATATCCATACCTACTCAAATCATCAGTAAAAGTCGCAAAGTAAGAAAATCTACCTCTAGCTTGAATCAACAGTGGCCTACATAGATCATTGTGTATGAATTCTAATAATTCCATTGCCTTTTCACTTTTCTTTGTAAAAGCTTGCTCAGTCATTTTACCTTATAACCATGCTTCACAAGTATCTATGGATTCAAAATCAAATGAATCCAAATACCCTTCAAAATGAAGTTTAGCCAGTGTTTCTCATTTACATGGCCAAGTCGATAATAATAAAGGTAAGCTATATGCTATATTTGAATCACATGTTTTCTATTTCTTAGCCTTGATGCAATTAATATGTGTACTAGTATTAAATGTTATGAACAAGATTTGTTCTTAAACTAAAAAACAAATCCCCTAGTGTCTAAACACAACACCGAAATTATGTTATTGGAAAAAATTAGAACATAGTAATAGATTTCTAACAATAATACAATTCCACTAGTTAAAGAAATATAATAAGTTTCTACAGCCAAGGCAGAAACTCTTGCTTCATTAGCTACTCGTAGGTCTATTTCTCCCATGGATAGTTTCTTGCTTTCATTTAGACCCTACAAGTCAACACAGCTATTAAACCACATCCTGTATTAGGGCCCATCCAGAAGATACAGAAAGATTGAATTCAATCATGAGGATATGTGAGGAATTTCTCTCACTTGACATCCTTTTCTTGTATTGAATATAATTCCTCTTCTAGTGGCTCTTATTGAAAAAATGAAAAACACTTCATCTTTCTCATCAGAATTGGGATTTTTGTTGCCCCTTCATTTTCTTGGGCCACTCACCCTTCTTTGATTGCTTAGCCTTGGAATTATTAATTCCACCAACCTTACTTTATTGGACTTACCAATCATAAGAACTTGCTAAGGTGCCTTTGACTTAGGACTTCATGTCCTTTTCTGATGTCCTCAACATTGCAAGTAGTTCTATTAAAGACCTCTCCATATTGTTCATGTTAAAGTTCATGACAAATTAGGAGGAAGATTCTGGTAGAGATGACAACATCAAATCGATGGCCAAGTTGTTATCTAACTTGGAGCCTAAGTTCTCCAGCCTTCTATGTACTCTATCATCTTGAGTACGTGAAGCCTAACTTGGCTTCCTTTAGCCATCTTATAATTGAATAGGGCTTGGGATGTATCATACCAGTAAGCCTTAGCACTCTCCTGAATATCTCTTGCAAATGAGTATATATCTCTTTCACAAACATATTCCCATGTTGCTTTTCAATTTGGAGGCATTGTAGATAGCATGAGATATTGGACATCAATAAAGTCCTCCAAGTAATCCTGATATTGCTCATACTGTGCAATGGTGGCATCTTCCTAGGTCTATAACCTCTTCCTCTTCTAAGACATATAATTTCTTTCATGTAAGGACTATTTTCAGCTTTCTTAGCCACTTAAGGAAATTTGGTCCAATGAGGAGGTTATCTTTATCAAGTATGGATCACAATAATAGGTTGTTGTTGTTTGCCATTTTAGATCTGCACAGAATGAATGCAAAGTTTAATAATTTGAATAATTTCTTAATAAAAGGTCTTTTAAATTTAACTCCCACTATTTTTTAAAAATTCAATAGCCCCCTCTATTGAATTCAGAGAACCCCATTAGAAGGTTCTCTAGTAGATCTAAAATCCCAAATAAAATTAATATGCACATAGCTAAGTTGTATCTACACATTACATTATTTTAGATAGGCCTTAATTAACTCCCCAATCATAAGTTCAATACAATTTTTTGATTTTCTGTTCGGTTTACTCTTTAAATAAAACCATATTTAAAACCCAACACTAGTCCATTAAATTATTAACCTATGTTGAGCGAAAAATTAATAATTTAATTTTAAATCAACCTAATAACATATTATAAAAATTATAATGTGTTATATAAGTCCACAACTAAGCAATATCGACTCATGAAACTCTAACTATTTTATAATTCATAATTGGAGGGCTTAGTTTTTAATATTTTGACTTAATATATTTAAGGATTCAATTTATTTCTCATCAAAAACATACTTTCATTGTCTTATTTTTGTGTTCAACATTCAAAAGAATAAGCAACAACATTAGAAAAATGCATTGATCATGGGCCATCTAAAGGGAAAATGAGCCAAGCTTAGACTTATATTCGAGGGTCATAGGACCAAATACTTGAACTCAGATTGTAGCTTCTATTGGACCTTTTGGACTTCTTGTGTCTTGAAAATATGGAACTCTTTGTCTTCCATCTCTATTACTATGTATTAAAAAAAAATCATCTATGGTGAAAAAGACAATTACAAAAGCTTTTTGGACTTAACCCATCCAAAGGACATGCAAGCCCTCTTTAATATACACCATAATAATTCACACATTGTCCATTCAATCCTAGGTCATGATCATGCAATAGATAAAATAATAATATTAGCCTTAATTCAAAATAATTATCATAACCTTGATATAGACTTTGGATTAATTTCTTTGATTAAATTTTCATAAATAACTATATTTTTATTATTTATAAAAATATTTTTTCCTTTTAAAATTAGAAGCATTTCTTCAAAACACCCTACCGTGTCTCAAAATTATTGCATGCTGAAAAACAAAAGGGCAAATTATTTAGACAAATGTTTTAAATAAATTACACGTTACTAACTTATAACATTAAGAAATATCCTATTTTGATTTATAACAGACTCCTCATTGCCTTTTAATGATCAAAACTTTAATGAAAATTACATTATAATAAAAAAAAAAAAATTGTTAGCATTGGCTTATCTGTCATTTTAATTCATTAAGAGTCACATCGAGCAAAAAAAAAAAAATGTTTTCTCAATAGAATCACTAAATCAATTTTTTTAAAACCATAGTTGTAAGCCTTGTCTTCTTAGCAAACTGAACTCGGTTTCGAAAACCGAAACTGGAAAATCGAAACCCTAAAAGAATACCCTAGGGCTAGTTCGGACCTAGGAACTCTAAGTCCGGCAATCCGAGAACGAAACCCCAGAACAATAAAAATGAGTTAGCTTTAGAATACAGTCCTCAATAATTTATCAAAACATAAAAGGATCATATTTCAGAGAAATTCATTCGTTTCGAACCCGATTGGGATCTGTTCTCAAAAACTGGTCCCGGGACTCGGAAATAGATAAATATTATATAGGACTCTTTAGAACCGAAATTTAATAAGGAATTCAAAAATATAATTATAAAATTTTTTTGTTTATAAAAATTACAATTATAGCCTTTTATCGTATTTTTATTACTACCGGTAATTTAATTGTTTAATTTACTTTTTGATTTCTAATTGCACTATTTACAAGTACAACCAACTCATGCCTATTCTTCCATCCTTACAATCTAACCTTACCTTCTTACATCATTTTTCTTACATTTATTTTTCCAATACACTTTATAACTTAAAATTACTTATTAAATTTGAATTTTATTACGCAAAATAAACTCACATCTCTCTCTCTCTTCCTAAGCTAGAACCGGCGCCCCTTCCCCCACCCTCCCCTCCCCCCTTGTCCTCTCTCTCATTTTGTTTAATTTTTATTCTTTATTTAATCATAAAAAAACCCTAATTCTTTTCCTATATAAACACTCTTATACCTTTCACTTTTCACTTTCCTTCTTTGCACAAAAAATCAAACTTTTGAAAAAGTTTTCTCTCCCTCTCCTCTCTTGTGTTGCCATGATCCCTTTCTCCCCACACACAAACACATTTTTTTTCTTCAAGTTTTCTAGCTCTACACACTAAATAGTAATACATCTTGACCCTACCACAATAAAACATGTAATGGCAAGTCATACATGTGTGGTTCTACTAAAATCTCCATGAGCTTTATGTTGGGGATGTGGAAATACTAAAGCATGATATTCTTGCCATCACAGTGTTGTGGATCTCTATATTTAAGTTATTCTACTATTATCTTGTTATACTATTGCTTTATGTTGTTCTTACAGATATTTTTGTACATATATTCTTTCATTAAACTCATTTACATAGTGTTTATGTTGCATTAGCATCCATGACATGAATAATATAGTAGATCTACTTGTTTGAGTACATAAATGCCATGAAAGCTTTGTTTTATGTGAATAAAGACTTAGTGGTATAATAATAATGATAATATGCCAAAAAGTTCAATATCTATTTTAGTTTCAACAAAAATGATTTTTGAAATTCGATGGAAAAAGAAACCTATTTTCTAATTCCAAAATGAAATTTTATTTAAAATGAAGGGCTTAGGGATAGGTATAATAAAGGAATGATTTTTATGTGTTGAGCTTAGTTTTACTAAGTGAAATTTTCAAAAATAATAAAAAGGTTATAAAAGATAAGTTATAACTTGTTTTAACCCCCAATAAGAACTTGAAATTCGTAACTAGGGTGAAATGCTAAGTAAACACCTATCTTTCAACCTTAAAATAGGAGTTTTATTAAAGAAATGGAAGCCTTAAGGAGTAGGTTTGGTTAGGACTTAATTTTAGAAAGATTAAATGAGTTTTACCCAAGAAATAATCTTAAAACAATTTAGCAAAATTTGGATCTAAAAATGACCCCCACCTAAATACCTATTTCCAAATACCAAAATGAGGAATTTAATAGAAAAATAGAAGTATTAGGGATTAGATGTAATAAAGACTTAATTTTTACAAAGATAAGTGGATTTTATCAAAGTATAATTCTAAAACAAAGGAAAGGTTTCAAATGGATCAAACAATATTCTCATTCCTTAAAATTTTGTAAAATTCATAACTAGGCAAAACCCTTATTTAAACATCTGTTTTCCAACCCCTAAACGAAGAATTTTATTAAGATAATGAAGGTATTAGGCATATTGGTCATCAAGGCTTTATCTTAGTAAAAATAAGAATGATTTTAAAAGAGATAAAGCTAGTTTTTCTCAACCAAGTGTTCTTGAGGTTGTTGCAAAGCAAAGGTTTTCCAAAAATTCTTTTTAACAAAAAATCATTAAGGATATACATATAGATAGCTCATATCATGTCATTCATGATAATAACTTATAGATATTTTATGCACATATAATAAACTTGGTAGAAATAATGCAAATTTCACAAAACAATTTTGGAAATGCAAATTTTAGCTACTAATCTGATCTGATCTGAGCTTTCTAGGACCTAAAAGTTTTTAAAACTTACGAATAACATCATAAATAGATAGATCTTTCAAAGTAGATAGAAATCGATAGCTTATTTTGAAATTCCGAGTTAAAATGACCAACTTATGGCCGTTATAAGTTGGAATTTCCATCTATCATGAAAATTACAAACTTAAGATTTTTTATTTAATAAGTTGGAATTAGTCATGGTTTGAAATACTCATTTGGGTATTTCTTTCATTTAGGTGGACTTGAATTGGATGAATTCTTACCTTCGGATTACTACGACTAGAGACCGGTATCCATGGCCGAGTGAGTCATACTTTCTATTCACTATTCCGTATTGTGGCTATAAATTATAGTTGCACTAATTGATAGTGGTATTAGAATTAGGATAAGATAAAATTGGAATGTGCATGTGAATTCTACTTGGTTGAATTGATGATAAGAATATCGAAATGGGAATTGTTATAAATATTTGTATGATTTAGTATAGAATTGAAGTATTTGAAATATCTATGATCGCCTATAATTCACTTAAATAATATGCCATGACCATATAATTAAATTGTCCATGAATGACATATATTGAGTCAGATTACATTTGTTATTATACCTTTATGGGAAAAAGGCATAATAGCTAGGCAACGGGTGAGCCTGAAAACTTGGTTATTAGTGCAGGGTTACCTAAACTAAAATGGAAGTGGAGTAGGCACTTGAATCAACTACGTAATTAACGAGTGGGTGGACACATAAAACAACTACTAAATAAATGAGGGAAAATTTGAAATCTATGGTTGTATGGGCCTGAAACACCTAGCCCTGAATAAAGGGCGTAAATCCATTCAACATATGGTTTACGCTTGATCATATGTCTTGTTTGCCCATGTGGTTGTTGCATTTCATATGGATGATTAATTAACTTGTGTGTATGTATGTAATTGTGGGATATGTGTATTCTATAAGTATTTACTCACTAAGCTAGCGTAGCTTATATCCCCACAGCTTCTTTTTGATACAATTCCCGTACCTATGGTTGTGTCCCTATACTTGGCCAAATCAGGTAATGCGAAGTTAGGAGTTTCCCTTAGAAGTTTATGATTAGCTTTGTATAGAATTTCATAGGAAACCTTAAATGCTCGGGTTATTATTAAAAACTAATATCTGGAGTGGTTATTATTTTGTGGGGGAAATGCCCCTTAGTATTTTGTAAATGATCTTGAGATATCTATGGTTTATATTTTTATGCTTACTTTATTAAATTAAACTATCTATCTCCAATTGCATATGTATTCTATTATCGTAAGGGAACGCCTTGCATCTAATACAAGACTTTTGAATAACCGTGGTAGTGATTTCTAAGTCTCGTTTAACATGTGGTGGACTGTTATATTTAGAGTACCCTTTGGGGGGTGACAACAGTAGAAAGCTTCCTTTCTAAAAAGTGGACATGCTTTAAAATATATCTTTAAATTAAAATACGTCAAAAGAACCCATACGATAATCTTGATCAAGATTATAAATAATGATTCCAAGAATCAATTTTAGGTTAATATACATTATTTTACATGTACATAAGAGGCTCTGATACCACTGATAGGTTTTGTAAAAAACATGAAACGCAATGAAAAATGTCATTTTTAATTTATAAAACCTATTATGGCATCCATATGTGACATGGAAAATATATAAAATCATGAGATGATTAAGTGTAAAAGAAATATATCTTCATTTAAAATTGCGAATACCATCTCCTCCTAGGGATGGTGTTCAAAAGGTGTTCACCACAAGGACTTCAAATGTAGTCCTTCTAACAGTATCCACACACACATAACATGAACAGATCCAATCCTTATACTAATAAATAACTTAGATTGGTATCAAAGATTGTAAAAGTTTTATAGACTATTTTTTCTTCTAAAAAAAAATAAGAACTTTAATATTTGTATATATATAAAAGACCTTATCAATCTCCATAAAGGCTACCAAAGCATTAAAAGGCCATTAATGCCTTTTCTAAAGGAAAATTTATAGATAGTTTCTTAGATACAATTTCTAAAATTTTATTAAAAGAACCCAAACCATTAAGTAACCTTTGATATGAATGTTCATAAAGCTCCTTTATGATATTTTATTTAATGAAAGGTAATAAGAAAAAATGTCTCATCGTAAAGAGTATCCAATAAAAAAAACTTCCATCATTTTAGGATAAATCACTTTTAATTTAGAAGTAATTATAGACATTATCTTAGTATCTACTAAAATCTCTTATCAATAATCCTATTCTTCTTAATTGTGTTATTGTGTGCGACCCTCTAGGTTTCTATACATGAAGGCAGTGTTTATTATAACATAGACCAAGGTAATTGTTTAGAAATAATAATTGGCCAACCAACTTGACTTAAAAAAAAAAAGGACCATAAACCACTATGAACCGTAATTAAATCCCTTCATCAAAATATAACCATTGCATGTAAAGTCATTAATTTATAATCTAGACATCACCACGGGCGGTCCCGAACCGCAAATCGCCCCGAACCGTCACCGGCAGTTCTTGACCCGGAACCGCCCCATCGGTGATTGTTCCGAACCGTCCAAGGACCCACCGAAATCGACGGGTCCAAGCAGTTAGGCGTGGCAGAACGGCGGTTCCAACTGGGTTCGGAACCGCTATTCCAGACCCAGAACCGGCGGTTCCAACCCGCCAAATATTTGAATTAAAAAAAAAAAAAACAAACCTGCACATGATATTATTAAAGACAAATTTAATATACACATACACAATTAATGTATCAAAAAATAATGTTCACATATGTCAAAGTGTAAATGCAAACTTTTTCAAAATCGAAGGTCTATATAATTTTATTTAGGAAGAGATTAACATAAATTAATAAAAAAGATATTAACATATCTGATTATAATATATTTATTTATTATTATAAAGAAAATGCTTGCCATTTTTCACTTTATAATGTCTTTTTTCTTCTTTTTATAATTATAAATAACTTTTTTATTCAATTATTTTTCTCTATTTTACCATCTCTTATTTTATTTACATACTAATTTAACTAGCGGCACTTTTTAAGTGCCACCAACCACAATCTCTCTTATTCTTCAACTGACTTTTAATTAATCCCTTTTATATTGTTTTCTTCATTTTTTCCAAAAAAAACCGGTTTACGTAGAACCGGAACCGGAATCACCAAAGCCGTGGAATCGTGAACTGCCCCGGCTCTGGCAGTTCTGGTTCGGGTCTGGAACCGACCCGAACCTTGCCGATGTCTAGTATAATCAATTTACTTGGTACCGATAAATTAGACTCAATAAAACTGGTCGTGGCGAGTGGTTCTAGGTCACTCTTATCTCAACTAAGAGGCCAATGGATATTATCTTACTTATCCAAGAGAGTGATGAATTCTATATTGACTCAATATTATCTTTTCTATTTTTCACACCACACTTAATAACCATATTATTTGTAATCTATATTAAGATCGCATTTAATAATAGCAAAGTGCAACATTCTATATATAGGATATATAAATGAATCAAGTGTAGGGATTACTTACGCTTGTTTATATAGAGGAGAGACCAATGAGTTTTAAAACATGTGATATCCTCTATCAGCGGGTCGTGTCTAGTGTAACCACTTTCCCCTTAGTACCCACTTGTATGACTTGGATATCTTTCCTTTGGTCTAGTAAGAATGATTTTAGTCATACAACATGTTGGTCTAAATATCTTTGCCCTTCTATATATTTATCCGACCAAGGATAAAAATTTTAGATAATATGATGTCTTAGAATTCCCACTAATAGTATACCTCATTGTTATTCCAATATTTTCTAATTATCTATAAGACTTTATTGTAAAATATATATAAGCAGAAAAGCATACAAAATACATAAATACTTTCTTTTATTAATAATATTCATTAATACATTAAAAATTTCTTGGCACATCGCGCATAAAATATAACAAAAGCATAATCAAGCAAGTTAGTTTGAAGAGAATTATATGGCAATCGAGCTAACATCAATCAACTAAATAGAATAGAAGGGCTTGCTATATTAAATATATCTCAAAATAATGAGAAGTAATTATAATTTAGGTTAATTATTAAAATACCATATGTAATTTGGCATTTTTACAAACAAGTGATTTGAGTTTTGATTTTTTGCAAATATATAACCTGTGTTTTGATATTTTGACAATAAAAAAATTTTACTTTTATTTTTGGTAATTATATGATATGTATTTTGTGCTTTTGCAAATAAATAACCCAACTTTTGATTTTTGACAAATATATATGTTGGTCCCATTCCAATAACCAAGAAAAAGGGTGAATTGGTTGTTTAAAAATTTAATCTTTTTTTCCTTTCAATTAAAACTGCATCTTAGTTAAACAAGTTCAATGGCTTAAAACAGTCAAACATGAATATTAACAAAAATGAAGTATGGATAATAAAAGTAAAGGAAAGATAAAAGTAGGCTTAAGTTTATCGAGGTTCCGCCTTTTCAAAGTCAATCTTCTTTTTCAGCTCTACTTCGGAGACCTAGTGTTCCATACCGGTTCACTCCACTATATCTAATGAAATAATGAGAGTGTAAATATTAACAATATACAATAGACTTAATTCCTTTGCTCAGCCTATCTAGCTTACCAAGCTAATTACTAATCTACAAAGCTATTTGTTACTTCCCTCTTACAATCAATCTCACCAAAGTACAAATCATGTTGAGGAATACAAGAATATAAAAGCTCCTCTAAAGTAATTTTGATCAAAGTAACAAAGAAAGTTTGTTTAAGAAATTGTAAATTTTTGTTGGATGCTATAATTTTCCCTTTGAGTAACACTATGAAGTCGGTGACAAATTAAAGTAAGAATAAGTTTTTTTGGATAGTGGAAAAATTTCGATTTCTCTCTTTTTTTTCTTATTGTTTTTTATTTGGACACGTGAATATCCGTTTATAGAGTTCTATAATTTTAAAGTGTGAATCCTTTTTTTGTTGGAGATGGACATGCTTGAGAGATGTGCATCATTAATTTCTCTGATATTTTGTTAATTCCTTTTATATATTTTGAACTTTCCTATTGTTTTATGCTTCTAAAGTTTTAATTTAAATCTTCAAATTCAATAGCCCTGATATCTTGGAGCTTCCACAAAATCTAGAGTAGATATTTGTCTTATAACTTAATAATACTTGAAACTTGTTCAAATTCAATGTGCAAATTTTTCTCAAGGTATTTCCATGTGCACTAATAAATATGCACAAACGACTTCATCCCAAATGATATATGTATGACTTCCACCTATTTTCAAAATAATAATACCAAAATATCTCTAACGAATGTGGATTATTTTATTGAAAATTTGAACTTAAAATACCTAAGCTTATCTTCAGCATATCTTCTAAAGCATATAACTTTACCAAAGTTCTTCCATATTTTTCTCATAAAGTTAATATTTTTTTTTACTTAAATACAACTAAAACTGAAAATGTACCTTGACATAAAAAAATCTTCATATTCAAAGATTTTCATATTACCCCCTTTTTTTTCTAATTCAAGGTTGCTACCATAAATAAATTAATAAATAGTATGGCCATAAGATGCTTCCACATATATATTAAAATCCTTATTTTAAGTGGATATAAGTATCAAAGTTGAAGTTGATTATCTTTCCTTCATTCCAATTTGCTAGGACCATGATGAGGAAGCGGACCATATGACTGAAAAATATATTGGAAACCTTGTCAATATAACTTTGATTTTCTACATAAAGTGAGCCTTGATTCCAAAATTAAAAACTCCTTTTAGTCCAGCATGTTGATATATATAATCAATATTTATTCACCACATAAAAATTATATATATATATATATATATCCAAATGATACTTCAAAAATTAAATTCTACTTAAATATAAATAAATCCTCATGGATATAAAACTAACTTTAGTAGAATGCATTGGATATATTACTTAAATATATCCGGCATGCGAAGGTGGGTCTTGATATGATCATTTATCCAACTTAATCTATCAAATAAATTACTCCAATTTCATATGTATTAAATGTGCCCTTCGAATAAATTTATCATATATTATCTTTCCCATAAACACATATCCTTAATTTTTTCTTGACCATTTATTTAATGCACCAAAAAATACCTTAAACGCAACAGTCTGTCACACTTGATACTTAAACTCAAGTATGACAACCTTAGTCATCTCGTGAGTTTAGATACCGAGTGTAAAGCTTATGCTTACCATGTAGGGTACCTTGCTTTGAATCGAAATAGCTTAAGAAAACATACATAGTAATAAGAATATAAATCATAACAGATATGACCAAGATTGATCTAATACAAAGGGGCACACCCCTGTAAAAAATATTAAAAGTCTTTAGGGTCCACAAAAGTCTCTTACAACAACACATATATATAATTAAGGAGATTTTACTAGAAGTTTATGCCTAATATCTAGGTCTCGACTTCTTCAAAAAGCTCATTAAATTCCAAAAGCTATACCCGAAAGAAATGTCCCCTTGAGGATAGCCATAGATAATTAATCTGCAATAGGAAACTATAGGGGTATAAGCTTGCGAGCTTAGTAAGTTTCACTTCCAAATTAAATACTCTATCAAACAATAGGGCAAATAAGTTATATTAAACGATCATATAAAATGCATAAACACGTGAACATACAATACATAAGACTTTCTAGGAGTCCTATGTTGAATGGATTTATGCTCTCCATTCGGGGTTAGGTGTTTGAGGCCCATACGATCATAGATTTAAATTTTTCTCATTTATATAGTGGTTGTTTTAGGTGCCCACCCACTCAATGATTATGTAGTTGATTCAAGTGCCTACTCCACTTCCATTTTATTTCAGGTGACCCTGCGCCAATATCCGAGTTTTTAGGCCCATCTATTGCCTAACAATTATGCATTTTTCCCACAAAGGTGTAATAACAAATGTAATATAACTCAACATATGTTGTGCATGGATAATTTAGTTATATGGTCATAGCATGTTATTTAAGTGATTTATAGGCAATCATAGAGATTATAGACACTTCAATTCTATACTAAATCATACACATGTTTATAAAATTCCCATTTTGATATTCTTATCATCAATTCAACCAGACAGAATTCACATGCATCATCCAATTTTATCTTGTTCTAATTCTAATGCCACTATCATTACAAGCACAATCATAAGCATGTAATTTAAAGAGAGTGAACTCACTTTGCCATGGCGCGAAATTCCTCTTAATCGTAATAATCCTTAGGAAGGTAGTCCATCTTCCAAGTCTATTAACAAAAGAAATACCTCCAATGATATTTCTATGAAGTTTAAATGGAATTTATAAATTCTACACTAACAAGTTTGTCAAAGTTCGCCTAAGAGGGGATTCCAACTTAAAATAGCCATAATTGGGTCATTTTAACTTAGAATTTCGTATATTATTTACCGATTTCTACCTATTCGACGACAGCTATACATTTCTAAGGTTATTTTCATCAAACAAGGTCATTTAGTTCATGAATAGTAGGGTACAGAATGTTATACGAGATTCCCACCCCACAATTCAAATTCAAATTTCAATCCAATCATCATTCACAAGCTTTGATAGATACTTAGCTATCATTATATCTTGAAAGACTCTTTTATATACATGTATAACTCAATATCATGCATGATTCATGGGTTTTGATCAATCTATTTCCTCATGTACTTAGATAATGCTTTTTGGGGTTTGAAAGACACTATTTTCTTAAGCTTTGTTTCTATCAACTATATTATATGTACATGCAATATCTACAAGTTATTATCATAAATGTCATGAGATGAGCTATCTATATATATATCCTTAATGATATTTGATAACAAGGATTCTTTTAGAAAACTTTTGCTTTGCAAAACCTTTGAAATTACTTGACTTAAGAAAACTAGTTTTATTTCTTACAAAATCACACTTGTTTTTATCAAAATACAACCTTAATGACCTATATGCCTAATACCTTCATTATTTTAATAAAATTCTTCATTTTGGAGTTGGAAAATAGATGTTTAAATAAGGGGTTTCACCTAGTTACGAATTTTACAAAATTTTAAGGAATGAAAACATTGTTTGATTTATATTTTGAAACATTTCCTTGTTTTAGGATTATACCTTGATAAAATCCACTTAGTCTTGTCAAAATTAAGTCTTTGTTACCTAAATTCCCTAATGCTTCTATTTTTCTATTAAAATACTTACTTTGGCATTTGGAAATAGGTGTTAAAATTGGGGTCATTTCTAAATCCGAATTTTGAAATTTATGTTTGAGATTGTTTTTTGTGTAAAACTTATTCAATCTTTCAAAAATTAAATCTCAATCAAACCTACTCCTTAAGGCTTCCATTACTTTAATAAAACTATTGTTTTAGGATTGAAAAATAGGTGTTAACATATCAACATTTCCCTATTACGAATTTAAGTTTGTTGTTGGGGTTGAAACATAATGCTAACATAACTTTTGTAAACTTTTCTTATTTTGAAACTATCGCTTAGTAGATCTAAGCTTTACTCATCAAAACCATTCCTTAATGATACCTATTCTCTAAGCCCTTCATAATTAATGTAAAATAATCATTTGGAAATTGGAAAATAACTTTTCTAAATAGGGTTCTTTTTCCATCCGAATTTCCAAAAATCATTTTTGTTGAAACAAAGATAGATCTTGGACTTTCTAACATTTTCTCACTATTATTATGCTACTACAAGTCTTTTATTTACATAAGACAAAAATCTATGGCATTTATGTGTTTAAAACAACTAGATCTAGTTTATCATGCAAGTCATGAATGCAAATGCAACATTAACATTATGTAGATGTGGTTAATAAATGAATATATGCACATAATATCAATAATAACAACATAAAATAATAATATAGCAAATAATAGTGAAGCAACTTAAATATCAAGATCCACAACATTGTGATGACAAGAATATCATGCTTTAGTATTTTTACATCCTAGCAAAAAGCTCATGGGGATTTTTGTGAAACCACACATGTATGATTCTTGCCATTACATGTTCTATTGTGGTAGGATCAAGATCTACTACCTATGAAGTGTTTGAAACAAGAAACTTGAAAGAAAAAAAAAGTTCTGTGTGTTGGTGTGTGTGTGAGAAAGCTCACGACAAGGAGAGGAGAGGGAGGGAGAGAAAGCCTTTTTCCAAAGTTTGATTTTTGTAAAGAAAGATAGAAAGTGAAAAGTGAAAAACAAAAAGGAGTATTTATAGAAAATGGATTGGAGTTTGTTTTGAGTAAATAAAGGAGAAAATTTAAACAAAATGAGGGAGAGACTGAGAGGACGAGGGGGGCGCCAGTTCTAGGCATGTGAGAGAGAGAGAGATGTGTGATATTTTGTGTAATAAAATTTAAAATTTACAAGTAACTTAAGTAATAAAAGTTATTGGAAAAGTAAATTTGTAAGGAAAATGATGTAAGTTTGTAAGGATGTAAGAATAGGGTATGAGTGATTCCTCAAAACTTGAAAAACGCACTTGATTCTTTAAACAAACTGGGGTATTTCTGCTGCATCTCGTTTTCCGCCTCCCAAGTTGCCTCCTCGTGTGTGTGATTCCTCCAAAGGGTTTTAACATATATGATTTCCTTATTTCTCAACTTTTGAACCTTTCGGCCTAGAATCTGCACCGGATGTTCTTCCTAAGTGAGGTTCTCATTTAACAACACCAGTTCCAACTCCACAACTTGAGTCGGGTCGACTACATGCTTTCGAAGAACGGAGACGTGAAAAACATTGTGCGCCCTAGACAGATTCAGTGGTTGTAAGCACCTATATTTTTCGATAATATTAGCAAACCTTAAGAACTAGAACTTGAAGCGAAACCCTAAATTTAACCTAGTTATATGATTAGTGTAGTGAATCTAGATCTGGCAATCCCGTGTTCTTAAACCCTAGAAAACGAAATTGAAATAATTATGGAATATGGTTTGTAATAATATAGGAAAGCCTAAAAATATCATATTTGAATTTTTCTAGTGTCCTTCAGATCCGATCGGAATCAGTTTTCGAAAACCGTGCCCTTGTGCACCGGATAACAAAAATATTCCGACAACACCAATAGATTCGTAAAAATATAAGGTTTTCAAAAATATCAATTTTAGAATTTTTTTTGGTGACAAAAAATAACAAATATAGGCCTTTTACGCGTATTTCTTTACTACCAGTATTTAATTGTCTAGTCTACTATTCATAGTACTTTTCTACTATTCATTACTATTAACCTATCTTTACTTTTTCTTACATTCTATTCTTAAACTCTACCATACCTATACCTTACAATTTACCTTCCTCATACAACTTTAATCACATCATACCTTACATATTACTTCTTTTAATACAAAACAAAACAAAACAAATCAATTTTTCCCCCTTATACACTCAAAACCGACGCCCCCCTAGTCTCTTCCATCTAATTTTATTTCATTTCATTTAATTTTAATCACATAAATTTCCACTCCAAAAATCTATAAATACCCCTTCCTCTTTCATTCTTTCACACAACTCATTTCCTACTAAAACTCTCCCAAAACCTCCACAAAATTTACTCTCCCAAAATCTCTCTCAAGTTTCTTCTCTTCTTTAGAAAACCAAGCCCCACATAATACTACAACCCATTCTTTTCTTCTTCAACCAACACATAAACTTTAGGTAAAAGTTTCTCATATTGTCTCATCATGTTCATCTAACTTAATATGAGTTTAGTGTATGTTTCTTAGACTCATGCAGTTAAAGAAGCAACAATTTATTCATGTTTTGTTTTTGTTCATGTTCATGTCTTATTTTCTTTATGTTACTATTATGTTGATATTGTTATTATTGTTTCTAACCTAACTTATATAAGTATTATGTATATTATGTATATATATTTATTTAGAGCATATAAGCTCATTTGTTATTTATTTATTTTCAATTCTTACAATTTATTTATTTACTTACTTTATGCAATTATTAAGACTAGTCTTTCTAGTCTTAGACTTGTCCATATCAAGTCAAAACAATTTTCTTTCTTTGCTTTGCTTTTCTTTTGAGGACTAGTCTATTCTTAGTCCCGGGATACCTTGATAAAGCTAAGGTTCCCAATACTTGACTCTACTTTTATGCTCTTATTTTATCTTGTTATATTGTTTTATTTCCTTTTCCATAAAGTTACATATTCTCATTCATACATGAATATGTTGTTATTGTCTCAACCACAATAGAAATGAGTTTTCTCAAGTAAAAAAAATAAGAATAAGAACTCTCTTTAAAAATAATAAATTTTGTCACACATAAGGAATTATTTTCCTTAAAGACTTGAAGTTTTATCCTAATAAATATTTTCTAAAGTTAGATAAGATTAGCTCAAGATTTAGTAATAATACTATATGGTATTTTATCAATGAAAACAAAGTTATCAAACTCTCTTTTAAACTAATGAAATGAAGGAAAATTCCTTAAAGCTTAAACAAAGGTTTTCTTAAACTCATATGTAAAGTTTTCATCAACATATTAAATTTTAGATAAGTTTTACAAAATTATCAAAAATAACCTTTCCAAGGACAAGCCTTACTTAGGAATAAAAATATTAAATGACATATAAGAACATTGATGATTATTCTTTTAAAGTGGATCTAACTTTAGAAAGATTTTAGCACATATAACCATGAAATATTTAGAAAAACTATGTTTTCTAAAACACTAGAAATAAAGTTATGGGAATCCTAAAAGATTAAGATTTCTTTTTGAAAATTTAATGATTCTCAATAACTAAGAAATGGAGTTAAAGAAGGAAATACTCACTCGTGATAATTTAGGAAATTTTTCAAAAACAAAAACTAATTTCTTTCAAGTCTTAAACTTATCTCACTTTTAAGACACATTGTTTTACAAAATCATTGTTGAGACAACACTATTAAATTCATGCATATGGTTTGAGTATATATATATGTGTATTCAAAGGATTTATCAACCATACAATATACCTATATTTTTATACAAAAGCTCTTGAATAAAGACAAGTTTGAAAACTTTATTTTTGAAATTCTTATCAAATCTGTACGCTACTATTCTGAGACCAAAATAACTTCTTTTGATAAAATAACCTTAGAAATAGATAGATCTTTTCGAGTAGGTAGAAATTGGTATATAATATGCGAAATTCCGAGTTAAAATGAGCAAGTTATGGCCATTTTAAGTTGGAATTTCCATTTTATACGATTTTTTTTTGACGAATTCAACAAGATAGAATTATAGAATTTGAATAGATCTTGGATGAAATACTCATGGCGGGTATTTCTTTTGGTATAGGTGTCGAGGATGAAGATCTTCCTTTCCCAGAGGATTACTTCAACTCCTAGAAGAAAGCTATGGACGAATGAGTTCCCTTTACGTTTACGTATTCACACATGTGCTTGTAGCATAGAGCACTAGATGTTAGGAAAAGATAAAATTGATATGCATGTGGGATATTATGAGAATTATGGATGTGAATTGTTATGAGCGATCAATGAACAATAAATATATCGGAACCCAAATTGTGATTGATATAAATGTTTCTATGTATGAATTGTTATGTATGCAAATATCATTTGATCGCTTTAAAATGATTTAAAGTTATATTAAAATCCCCATATAATAAATTGCTCATGCATATCACTTAGAATATCATTTCGAAGTTTTTGCTACTACTCCTCAGCGTGGGACCGGAAAGGTAAGCTGCCTAGCTACATCTTGAGGGTTAGGACGTTCGGGGAATACGGCCTCAAGGTGTAGCCGAGCCGGATCGATCGCTTTGGGTAAGGAAATCCCGGGGACTAGTAGTACGGTTCGTTGGAACCCTAAGACGCGCGCAACTTTGAGGAGGTCGGTTGGGACCAAGTTCAAAGCATTCCCTAACCACCGATGGAGAGGTAAATCCATTAAACATACGAAACCGGATAGTCGTATGTACTGTTTGATCATATGATTATTGCATTCATATGCTTGTTTAATAAACTTGGTTGATTGCTTGTTATGAGTACTTTTGCGTAAGGAATATCTCACTAAGCAAGTCATGCTCATACTCCTATAGACTTTTGATATTACAGGACTATTTTTGCACCCGAGACCACCTTGATCCACCAGGGTAGAATCTTTATTTTGAGAAGCTTTTGGAGGAATTCTATTTTCTAGTCTTAAAGTAGATTTCTTCTAAAATCTTCTAGCTTTAGTTATGTTATATTCAGTAGAACTATGTTGTTATATATTTATCGGGGGAATGCCCCTTAGAAGTTGTAAGACTTTATGTTTCTATGAAATATATTAAATGTTGTTTTGTATGTTCCGCTGCCAATATCTTAAAATGCATTACTTCAACGGTTTCCCTTTGTTGTGAATGTGCGCCTTGTACCGATATGAAAGCTTTCGAGTGACTGAGGTAGTCATTCTTGAGCTTTAATATTGCGTACGACGAGCTGTCACGTTTAGGGTACCTGTTGGGCCGTGACAGTGGTAAAGCAAGGCAGTACGCCAACTCTCCTACTCGTTCAAGTACTTCAAATGGACCAATATATCGGGGGCTCAACTTTCCTTGTGAGTGGATTTGATGGATACTTTTGATAGGGTTTACCTTTAAGTACACATGATCTCCTATTTGGAACTCAAGAACCCTTCTTTTCAGATCCGCCCAACTCTTTTGTTGATCTTGAGCCCCTTCATTCATTATTGGATAACTCGTACCTTATCAGCGACATCTTGTATAAGGTCTGGTCCAAGGACCAATTTCTCCACATCATCCCAAAATAACTGAGATCTGCACTTTCGTCCATATAAAGCTTCATAGGGTGGCATCTTAATTGTCGAGTGATAACTATTGTTGTAAGCAAACTCCACTAAGGGTAAGTGTGCTTCCCAACTTCCTTTAAACTCTATCACACAAGCTTAAAGCATATCCTCTAAGGTTTGTATGGTTTGCTCAAATTATCCATCGGTCTGAGGATGATATGCCGTTCTAAAATGCAACTTAATTCCAATACACTTTTTATTGATCCCTCAAAACTTGGACATGAATCTTGGGTCTCGATATATACGATCCCAACTGGTACTCCATGTAGACGAATGATTTCCTTTATGTAGAGCTTTGCCAATTTATGCATAGAATAAGTCATACTTATTAGTAGGAAGTGAGCGGACTTGGTTAACCTATCTACTATATCCCATATAGCATCATACCCTGTTGGTGTTTTTGGCAACCCACACACAAAATCCATGGAAATTTGATCTCACTTCCATTCCGGTATTAGCAAGGGTTTCAATAATCCTCCTGGCCTTTGATGCTCTACTTTCACTTGCTGGTAAATTGGGCACTTCAACACAAATTCGGCCACATCCCGTTTCATTTCGTTCCATCAATAATGTCCTTTGAGATCTTGATTCATTTTCTTTCCTCCTGGTGTATCGTATACCCAGCATTGTGAGCTTCACTCATGATCTCCTTCCATATCTCCTCATCACTTAGTACATATAGCCATCCCCTCATCCTTATTACATCCTCATCATCCACTATGAAGTCAGTGTATTTTTCCTTCTTGAATTTCCTTCTTTATTCTCTGTATTATCTAGTCATAGCACTGAGCCTCCTTTATTCTTTCTACTAAAGTGGGTTCGATCACTAAATTCATTATCTCCACCTCAGTATTTGCTGCCATGAACTCAATGCTTAATCTTTCAAATTCCTTTACTAACTCCTTTTGATCAGTGACCAAGGTTGCAACTTCTCCATGATTCTTACGACTTAAGGCATCGGCAACCGCATTTACTTTCCCCAAGCAGTAATTGATCCCCAAGTTATAATCCTTGATCAACTCAAGTCATCTCCTTTGTCTTACGTTCAACTCCTTTTGTGTGAACAAACACTTAAGGCTCTTGTGGTCAGTATAGATCTCACACCTTTGTCTATAATGATAGTGCCGCTATATTTTTTAAGGTGAATACCACTGCGGCTAGTTCCAAATCATGTGTAGAGTAATTTTATTCGTGTGGCCTTAGCTGTCTATGAACTGTGTAGGGCTTCTTGGGATTTGGTAGAACCAAGATTGGAGTGGAAACAAGCCTTTGCTTAAGTTCTTAAAAACTTTGGTCTCTCTTTTCCGTCCATATAAACTTTTCATTCATTTGGGTTAGTTGGGTCAAAGGCTTAGCTATCTTGGAAAAATTCTTAACAAACATCCTATAATAACCGACCGGACCCAAGAAGCTTCTTATTTCTGTTACTATCTTGGGTGGCTTCCAATCCATTATAGCATTTATTTTCTCAAGGTCTATAGATATACCCTCTTCTGATACTATATGTCCCAAGAATGAAATCCTATCCAACTAAAAGTCACACTTGGACAACTTGGAATATAACTTGTGCTCTCTTAAGGTTTGCAAGGCCATGTGCAAGTGTTCCTCATGTTGCTTGCGCGTTTTTGAGTAGATAAGGATATCATCAATAAAAACTATAACACACTTATCCAACAAGGGCTTATATACTCGGTTCATTAGATCTATAAAAGCAACATGAGAATTCGTTAACCCAAAAGACATTACCAAGAACTCATAATTTCCATATTGAGTCCAAAAAGCCATCTTAGATACATCTTCCGACTCGACTCTCAGTTGATGGTATTCTGATCAAAGATCAATCCTTGAAAACACACTTGCTACTTATAGTTTGTCAAAAAGATCGTCAATCTTAAGAAGGGGATACTTATTCTTAATTATGACTTTGTTCAACTCTCAGTAGTCCACACATAACCTCATCGATCCATCTTTCTTCTTAACAAACAGAATCGGTGCACCACATGGTGACACACTTGGCCTTACGAATCCTTGATCCAAAAGCTCTTGTAATTGTTTCTTTAACTCCTTTAGCTCAACCGGAGCCATGCAGTAAGACACTTTAGATATTGGTTTTGTGTTTGGTGCCAAATTAATTTCAAAGTCGATCTTTCGCTTCAGGGGTATTCTTGGTAGTTCATCAGGGAAAAGATCTGGAAACTCGTTAACAACTGGTATATCTTCAACTAGGTGCAACTCTTCCTCCTTCTCCATTGCACTAAAGGAACTTTCCCCTTTGATCTCAACTTCCCCATCTACAAGTAGTTCGAACAAACTTAACTCAGTTCCTCTTGAAATTGCTATTTCCCCTTTAAATTCAACATCCTTCCCATCAAAATCCTTAAACTCCACTTTCTTGCTTCTGCAATCTACAACAGCTTTAGTGAAGGTTAACCAACTCATACCTAAAATCACTTCATATTTACTCATTTCCAAAACAATCAAATCACATCTTGTGTAATGTCCTTGAATCACTATTGGGTAGTCTTTCAACACTTCACTGGTCGTCACCACACTTCCAATTGGAGTCTTTACACGAAAGCCGAAGGTGGCAGTGGCTATTGGTAATTCAACTTGTCTCAAGAACCGGTAGTGATAAAAGAGTACGTGACTATCACGCTCCGAAGGGTATTCTAAATGTGGCAGTCCGCCGTACACAATATTAAAGCCTAAGAATGACCACCTCAGTCACGCGAAGGCTTCCATACTTTGTACAAGGCGTCTAACACATGGAGGAGACTCATCGGAGTAATACATTTTATGTTGATATAACTTAAATGAAAATGTAAAGGAAATTCAATTTACTATACTCCAAATACAAAGCATTACACTTCAATTACATTAATCGAAAGATCCCACCACAATAAACTATTACAAGCCAAATCATAAAACCCAACTAATAACTTCAAGCATTCTTATTCCTTGCTGGAATTCTGAAGTCATTCTCGGCTCCAACCATCACGGTCCCCACTTGGCATTCTCGAGATAACTTGTTTAATCAAACATCTATTGGGGTATAAGCTCCACTAGTTTAGTGCGTAAGAACTTCTAGGATTACATTTATAACACATCATATAATCAAGTGATTAGTCAGACAAGTGATATGCATCAAACACGTGAATTCAACAAACATATGACCTGCCGGAAATCATATGTAGATGGACTTGCGCCCTCCATCTCGGGTTAGCAGATTAATGAATCCTGCGGTACGATGCCGTTTAAGCCTACGGTCAACTGAACTATAAATTCGTTTAAGGTACAACGATAGACCAACAAAATCGTTTAAGGTACAACGATAAACCAACAAATGCTAATGCTCCATCCCCATCGTGATATGAATGAGTTCAATTTCATCTTCAATTCCGAATAATCAATTATACCAATTCTTTTAAGTGATGAATCAATAATCGCAGACAATCAATTCTAATTCATCTATACAAGCACTAGTTAATCACTCGGCTTCGATATTCTTACATTGCATTTGTCATATCAACAACAAGCATACATAGTTCCCATTCGTCCCCATCATGTATATCCATTTTATCTTTACCAAATATCTAGTGCAACTATTATTACAATCACATACAATAAATGAAATCGGAAGTAATATTCACTCGACTATTGGATCACCGGTCTTTTAGTAAAAGTAATATGGTGGTAGGGAATCATCGATTTCGAGATCACCTAAAAAGGAAGAAATACTCTAATAAGTATTTCAACTCAAACTAATCCAAACGATTTTATATGAACTGTCAAATTCGTAATTCTCGTCCTAAGCTGGAATTCCAACTTAAAAAGGCCATAACTTGGTCATTTTAACTCGGAATCTCGCAAATTTTATATCGATTTCTATCTACTTTGAAAGATCTATCTAAGTCTAATATTATTTTCAAGTTTTGAAAACTTTGAAGCTTCGAAAAGTTCGAATTAGATTAGGGCAGTAACAAATTTCAATTCCGAAGAATAGTTTTGTAAATGTTTGTAATGTTCCTACTATATAAATTATCCATACATGCTGTAAACTCCCAAATTTTCGGAATCAGTTTAGCATAAAACCCTAAACCGGAAGTCAAACGGAACCCTAAAGGCCAACAAAACCCTAGTTTACTGTAACCGTTTAAATCCGGCATTGCCGTTTTCTTTGGCCTTAGAAAACGAAGTTGGGATAATTAGCTAGAATAGTTCGTAATAACCATAGGTTTTATAAAAATTTCAGTTTCGTGAAATTCGGGTGTCCTTCGAACCCGATCGGACACAGTTCTCGAAAAAAGTGTCCGGAAGCCCGGAATAGTAAAAATATTCCGAATACACCTTTAGACTCGTAAAAATATAAGGTTTTCAAAAATATCAATTTCAAAATTTTTCGTTAGCTAAAAATAACAGATATAGCCATTATACACGTATTTTCTTACTACCGGTACTTTATTAGTCATGTCTATCTTATATTACACTATTCATTACTATTCTACACTATTCTTTTATCTCTACTTTTTCTTGCACCTATTCTTATACACTACATAACCTATAATCCTTACTTTTTACCTTTCCCAAAACTTTATTTCACATCTACCTTACACATTACATCTTTCACTTATCAAAAATCAAAAAATAAATTCTCTTCCCCGCGCACCCCCCCCCCCCCCCCCCCCCCCCCCCCTCTATCTCCTCAATTTGTTTCAATTTTTCATTTATTTTAATCACACAAAATGCACTCCACATTTTCCTATAAATACCCCTCTCCTCTTTCACTTCTTTCACAGATTCACTACCCACAAATTCATACCAAAACTCTTCCAAAATCTTCTCTCAAAATACTATCCAAAACTCTCTCAAAATAATTCCACAACAACTTCCACCAACAACAAAAACCCATAACCACATAACCATACCAAGTCCCCTTTAGGTAACTACCGTCTTTAATTTCTTCTTCTTCATGTCATGTAACTTTACATGACCATAGTGTGAGTTTCCAAAGAATACAAGTTATGGAAACTACATTATGTTCATGTATTATTCTTGTTCATGCCAAACCATTTATGTTTATGTTGTTTTATTATTGTTAATATATTATTATCTCTATATATATATACATATTTTTTGGAGTATATAAGCTCATTTGCAATTTATTTATTTCATGCAAAGCAATTTATTTATTTATTCCTTGTTAAATTAAGACTAGCCTCTAGTCTTAAACTTGTCCTCATCAAGTCAAAACAAGTTTTTCTTTCTTAAATTTTATTTTGTTTTGGGACTAGTCTACTTCTTAGTCCCGGAAGCCTTGAAAAAGCTAAGACTCCAATACTTGACTTTGTGTTTTATGTTATTTTGTTTATTATTATTCTCATAATCATGTTCATTTAGATTGTTGTCCAAAAATTTTAATTTCTAAAGATAATTAAACAAAAGAAGAATTTTGTCACTTAGAGATAAGTTTATGTAAAGTATAAAATCTATAAGATAACAAAAATAAACTCATTCCTTTTCAAGTTACAAAAAGAACTCACTATAATTTTAGAAACTATTTTTGCTTTAAAAAGCTACTTAAACCTTTATTATTCCACTTTGTTTTTCAAAAGAAAATATTTGTTGACACAAAAATGGGTCTTTTTATAAAAAGATAAACGAGATGAATGACTGAGGAATTTTCAAGCAAAAACCTTTACAAACAAATAGGCAAAGAAAATCTATGGTTTGAAAACAAAAATAAAGTTATTTCTTTTCAAGTTACAAGAAGAAACCATAAAAATTTTAGAAAAAGGTTTCTTAAGTCACATATTGATCCACTTTGTTTTTATCAAGAAAATAAACTTTTATGAATGAATGATTTCTATAAGGCATGAGAAAAGAATGAGAAATTTTCAAGCAAAGATTTTGCTAACAAATAGACAAAGAGATTTGTACAAGAAAAATAAATAGTGTATTTTCTAAAAACTCCAAATTAGTATTAGAATAGGAAAATTTAATTTTACTTGGGAAAAATAATGAAACATAAAGCATTTTTAGAAAATAAAGGAAACAAGGTATTCATTACAAGAAATCTACAAAAACAATTTTTGAAAGCTATATTTTCTAAAAACTTCAAACCAATATTATTTTACTCAAGAAGAATAATTGGACAACAAAATACTTGAGCATGCTTAAATATGAGTTATATAGTTATAAAAGAGAAATTTTCAACTATATAGATAACTAAGTATTTATTAAGCAAATTTTGATTTCTTGAATCAAAGTTGTTTTGTGTTGGAAAATTCGTGGTGAACTTTGTCGCCACTGTTTCGGAGCCTATATGGCTTTGTTTGTTCAAAATAATTTTAGAAATGGGTAGATCTTTTCGAGTAGGTAGAAATCGCTATATTATATGCGCGATTCCAAGTTAAAATGACCAAGTTATGGCCATTTTAAGTTGGAACATTCCTTTATACGAACTTTAACGTTCTTTTGACATTGTTTTGTCAAATTTCAAGAAAATCATCAGGGAGTACTTATTGTGGGTATTTTCTTTGGCTAGGTGACCCCGAGGAAGGATTCCTTTATCCCGAAGATTATTACGATTAAGTGGAGTGTGTGAACGACTCATCCGCTTAGAGGAATAGTCGATATGGCATCGTGAGTTTATTTCCATTAAATGCTATACTTGTTGTGCTTGTAAATTAGTTGCATTAGAGTTAGGGAAAGATAAGCCGATGTGTATGTAAAATAATTCCTTGAAAGAATTATTAAGAATATCGAAGCTGGAATTGTTTTAAATGATTGTTTTAGTATAGTATTGATTTGTATGAAATTCCTTGATCGCCTTAAATTTAAAAATAATTATGCTATGACTTTATAAAAATGAATTCATGCATACCACGAAGTGAGTCATTGCATTTTGGGTTATTATCCTTGGGTGAGAAGGATAGTAAGCTAATGTCGAAAGCAACACTTGGCGGAAGATCCGAAAGCGATTGCTTGGCGGCTTAATGGAAATGCTTGGCGAAGATCCGAAAGCAAGGTCAATCAAGTAGATTTGGAATGCTTGGCAATGAGTGCTCGCGAGCATGAAAACTTTTTAACTAAAACTACTTGAATTGAGGTTATGTATCACCAAACCCCGAATGGAGGGCGCAAATCCATTCAACATATAGTTCCTGGAAAACTATATGCTTGTTTGCCCACGTGTTTGTTGCATTACATTTGTTTGATTAATCAACTTGTTTGAATCTTGTTACAAGAAGTTATTTATGGAAATAGTTCTCACTAAGCCTATTAGCTTATACCCCAATAGATATCTTTTGCAGTTTCCCTACTATGGTTAAGGCCACGTGGACCTGCAGGCAGGTAATCTCTTTTGGATAATAGAAATTAGATAAAGTGTAGCATTAGTATTAATGTAAATATCCATGTAATAGATTAGTGATCAAGGGAAATGTCCCTAAGATTGTAAAACCATTGATATGAATGAATGATTATTATGATCCTCTTTTCTTAAATGTTATTCATATCTTCTTAAACTTCATAATTCCATATATGGTCCTCTAAAGTTGTGAAAGTATGCCTTACACTTAATATAAAAGCTTTTGGGAATGGCTAAGGTTATCATACTTAAGCTTTAATATTGAGTGTGGCGGACTGTCACGTTTAGGGTACCCTTTGGGGCGTGACAGTTTAAGTTGGTATTAGAGCATGGTTTAAGAACCTAGGAGTCATAATTATAGAATTGGACTTAAGAAGTAACTTAGAATAGAGTAAGAAAGACTTAGTAAGATAGAATGGGTAGAATAAGTTTTTCTAATCTCTTTCTTTTACGTAGATCACCATAGATGAGGCCCGTCTTCAAGCCAAGAATTTCCGAGAAGGACCTTTCGAAACACTAGAGGATTATCGATTGAGGCTTAGAGTTCTATGTGAGGAGTTTGCCCTAGCAGGACAACCTAAGGCGTTCGGGAAATGTTCCAAATATGGAAAAGGGGAATGATACAAACGGAATGGAGGGAAGTAGTACAGACTATTCACAATTGTCCTATAGGAAAGAAAATGACCGAGTTGGAAATGATATACGCCGTAGAATGTATCGCTGCCATTGCTGAAGATAGACCTATGTTGAAGGAAGCAACATTTGTCCTTAGGGAAGATGGAAGACGAACCTCACCTGATTTCCGAACATGGAGAAAAATCGGACCTATGTTTGTTTATGCCCATGATAACTTGATGGATCATCTCGAATGGATGAAGGCTGATATCAACGACATCTTCCACTGGCATGGAGTGTACCAGGAAGTACTACAACCCCCAACTCAAGTGCCCATGGAGCCGCCTGCCTTTATGGGAATCCAATTAAGGATGAACAAGCCCCTATGGATGGATCGATAATCAGGGAGGTGCCTATGGAAGAAGATGAAGAATGTGAAGATTCGGAAGAAGGCCCAGAGGAAGATAATGAAGCAAGATCGGAGGAACAAAACCAAACCACTATTGGAGATGAAGAACCCCATAATAGCACTGAAGAAAGGATCATCCGCTACTTAATGGGACGAAAAACTCCAAGAGGACAAGAGTCAAACTCGGCCATGAATATGAACAGTGCTCCGCCCAATGAGAATAACAGCATGGAGACGGATGGCGCCGTTACTTGGAAAACCATCCATGACATAGTGCCAGAATTGACAAAGGATGAACTAACCGACGTGCATGAAAGATCAAGGGAAGCAGCCCGAAAAAGATTCATGAGGGAATGGAACCCAGGATCATCTAGCAACAACCCTGGCGATGCGCCCGAAGAATGAATAGAGGAAGAAGGAAGAATGAGCATATCACTAGAAGTCCAGCTTAGATTTTGTAACCATCAACAAGATCCATGATCTTAGTCTATCTTTTAGTTTCCGGAACAATGTTTGTTATTTTCTATGTATTTTCTATTTCGTGATTTGTCTTATTTCTAATTTTATGTATGAACTTTATTTCTATGATGGTGTTTTAAGTTTGATTTCAGAAATTTTCTTGATTTAAATTTTATTAGCTTTTATGCGTATTAAAGTTTCCGTTATACCCACCAATTTCCAACAAAAATTTTAACTAAGTTATCAAAACCATATAAAACCTAACTTAGGAAAGTTTTAAATAGCCGAAATAGAAGTAGACGAAGAGAGGAACAAAGCGCCTCTAACCAACCAGACGTGGAAGCAGATCAACCTGCTGTTCAAAGAGCCACCGCACCTTAGATGGACTTGCACGCCACGTTGGGACACCTAACTCACGTGTTAGAAGAAATCAGGCAAAACATGCCAGCACCAGAGATAACACCAGCAACGGCACCAGCAACGGCCCCGGCGTCTATACTAACTCCACCACCCAACAAGCTTCAACGGAGGCATCTGTGCATAGGAACATGCATAGCCAAAGTGCACCCCTACCTCCACACCGCCAAGGCCATATAAAAGCATGTTACCTGATTTTATCAAAAGCAACCGCTACTTTGAAGGAGCTTATGATAAGCCAGAGGAGGCCGAAGATTGGTTATCTCAAATTGAGATGTCTTTTGATGCATATGAAGTTCCGCCCCACCTGCAAATCAAGTATAGAACCTTCATGCTTCGTCTAAACGCTAGGATATGGTGGGAGTCAAGGAAAAGAGATCTAATGACTCCAATCACTTGGGAAATGTTTAGACATGAGTTTTTAGAGAATTATTTCCCAGGAAGTTTATGAGTAAGATATAGTGCAGACTTCTTGAATAAAAACTTCATTTTTGAGTTGGAAAACATGTTTTTAAAATATGTCTTGACCTAAATCCGAAAATAAGATTTTTATTTTGAAAATTACTTTTGAAAATCACCATTGATTCTTGCAAAAAGAAGTCTTGATGACATACATATATTAAGCCTTCATTTCCTTAAGTAAAAATTACATTTTGACACTTGGAAAGTGATTTTTAAATAGAGGTCTTGCCAAAATACGAATTTCACAATTTTTGTTTAAGTTCAAAACCAAGATCTATTCTTAATATGAACATAGATCTAAAAGAAACCCATGATAATGCACTATAAACTCATAGATCTAAACTTTACTCATCAAAATCTTTCATTTGTGTTATCTATACCCTAAGCCCTTCATTTTAAGTGAAAAATACACATCTTGAAGTTGAAAAATAACTTTTCTAAATATGGTTCCTTTTTCATCCGAATTTTCAATTTTGTTGAAAATAAAATAGATCTTGAGTTTTCTAAAACATTCCTATTAACATCATGCTACTAGAAGTTATCCTTGAACATAAACAAAGTCTAATGCATTTTATGAACTCAAAACACTAGATCTAGTTTACTACACTAGTTTTAAATGCATGAATCACTAAGATAGACATGTGGATGATGGATCTATGCATAAATCATAAGAAATAACAAAAATAACAACTTAAATAACAAGATCTATGACATAAACGAAAATCAAAGCTACAAAAAGTTAGATCTACAAAATATAACAACTTTAAACAAGAAAATAATAATGATACAAGATAGTAATAATGGAGAAGAGGAGTGTTTCATTTTTGGCATCATCATCCTAAGTTTTTAAGTTTATGGGAGGTCATTTGATGCATGAAACTCTCATTACACTTTATCTATATCACCCATGGAAGCCTTGAGATGAAGATTTGCTTAAAAATCTTCAAGAAATATGCATGGAGGCTCATGGAAGAAATGGGGACAGCTTATTCCTTGAAGAAACAAGAACAAAAAGAAGAAAGAAAGAGAGGAAAATGAGAGAGAAAAGTTAATGAATGAAAAAGGAAAAATGAGTAAATGAAGGAGAGAGAGAAAATGAATGAAAGAGAGAAAAAAATAAAACAAGGCAGAAAAATTGTGGTGGGGGGGGAGGAGAGGGTGTGTGGGGGTGTGCTGGCGTGAATTGAGTGAAAAGAGAGAAAGTGAATTTGTTTGAATTTTGACTTGAAATTGTAATGTAATTAATGGTATGTGTAGCTTTTTGAAGAATGATTGAAATAGAGTTATTTTAATTAATTTTGGAGGGTTTCAAAGGACAAAAGATGACCTTCCATGAAGGGTGGGATAATGTATAAAAAGATTGAAGTGAAAAGGAAGTGATATGTGTAAGGTGTACTTGAAGGTATGGGTTGTAACGGTACTTTCTTAATAAAATAAAATTAGAAAATGTATTCCAAATATTTGTAGCAGATTTTTCATAATTAAAATTAAATAATTATTTGAATTATTTTAGTATTTTAATAAATATGTTACCGGTATGATCAAAATATGCAAACATGGGCTATAAATGAAATTTTTATAACCCGAAAAATTATAAAAAATTATTTTATGAAAATAAAAATATTTTAAATTTTTTTTCAATTATTAAATTAATTTATTTTATTTTTAGTATCAGGTCTTAAACAAAATCTGATCCCGTAAAAGCCCGAACTAACTAAATTTTAGAAAAACAAAATTTTCTATAATATATAAAATATTTATCTAAAAATATAAGGCTTTATAAGAATAGTAAAATTATGTAATGAAATAAAAGTGAATAGTGCAAAAGACTAATTAATTACCGATAGTAATGGAAATACGATAAAAATGTTATAACTGTAACTTTTATAACCTGAAAAATTATATAAATGATATATTTGGAAATCTTATGAAATTATGAGTATAACGGTATTAATGGTATATTTTTTATATCTCGAGCCTCGGGACATGCTTTTAGAAGTCTGTACCCGAACGGGTTTGAAATAGGTCAAAAATTTACCAATATGATATTTTTAAGCAAATTTATATTACTACGAGCTATTCTACATATTTAAACTACGTCTCGGCCTCTAGGGTTAGGGGCGCTAGATCGTCGGACTTAAGCTATTGTATTCCAGTTAGAGTTTTCGGGTGATTTTCCAGTTTAGATCTTTGCCAATTTGGAAACTGATATTTTATGTTTATACAACATATTTGATTTGAGAAAATTTTCTTAAATTTTACTTTTGTAAGTATTTAATATCTTTTAATGTTTTTGAAATTTTTGAATTAGGTTTCATTTCCGAAAGTTAATCGTTATTTACCTTTTTAATAATTTGAGTTTGGGTTCTATATTACCCGATTTTATAAGTCGGAGTTACGTATGGAATTTGTCGTACGTAGTGGTTTTGGAATTGAAGTATGATGAGTTATTGTTTTGTTTTTAAGGATTCTAATTTTTCTCAAGATTCGAAAATTTCTGGATTCGCTCGTGTTTTTGGACTAGTTGAAATTAGGTTTTAACTTGGAGTGATTTTTAGGGTTTATTTTCGAAGTTCATCTTGAAATTATTTACTGAAATTTTCTGAGGCTTACAGTGACTCCAGTGTCGAACAAGGTGTAAGCAGTCGTCTTAGCTACTAATATGCGTCCTATATTGAACAGGGTAATTACTATCCCAAACCATTATAGTCTATTCTCCTCACTACATCTTAGATTACTACACTTGTTTTTCCTTTTCTAGTCCTTGGATCCTAAGCAGTCCATAATCAATTGAAAAATATAAACAAAGGTTGGAAGACTAACCTATCATGAGTCCAAAATCTTGGCCATCGTCCTCCTCGAAGGCAGCAAATTCATAGTCTTCATCCTCAACTTCCTCACAAACCATTGTCCCTCCAGATTGTATATCTTCATGCCATGCATAGCCGATCCATAACGACTGCCAAAGTTTCCACTATTCCCATTTCCAGGCTTTGCCGAGGATGATCCTTCAAATGTCCTGGCTGAGGCACCCGTCCTCTATGGGCACTCGTTGGCAAAGTGTCTAACTTGCTTGCAGACATAGCAGGTAGTGGTAGCTTTCTTAAGATACTCAGAGATCTTGTCGCTTGCATCACCATAGAAATAGCACTTGTCTCTCAACTACGGACACCTCTTAGGGTAATGCTCTCCCTTGCACTTCCAGCAACTTAAGGTCTTAGGAATGATCTTTCCCCATTTCCTCCACTCTTATTTCCCTTGAAGCCATGGAGTGGCTTGAACCTTTTCTGGGGATACCTTGAACTTAACACCGCGCCCCCCCCCCCAAGTGAAACTTTCGTCCAAACATAGAGGATGTCCTTTCTATAGCCTTTGTCTTTCTCTTCTTAGCCCCTTCAACAATCCTGGCCCTCTCAACAAATTCTCTAAAAGTTCTGATGTCGAACTCCTCAAGTCTCATTCTCATGTCTTCATCCAAACCATTCAGAAAAACTTGTCTCTTTAATTCCTCATTGTATTTGTACGAGTCCGGGGCATACTGGACTAGCCTACTGAACTCGGTCTCATATTGCTCTACCATGCGGCCCCTTTGTGATATATATAGAAAATCCGCATTGTACTGTACCTGAAGGCTTCCAGGGAAGTAATTCTTGAGGAACTCATAGCGGAACATCTCCCATGTAACAGGTAGCATAAGCTCCCTCCTCTTGAATTCCCACCATACTCTCGCATTAAGTCTTAGCATGTAAGTGCCAGAATTAACTCTCAAGTGGTGGGGTACTTCAAAAGCATCAAATGACCGCTCTATTTGGGCCAACCAATCCTCAGCCTCATTTGGTTTTCCAAAGGCTCCCTTAAAGTATCTATTACTCCTTATGAACTCGGGTAAGGAGTACTTATATGCCCTTGGTAGTGGTGGTGGAGGCAAGGGCGCGGTATGGGAGTATGTGTTTTGGTGCATTAGTATAGCTATAGATGCTTGTTGTGTTGAGGGTGGTGGAGTTGGTATTGGAGTAGGAGCAGGAGCTGGCATAGTTTATCGAATAGTCTCGAAAACTTGTGTTAGTTGCCCTAAAGCTGCTTGTAAAGTAGCTTAAGCATCGACTATTGGTAGATTAGGTAGTTGCGCCGCTTGTTGTTCTCCTTCCAAATTTGGTTGATTAGACACACTTTGCTCTTGTTGTCTTCTTCCTCTACCACGGCTGTTTTACGTTTAATTTGGTGTAGTTAAGCAATCTTCCCATAACATTATTAACGTTTTAAATCGAGTTTCAGAAACGTTGGGAATTCTTGTCCAAGTGAGTAATATAAGTGCAAAATATAATTTAAGAAACTAAATAAGAGAATCTCAATTTCATAAAACATAACATAATTTTCATTGAAACTTCAAACTGCAGGTTACCCTTACATTGAAATTGAAAACAATACATAACAAAACAAAACAACATAACAAAGTAACAACCACAAGCAACATCCCAAAAACAATAAAAGCTACTATGACCTAACTCTCAAGGTTGCAACTACAAAAATAAGCTTGGACTTGTGGGTTAAAACATAAGTCTCGCTTCCTTCCTTCTACCTTCACATTCTCTTTTCTTCCTCAACTTAGGGGGATGGGATGTCATCGAGTTCCTACTTGATGAACCACGGTTTCCTTTCTCCGTGAACTGGCGAAAGCACATCCTCCTCTTGGAAACTACTTCTTCTCCTTCTTCTTCCCCATTCTCATTTCCCTCCATTAGGGTAGTGGCCACATCCTCTATCTCGTTCACTTCTTCCTCATGGGATTGGAAACCAATTTGACTTGGCGATGATGGCTGGGGCATATCAGTTGGTGGTGGTAGCATCTCCTAATACACTCCCCACAAAAAGAAGTGGCTTTAAGCATTAGCTTGAAGCCAATCCGTATGATCCCCCAACGAGTCGTGAGCATAAACAAACAAGTGTCCAATTGGGTTCCAAGTTTGAAAATCGGGAAACGTCGGCCTTCCTTCATTTCTTAACACAAAGGTAGCCTCTTGCAACATGGGTTTCCCTAAACTATGAACAACGATCCTCTCTAGCGCATAAATCACTTTGAGTTCCGACCAACAATTCCTTCTTATAGGGCAGTATCTTATGTCGGTCACGACCTTATTCCACTCGGTGTTCATCAAACCTTGTTTCCATAAGTTAAACATCTCTCGAATGGACTTAAGGCGGCTAGTTAGAGCAAACTCTTCACACATAACCCTAATTCTTAGGTGGTATTCAACCAAAGACTCATCGGTTCGCTTATGTATTTGCCTTGTCGCAAGGCGGGCTTTACCAAGCGTAAGCTATTTACAAAAAAGGCAAGGATTAGAATTATAAAACTTAAACTACCCATGTTATTCTATCTAAGTCTTCCTTATTTTTATTTATACCTTATCTTAGTCTTTTCTTATTATTCCTTCTTAAGTCTATTAGTTATAGTTATGATCATAAACTCTTAACCATGCTCTGATACCAACTTAAACTGTCACGCTCCAAAGGATATCCTAAACCCGGTAGTCCGTCACACTCGATACTTAAACTCAAGTATGACAACCTTAGTCATCCTTTGAGTTTAGACACCAAGTGTAAGGCTTACATTCACCATGTAAGGGACCTTACTTTGAATTGAAACAACTTAAGAAGACATACATGGCAATAAGAATATAAATCATAACAGATATGACCAAGATTGATCTATTACAAAGATCTAAGGGGCATACCCCCATAAAAAATATTAAGATTCTTTAAGGTCCACAAAAGTCTCTTACAACAACATATATATATATACATATAATTAAGAAGATTTAACTAGAATTCTATGCTTAACATCTAGGTCCCGACTTCTTCAAAAAGCTCCTTAAATTCCAAAAGCTATACCAGAAAGAAATGTCCCCTTCGGAATAGCCATAGATAATTATTCTACAATAGGGAACTACAGGGGTATAAGCTTGCGAGCTTAGTAAGTTTCACTTCTAAAATAAATACTCCATCAAACAATAGGGTAAACAAATTATATTAAACAATCATATAAAATGTACAAACACGTGAGCATACAATACATAAGACCTTCTAGGAGTCATATGATGAATGAATTTACTCTCTCCATTCGGGGTTAGATGTTTAAGGTCCATACGACCATATATTTCAAATTTTCTCATTTATATAGTGGTTGTTTCAGGTGCCTATCCACTCAATGATTATGTAGTTGATTCAAGTGCCTACTCCACTTCCATTTTATTTCAGGCGACCCCGCGCCAATATCCGAGTTTTCAAGCCCACCCTTACCTAGTTATTATGACTTTTTCCTACAAAGGTATAATAACAAATATAATGTGACTCAACATATGTTATGCATGGACAATTTAGTTATATGGTCATGGCATGTTATTTAAGTGAATTATATGCGATCATAGAGATTACAGACACTTCAATTTTTATTAAATTATACACATATGTATAACAATTCTTATTTCGATATTCTTATCATCAATTCAACCAGATAGAATTCACATGCATCATCCAATTTTACCTTGTCCTAATTCTAATGCCACTATCATTACAAGCACAATCATAAGCATGTAATTTAAAGAGAGTGAACTCACTTTACCATCGTGCGAAATTCCTCTTAATTGTAATAATCCTCAGGAAGGTCTAGACTGTCTCCAAAGTCTCCTAACAAAAGAAATACCTCAAATGAGTATTTCTATGAAGTTTAAATGAAACTTATAAATTCTACACTAACAATTTCATCAAAGTTCGCCTAAGAAGAAATTCCAACTTAAAATGGCCATAACTAGGTCATTTTAACTTGGAATTTCACATATTATATATCGATTTCTATCTATTCGATGACAGCTATTCATTTCTAAGGTTATTTTCATCAAACAAGGTCATTTACTTCATGAACAGTAGAGTAAAGAATGTTATGCGAGATTCCCACCCCACAATTCAAATTCTAATTTCAATCCAAGCATCATTCACAAGCTTTGATAGATACTTAGCTATCATTATATCTTGAAAGACTCTTTTATATGCATATATAACTCAATATCATGCATGATTCATGAGTTTTGATCAATTTATTTCCTCATGTACTTAGACAATGCTTTTTAGGGTTTGAAAGACACTATTTTCTTAAGCTTTGTTTGTACCAAGTATATTATATGTACATGCAATATCTACAAGTTATTATCATGAATGTCATGAGATGAGCTATCTATATGTATATCCTTAATTATATTTGATAACAAGAATTCTTTTAGAAAACTTTTGCTTTGTAAAACCTTTGAAATTACTTGACTTAAGAAAACTAGTTTTATTTTTTGCAAAATCACACTTGTTTTTATCAAAATACAACCTTAATGACCTATATGCCTAACACCTTCATTATTTTAATAAAATTCTTCATTTTGAAGTTGGAAAATAGACGATTAAATAAGGGTTTTACCTAGTTACGAATTTCACAAAATTTTAAGGAATGAAAACATTGTTTGATTTATATTTTGAAACCTTTCCTTGTTTTAGGATTATACCTTGATAAAATCCACTTAGTCTTGTCAAAATTAAGTTTTTATTACATCTATTCCCCAATGCTTCTATTTTTCTATTAAAATCATCATTTTGGCATTTGGAAATAAGTATTTAAATGAGGGTCATTTCTAAATCCGAATTTTGAAATTTATGTTTGAGATTGTTTCTTGTGTAAACTCATTCAATCTTTCAAAATTAAATCTCGATCAAACCTACTCGTTGAGGCTTCCATTTCTTTAATAAAACTCTTGTTTTAGGGTTGGAAAATAGGTGTTCACATATCAACCTTTCCCTATTACGAATTTTAAATTTGTTGTTGGGGTTGAAACATAATGCTAACATAACTTTTGTAAACTTTTCTTATTTTGAATCTGCCTCTTAGTAGATCTAAGCTTTACTCATCAAAACCATTCCTTTATGATACCTATTCCTTAAGCTCTTCATATTTAATGTAAAATACTCATTTTGAAGTTAGAAAATAGCTTTTCTAAATAGGGTTCTTTTTCCACCCGAATTTCAAAAATCATTTTCGTTGAAACAAAGATAGATATTGGATTTTCTAACATTTTCTCACTATTATTATGTACTACAATTCTTTTATATACATAGGATAAAAATCTATGGCATTTATGTGTTCAAAACAACTAGATCTAGTTTATCATGCAAGTTATGAATGCAAGTGCAACATCAACATTGTGTAGATGGGGTTAATAAATGAATATATGCACATAATATCAATAATACCAACATAAAACAATAATATAGCAAAATAATAGTGAAGCGACTTAAATATCAAGATCCACAATATTGTGATGACAAGAATGTCATGCTTTAGTGCTTCCACGTCCGTAGCATAATGTTCATGGGGATTGTTGTGGAACCACACATGTATGATTCTTGCCATCATATGTTCTGTTGTGGTAGGATCAACATCTACTACCTATGAAGTGTTTAGAACGAGAAACTTGAAAGGAAAAAAAAAAGTTGTGTGTGCGTGTGAGTGAAAGCTCATGGCAAGGAGAGGAGAGGGAGGGAGAGAAAACCTTTTTCCAAAGTTTGATTTTTGTAAAGAAAGAGAGAAAGTGAAAAGTGAAAGACAAAAAGGAGTATTTAGAGAAAATGGATTAGGGTTTGTTTTGAGTAAATAAAGGAGAAAATTTAAACAAAATGAGAGAGAGAGAAAGAGGACAAGGGGGGCACTGGTTCTAGGCATGAGAGAGACAGAGAGATGTGTGATATTTTGTGTAATAAAATTCAAAATTTAAAAGTAACTTAAGTAATAAAAGGTATTGGAAAAGTGGATTTGTAAGAAAAATAATGTAAGTTTGTAAGAATATGTTGTAAGGATGTAAGAATAGGGTATGGGTGGTTATACTTATGAATAGTGTGATTAGAAATAAAAAAAGTAGATTAGACAATTAAATTACCGGTAGTAATGAAAATACAATAAAAAGGCTATAACTAAAACTTTTATAAATCGAAAAATTATATAACTGATATATTTGGAAATCTTATGAAATTACGAGTCTAACGGTACTAATAACATGTTTTTAGTATCTTGAGCCCCGGGATACGCTTTTCAAAGTCTGTGTCTGATCAGGTTCGAAATAGGCCAAATTTTGCCAATTTGATATTTTTAAGCATCCTAATATTATTACAAACCAATCTACACTCTCCACTCTTATTTTGACTTCTTTCTTTAAGAACACGGGATCGCCAGATTTAAACTGCTAGGTTTATTAAAGATTTGTTGATATAGGGTTTTCGGTTGACTTTCTGGCTTAGGGTTTAAGCTTGAAATTGCCCTAAAAATCATGGGTTTGCAATTTATATGTTACTCTAAATAGCATGTACACTTAAGAAACATATTTGTAAATAATTTAAATGTTTTGTTATCATCAAAACTAGATTAGGAGTTCTAACAACATAACCTATATTTTGTCACTTTATGTTAATAATAAATTATAGACATGTGGCTTTTTCTCACTAGTACATAATATTATTAAATAGATTTAATCAACAGGTGAAAAAAATGTGTCTGTACTCTGTTATTAACATAAAATGCCAAAATATATGTTATATATTTGTAAAAAGTCAAAAAATTAGATCACGTATTTGCAAAAGCCTAAAACACATGTTATGCATTTATTAAAAATAAAACACAAGTCACTTGATTGCTAAAATATCAAAACACATATTATGTATTTGTCAAAAATCAAAATCAAATCACTTGTTTGTAAAAATACTAAAATACGAGTCCTATTTTTATAATTAACCCTTATAATTTTGAGTCAAGGCTAAAGAATAATTTGGATTTAGTTATCTAAATTAGTCATATGGATTAAAAAGTCATTTCCACATCTTAGAACTATTTAGAAAGATATGGCTTGGTAAGTTTAGAGTATGTAATTTTGAGACTAGCTCATCTACTTTTAGCCCTTATGAAACTCAATGATGGTTATTAGACTAGGATTCATTCATAAGAGAATCCATGAATTAATATGCTAATATTATCCATAGATTGCCAAGTAAATTCTAACAAAGGTCATGAAGACTGAAGCTCTATTAATACGCAAAAGTGTCTTCATATTTAATAGCACACAACATCAAGTAGATAATGTTGTGTTGTTATGTACTACACTCAATAATCAAATGAGGTTTAAACAAAAAGCAAGTTGCTTTTGCTAAAAAATGATGATGTTGATGTTCAAAACTCCTCCAACCATCACTTGTATAATAAAGGCTTCGATATTCTCAATTTCTACTCTCCATCTCTCTTCAAATAAGCTCTCTACGTATCATTTACATTTTATTTTGAGATTAGGTTAAGTGTGAGATTCACATTACATGCATATAATGCAAACAATTAGGTCTCTGCATCTACAAATTCTTTCGAGTGCATGATGGGTACTTATTAACGATTACACCAATGACTATAGTATATATTTAATTATAGCAATCTCAAGAATTTTTGGAAATTGTTTTTGAAATAATCTAAAAGTATAAATAAATAATTTATATAATTGTAAAATAAGGAATATGGTTGTGCTGATATTTACCCATTAAGATTAAGGGTATTTATGTGCCTCCATTTAAATTTTAACTATAGATAAAATTAAATACATTTCTTGTTCCACCCTTTCCCTCTCCCTTTATCTTTAAATGATAGTTCCTCCCCCTTTTTTGCGTTCCCATAAACATATGCAACAATTAAGAGAATCTTCAGAGTAAGTAAACATTTCAGTTCTCTTATTTATATCTTGTGTCTTTTGAGTAGAAGAAATCAATCTTAACAAAAAATTCTTATTGCAATCATTGATCATCATAGGGAATGTTAGGGATAGTAGTTTTACAAAATCTTTTTGGTGCTCTTAGTAAGTATGAACTCAATTAAGATGCTTTGGGATTATTAGGTAGTATTTTGGCGGTTCAAGAGAATAGGTTGGTGATTAGGAGCAATTGTTGGTGGTTTTAGGAGTGGAAGAACAAATTTCAAGAAAATTTATGAGGAAGTTATTGTACAAATCTTATTTTTGTGTTAGGAATGATAATGGACTATCAGTTCTATTTTTAGATGAATTTTAGTGGTTTATTTGCAAGTGCAACACATGGAAATTGAATTTTGAGGAAGAATTGAAAAAATGTTATGGAAGTAGTGTTACTTGGAATGAACGGCTCGTGCATGAACCTATGCATAGGTCATGGATTACATAAGGGTTAATTTACATGACTTATGAATGAGCTCATGCAAAGGTTGTGTATTGTTTTATATCCGTTTGTGAAGTACGTGTCCCTTGCATGAGGTCATGCATCATGAGCTCATGCATAGGTCGTGTACAAAGCTACTTTTTCAAAATTGTAAAATTCTCCTCTAAAGCTTATAAAACTCATTTAGCTCTCATCTTTAAGGTTAATTTACACACTTTAAAACCTTGAATTGAAGATAAAACCAAATTAAAACATCAATTTCATGAATTTACATATCAAATAACCAAACAATAACAAAAAGTAGTTTTATAGAAATATATAAGACCAATACATGGTAAGATGACATTCCAAGTACGTGTATTACCTTGTCTGTACTTGTACTTGTTCATGAAAAGTTAGAAATGACAAAATGAATACTTAGCTATATAATTAAGTGTTGCATGTGCTTGAATGTGGTTAGTGGACCGGGTGTATTAGTGTTACTAACACAATACCTCGATAACCCTTATGTGATACTATCATTCCATAGAGTTATACTTGGAATGATTATGGGTAATTCTAGGTTTTGAACTCATGGATAACGGAAAAAAAAAATAACTCATGGATATTGGGAGTACTCAACATTGTATATGTATATATTATGTGTGTGTGTATGTAATCAAGATACCAACTTATCATCGTGTTGTGTGATTGACTTTAAATTTAAATTAAAATAATAAAAGATCGGTTGATGCATTAAATATATCTTTGCATGTGAATGTATTGATGCCTATACATATGCTCGTGTTTGTGGTAGTAATATACTGAGCTTTAGCTCACTCTTTTTGTCTTTTTTTTCAAGTTTAGGTGAAAATCCCATTATGTTGACCTTTTGATTATGACATCATTGTTAGCTATGAGGATGATGCTAGTGAAGAGGACCATCCAGTAAATAGTTAGTATGGATCGATCATTTGGAGATTAGGACTTTATTTAGAAGTGATCATGAATTATATATGGATATGTGTGTATGCTAGGGTGTAATTTTAGAGCATAGACCCAGTTGAGCCCATTAGGTTTGCTTTATTAGTTTGGTTTAATGGACTCTATTATGTTCTCTTTAAATAGGTTTTGATGATAATAAAAGTGTAAAAAGATTACTAATGAAATTATTAAGTATGCATTTTTAAGTTAAAGAAAAAGAAGAAAAATAAATATTAATAGCTTTCCCTAAGAGATGTCTAAAGACTATACTGAAAGAACAGAACAAGTTTAATACAACTAGAGGGAACTCTAGAGAATATCAGTATATCAGACTAATTATCGTGATTCAAGCACAGATTGTTCATAGCTTACTTCAAATTAGGTTTTAACGTATTTTCAAGGCTCAGCTCCAAAAGATGAATACATTTGAGTAATGTATTCATATGTTCCACCGAATAGGAATACAATTGTCGAGTTTGAATATTTCATTTTTTGGTTTCATTTCTCTTAATCCAATTTGTATCAAACCCTAACCCATTTGGTACTAACCCCCGACTAGCAATTAAAAGCAATATATTTTTGAAAATATTTTGGAGTTGCCATCCGATCAAGATCGAGAAAAAATATAAGTTAGAATTAGTGGGTTGGTTAATTCTAACTTAATTACTAGTCTGCGAAAAAATGAAATAACTTAAAATTCATCCTTTTAATACTCAAAATAAATAAATTAATCAAATTTCATGAATTTCTATATTTACAACTCTATTTACAAATCAATAACAAGATCACTTAAGGTTTACAACTTAACTAATTAATTCAAAATTTACAAGATAATGGAATAAAAATATAATTTTTAAAAATTTTATGTCGCTCGAAAGGTGCCTACATACCCACTAATTGGGATTAGACAAATGTAGTTTTTTTTATAAAAAAAAAACTTTAATTTGTTGGTTTCTTTTAATTTTTGGCACTCTTTTCATTTTAGGTTTTTTAAATTTTGAGATTTTAAAAGAAAATCAAGAATTTTTAGATATAAACCTACAAGCTATCAAATTCATTTGCATTTTAAAAAAAAAAAGAAAACTAAAATTTTTCCAAATGACAAAAGATTTTACATGCATGTTTCCTATTTTTTTTTCATTTTTTCCTTTTTATAATGATGATGATGATGATGATGATGATGATGACAACGATGATGATAGTATATACACTTACCTGGGTCGGACTTGGAGCTGGAGTTGGGTTCATGTCAGGTCTGGAGCTTCGATTAGAGTGGGTCGCTTGGGTGGTTGCTGGAGTTGGTCGAGGATGGCTGGGAATTTCAAAAATCACCTATTTAATAGTTTTTGAAGAGTGAAAACTTGTTGAATTGATCAAATGAAGGATGGTGAGTGTCAAAATGGTGGTTTTTTAGTTCGAAAATAACCAGAAATCGTGGTTCTGATCTTCACAAGCGACGGCGGTAGTGGTTCTTAACTCAGAGTGGTGGTTGAGGTCCTAAGATCAATATAACGCTTCAAAAGATAGATCAAGAACTCCTAATGCTTCCTATCACACTTAATTCACTCGAAAACTTCATAAATCTATTGAATTCGAAAATTTCAAATTTGACCAAAATTTCCCAATCTTAGATTCGAACTTCTTTAGGTGTTTTTGCCGATTTTTGATGATTGTGGATGATGAGAATGATGAATCGACCTCTATTTTTACTAATTAAAGGTCGAATTAAGTGGAAATTTGATCAACTTCGAAGAACGAGTGCATGTGCGAATTTAGGTTCCCGAGCTTGATTGATCACGTTTTTTGCAATTTTCAAGCGTATTTGACCTCAGAATTGTGTCAAGCATGTTTAAATGAATTTAATTCTTGATTTTGGAAGCTTAAATCATTGGAACGAGTCGAATTTTGGAAATTGTTCCATGCATGAAATGAGTGTGTGCGCCATTTTCAATCCTAGATTCAAGTACTAAAATTCAATTGTTGGACCTAAAATTTGATTCAAACTTGTAGCATCTCGAGTATTCTTAATTGAACCTCACCAATCGAATGACGAAATCCAATACCAATAAGTTTGATTTCAAATCTCTATAAAGAGACATGAACCTTAGTATAATGTGTAGACGCCACAATCGAAGCTGAATCTTTCGATTGATAAGTCAAGAACGAATGCCACGAATTAGATTCAATAAGTTCGGAAGAAGTTCTGACAGAACCTAAGAGAAATACTCTCAATTTTCATTCAATGTAATTCTTGCTTCTTCATACAACCAAATAGGTTTTTATAAATAAAACAAAGAAAACCAGAAGACAAAGAAAGAAGATAATTCGTCCCCTACTATAAGTTGGCGGCCCAAATAACAAAGCTGACAACCTTCAAATTACAAATAAAAATCCGAGACAAATACGGCCGGCGACTTTGACTCCTACGCCATCGGCGTAGCCATGAAGGCCAGTAGCATTCAGCCGATGCACACAAAAGGCTAGGCGTTGACAACGTTTTTAATGTCAGCTTCACTTGTATCAAGAGGCATGCTCTAATGTAAGTTCCTTGCCAACTTTGGTCCACTTCACTTGATAATTAACTTGATTCATTTTCGAGCTCGCCTTGATGATGTTGATTAGATTGGATATAGTATGGATGTTGTGCAAGTGTATCTCCTCACCTTGAACCTTCTAAATCAACCCATTGAGAGCTTGCTTAAATCATTTAGCCCGAGTCCTTGAAGCAGGTAAGGATGTAATCGAGTCAACTATTATCGGGTTTCCGACATACCCGGTCCAACAAAAACCCTATAGGGTTTTAAGGTCGAGTTTGGATATGGAAGAAAAATCCTATATGGTTATCGGGTCGGGTTCGAGTTCTATAAAATACCCAATGGATACCTTACCCGAATACTCGACCCGATAAAATATATATATATATATATATATTGTCAGCCAACGATAATAATAATTAACAGACTTTAAAAACTATTTGCAAACTCAAAAGTAAAGCTGTCTTCTAACCCTAGCAGTAGCCGCATGCCAGCATTTCCCTTTCCCAGTTCCCATCCCACTCACTATTCACTCGAGTTACACCCAAAACAGTAGACATCACCTCTCCTTTCTCTCTTTATTATAATTAGACCCTAGCTGCTGGATGTCATCATCATTGTTCGCTGTGTGCAGTTACCATTGTTGAAGCTCGAAGTTTGTAAACACAAGTAAGGTAACAAACCTCTCTCTCTCCCCTGTGTGTTGTCACCATTGATAAGTGTTAGTTTCTTTTTTCATTAAGGTTGTTTTGTGCATGTCTTGTTCCAGTTTTCTAAGGTTTCTTTATTCCAATTAAACCTTAGCCACTACACGTCGTCGTCATCGTCGTCGTGCTGTCACCATTGATAAGTGTTAGTTCTCTCTCTCTATTCTGTTGTTTGCTAAATAATTAGGGTTTCTTTTTTTTTATTTCTTTATGAATTTAGGTGTTGGTATATCACTAGTATGGGGAAGTGATTGCGTGCTCTGGGTGAATTATTAGATGAGTTGAAATTTCAATAATTATTAAAATAGCTGTGCAGGCATATTAAGGGAGAAAGGGAAAATACATGAGGGTATTCTATATTCTGTTGGAATGGATGGAAGCTATTTCATCAAAGTGCCTTTTCTTACTAATGCATTGTTCTGCTAGCTGTTGTAGAGAGGGCTCTGTGTCGAGGGGGAAAGAAAAAAAGAAAAAACAAATCTATAGTTGTTTCTACGTGGTTGTAAACTCTTTCAATAGTAGTCTGACTTTGGAACATTTCATCCAAAAGAAACTTTTAAAACCAATGAATTGATTTGTGACAAATATATAAAAACTAAAATGCACCAAAAATGAAAAATAATCCGACCAGCTATGATTAGGTGTCACCAATTTCTCTTCAATAATATTTTCAACCAGTCTTTCGGACTAAGCGAATGTTTTGTTACATTTTGCATAAATCTTACAAGTATACATCGACAAAGCATTACATACATACATTATTCATCAAAATATGTATAGTAACAATCGTTTTCTTACTAATGCATTATGGATACGTGAAGCTGCCTGCTTGAAAATCTCCATGATTCTAGTTCCAATAACTTGGTTCTGTAGAATTCCTAGGCAGCCTTAGGCAATACCAGTATTGCATTCTCATCACCTAGAAGTCTTGAAGGATTAGAAAGCATTGTTCCAAGAGGACACGAGAGGGTTATAAGATTATTCCCTTTATTATTATTCGCACTCAAGTTTGAAAATAAACCATGTCCATGGAAAGGTTGAAAACAACATGCCACCGAAAACTTGCCAATCATACTAAATAATTCTATTATGCAACATTGTTGATGTTCCATCAACACAAACTTTATTTGATTTTACGCTGTTAATTTAAGTGTATTGTGAGATTTTGGAAATTATAGGGACATTTCATTTGAAAATGTACATTTACCTTTTAGTAAATCCATATAGTTGCAGGATGGTAACTTTCATAATCGTTGGTTAGGAACTGATAGTTAAATTGATATTATTTTCATACTTAAATTGAAGATATTTGTATATGACCTGTGTTCATTTCATCCTTTTTTATATTTACTATTCATGTAAGAATTAGATGGCAAAAAGATGAAAATGTAAAAATATATATCCCTTTTATAAAATGAAATCCTTTGTATCATCAATGCAGGGAACATGGATGTTGAATTACTTGAAGCTGAGATGAACATGGATGCGAATGATGTTGATGAAATTCCATCGGAATCCCCTGTTGAAATTGAAAAGAAGTTGGCATTTAAAAAGGAAAAAGTATCATCTTCTCAACTATCAAGTACTGTAGATCAGCGTGACAATCCAAATAAACGTAAGTTGACATCTGTTGTGTGGAAGGATATGGTGAGAAAGATAGTTAAAGGGGAAACTGTAGCTGAGTGCAATTACTGTACGAAGAGACTTTCAGTAGGCAATGCAAATGGTACTTCACATTTCCTCAACCATTTAAAGAGGTGCGTGCAATAGAAAAGACAACTAGACATTAGACAATATTTACTATCAATGGAAACTATCAGGAGCAAAGATGATTGTAATGCAAGTGGTTTAGTAATAGGAAACTGATCTTTCAATCAAGAATCTGCATGGCAAAAACTTGCAAAGGCCATAATTGTCCATGAGTATCGATTATCAATGGTTGAGCAAGAATGTTTTAGGGAGTTTATTAGTGACATTCAACCTCATTTTAAACACATTAGCCGCACCATCATCAAGAAAAAGATTATCAACATTTATAATGCGGAGAAAGAGAAATTGCAAACCCAATTGAAAGGGCTTAATATAAGGGTTGCAGTAATAATGGATTGTGGACATCGAATCAAAAAAGGGGATATATGATAGTGACAGCACATTTTATTGATAGTAATTGGATGCTTCGGAGCCAACTCCTAAAGTAAGCTTTTGTACAATTTTATTCTATCTAATTGGAATGCTAAGATTTGTTTCTAATAGCATTTACAATCTATCCTTTTTTTTTTTTTCTTGCAGCTTTCTATATGTGCCAGCTCCACACATAAATGAAGCAATTACAAATTACCTATTAAATTCATTGATGGCATGGGGTTTGGATAGGAAATTATCTACAGTCACTGTAGATAATTGTTCGACAAATGATGCCATCATGACAACTTTACAATTGAAGCTACGAAAGGAGGATTTGCTTCTTTGTGGGAAGGTATTTCATATGCGATGTCATGCACATATTTTGAATTTAGTTGTCAAAGATGGAGTGAGTGTCATTGAAAAAGCAATAAAGAGGATTCGTGATAGTGTCTTATATTGGACAGCAACACCATCACGAGAGGAAAAATTTAGAGAGGCGTGTGAGCAACTAGATGTGCCTTTTATTAGGAAGCTTTTCTTCGATTGTAAGACAAGGTGGAATTCCACCAATGACATGATAGTTACTGCAATTGAATATAAGGAAGTTTTCTATAGAGTTTAGTTGATGGATAAAAACTATAAGTGTCTTCCCACTGAGGAAGATTGGGAGTTAGCAGGTGAGATTTGCAAGAAGTTGTCCATATTTTATGAAGTAACCAATCTGTTCTCTAGTTCACAATACCCAATATCAAACTATTATTTTGAAAGGGTTTATGAAATTAGGGAAGCCTTGCTTGAATGGAAGGGCTCCCCTGATTTGAATATTAGTTTGATGGCTGATAAGATGTTTGTAAAATTTGAGAAATATTGGAGTGATGTGCATACAATTATGGCTATATGTACTGTTCTAGATCCACGCTTCAAGTTCAAAGCTATGGATTTTATGCTTTCTAGTGTGTATGGTGATCATGCTTCCATGAAGAAAGAAAGGGCCAAGAACACTTTGTATGAATTACTTCAGGAATACCAACACAAGAGCAATTCTCATAATAATAAGAGTATGGGTGTGAGCAGTAGCTCTTTTGTGCCTATAGGTAATGTTGATGATGGTTTGAAGAGAGAAACAAAAGTGAGGCAATTCATGAAAACTTGTGTCACCACTACTAATGACAACCAAGTAAAGACAGAGCTAACCACTACCTACAGGAAACTTTGCTACCATTGAGTGATGGTGATGATAATTTTGATATCCTTTTATGGTAGAAATAGAATGGAACCAAATACCCCACATTACAAGCTGTAGCTAGGGACTTGTTGGCTATACTAGTTTCTATAGTTACTTATAAGTCAACATTTATCACTAGTGGATGGGTAATTACCTTACACAGAAGCCGACTCAAGCTAACTACAATAGAGGCTTTAATGTGTATTCAGAGCTGGTTATCAAATGGAATAATATGTGACTTCTTTAAATTATGTTATACTTAACTTTCTTCATTATTTCCATACTTATTGTATTTAGCATTTCTATCTTTTTGTAGGCAATAATATAGATATATGTAAGCTAGAAGATGAGCTTGAGAGATTAGATATCAATGATGATGATGTATAGATGATTAAAGCCAAGTCAGTGTTAGTATTTTTCACTCTGTTTATCTTTGTGTTTTCACTATTAGTATTATACATGTCATTCATAGTATAATAATTTACTGGTATTTCTTTATAAAGCTAGCAAGCTTTGTTTAGTGAGTTTTAAATTTCTATTTCATATCTTTTCCTTGTATGTCACAGGGCATTTGTGTGAAGTGATGTTAAAGGGGCAAGGAGAGGAAGAAGACATGGAGGAGCTCAAAGATGTTTTTCTTTTATGTTTATTAAACTACTTAAAGATTTTACAACTTGTTATTAAAACTTGGTTTAAGTGATTTACTTATGTTTACATGAGATTTGAGAATTGTTATGCTCAGTAAGTGTTTCAATTTATATGTCTCTTCACTCATTACACAATTTGAAAATAAATTGAAACACTTAATTAAGATTATTATTTTATTGGCTTAAAATTGCTAAATCTATTGAAAAAGAAAAAAAATAAATGGGGTGGGTTCGGGTCAATAAACGAGCTGGTAGTCAGGCGAGTAATCGGGTTAATAGATTGGGAGGGTACCTAGGCGGGTCTCGAGTTTTAGAGTAAACCCTAGAGGGTGGATTTTATAGGGTTGAATTTGGTATGTTATATAGGATAGGGGGTTCGGGTTTGGATTCATATGACTCGCCCGAAACCTGATCTGATGGCATCCCTAGAAGCAAGTACAGGTGGCATCACAAGTGGATCTAATCTCGCTCTTCTTGCCACAACTCCATCATTCCTTTCCTCTTAAGAAGGATTTGTCCTCAAATCTTCATCACCTGCATCAAACGGACTTAGATCAGTAACATTAAAAGTAGCACTTACATATACTCACTTGGTAAGTCAAGCTTGTAAGCATTGTCATTGATGCACTCTAGGACTTGAAAAGGACCATCGCTTCGTAGAAGCAACTTGAAGCGTCTTTGCTCAGGAAATCTTTCCTTGTGCATATGTAGCCAAACCCAATCACCGGGTTCAAATACCATTTGACATCGTCCCTTGTTAGCTTACTTGGCATACTGTTCCATTTGCTACTCAATATTAATTCTAGCATTTTCATAAATCTACTTGACAAACTCCGCTTTCTTTTTACCATCTAAATTAACAAATTCGGAAATAGGTAAAGGCAACAAATTCAATGGATTCAATAGATTAAAACCATACACAATCTCAATTGGCGAATATTTAGTAGCAGAATGAATGGTACGGTTATAAGCAAATTCCACATGAGGTAAACATTCCTCTCAAGTTTTAATGCTCTTCTTAATGATAGCCCTTAACAAAGTAGATAAAGTTCAATTTACTACCTCAGTTTAACCATTAGATTGTGGATGACAAGTTGTAGAAAATAATAATTTAGTCCCTAACTTACACCACATGGTCTTCTAAAAGTAACTTAAGAACTTTACATCTCTATCAGACTCAATTATTCTAGGCATACCATGAAGTCGAATAACCTCTCTAAAGAACATATCTGCAATATGAGAAGCATCATTAGTGTTGTTGCATGGAATAAAATGTGCCATTTTAGAAAACCAATCCACTATAACAAATACAGAATCCCTACTATTCTTACTCCTAGGTAGTCTTAACACAAAATCCATAGAAAGATCTACCCAATGCTCAGTAGGAATAGGTAATGAGGTGTACAAACCATGTGGTTGTACTCGGGATTTAGCTTGCCTGCAAGTGATACACTTCTCATAAACTTTCTCAACATCTATTTTCATCTAGGGCCAATAAAAATGTTCCTCTAAAACACTTAAAGTCTTTGCTACCCTAAAATGACCCATTAATCCACCATTATGACTTTCCCTCACCAGCAACTCCCTTATTGAATAATCTGGAATACACAACTTATCTTCTCTAAACAGATAACCATCATGTCTAAAGAATTTTCCATAAGTAGTCTTTTCACAATTAACATAAGTTCCAACAAAATCTTGGTCTACAGCATATAATTCTTTAACATGTTAAAAACTAAGTATTTAGCATCAAGTGTTGAGATTAAAACATACCTACAGGAAAGCGCATCAGAACGATATTTTCCTTATCTTGCTTATAGCGAATTACATAAGGACATGTCTTAATATACTTCATCCAATGTGCATGCCTCTTGTTCAATTTTTTCTAGCCCTTTAAATGCTTCAAAGATTCATGATCCATATTTGGCCATAGATAATGCTACTAGGTTTCCAAGGCTCTAACTAATGCATATACTCCCTTATCATAAGTAGAGTACTTCAGGGTTACCGCACTTAGCTTCTTACTAAAATATGCAATGGGTCGTCCTTCTTGCAACAACATTGCTCCAATCCCTAAACGAAGCATTAAACTCAATTGCAAAAGTTTTAGTAAAATCAGGTAAAGCAAGTAAAGGAGCACGTGTAAGCTTATCCTTCATCAACTTAAAAGCTTTCTCTTGATCTTCCCCCCATTTGAAGCCCACATTCTTCTTGATAACTTCAGTGATTGGTGTTGCAATACTACTGAAGTCCTTCACAAATCTCTTGTAGAAGCTAGCTAGTCCATGAAAACTTCTTACCTGAATCACGTTTGTTGGACTAAGCCAATCCTGGATAGCACAAACCTTCTCTTCATCTACCTGTATTCCCTATGCACTAACAACAAAGCCAAGAAATACAAGTCTATCTGTGCAAAAAGTGCACTTCTTAAGGTTAGCAAATAATCTCTCCTTTCGAAGCACATCAAGAACAGATTTCAAATGTTTCACATGGTCTTCCAAGTTCATGCTACAGATCATAATATCATCAAAGAAAGCAACCACAAACTTGGCAAAAAACGCAAAGTATGGTTCATCAATCTCGTGAAAGTGCTTGGTGTATTAGTTAAACCAAAGGACATAACTAACCATTCATATAAACCATACTTTGTTTTGAAAGCAGATTTCCACTCATCTTCTTCCTTCATCCTAATATAATGATATCTGCTTTTTAAATCAATTTTAGAAAACACACATGAGCTATGCAATTCATCCAACATATCATCTAAGCGAGGAATGGGATGACGATATTTTACCATAATGTTGTTGATGGCTCGGAAATCAACACACATCCTCCATAATCCATCCTTCTTAAGGAAAAGAATCACCACTATGGCACACGGACTCATGCTCTCTCTCATGTACCCTTTTTCCATCAGCTCTTGAACTTGCCTTTGAAGCTTCTTAGTCTCCTCAGGATTGCTCCTATAAGCCGGTTTATTTGGAATTGCAGCTCCAAGTACAGATTCAATCTAGTGCTCTATTCCATAGATTGGAGGTAATCCTCTAGGGATTTCCTTAGGAAAGACATCTTCATAATCCTGCAAAAGAGATGTAACAACACTACGCAAAGTGTTAGGTAATTCGTTAGTACTCAAACAAGTTTCTTTGTAAATCATCAACAGCATAGGCTGTTTCATTATCAATGCTCGCCTCACAACACTTACTCTAGCCACATAACTCTCTTTTTGTAAGGCTGCACTCTCTTTTTTGCTCACCACCAAAGTCAATCCCTTTTCAACTTGGCCTCTCTCACTTGTTACAGCCTTCCTCTCCTTTTTATTTTCTTTTTCTTTTATGCCTTCACTTTCTTTTTGCTTCTCACTCTCTTGGTGTTTCCTACAAGATTGTTGTAATTGCATTTGATCTTCATAAACCTCTTTAAGGGTCATGGGCTTGAGACTGTAGCTTTTGCCATGGTGAACAAGTGTATATTTGTTTGAAAAACTATCATGAACCACCCTCTTATCGAATTGCCATGGCCTTCCTAACAACACATGACAAGCCTGCATTGGTATAACATCACATAACACTTTATCTTCATACCTTCCAATGCGAAATGCAATCTTAGCCTGTTGATCACCTTGGTCTCTCCACTATCATTCAATCATCGTAACTTATAAGGATTCATGTGTTTAGTGGTTTTAAGCCTCAATTTATCCACAATGAATGCGCTAGCAACATTTTTGCAGCTAATCCCGTCAATGATTAGACTACAAGTGTTATCACCAATATAGCAATGAGTGTGGAAAATGTTTTCTCTTTGCAAATCAGCCTCTTCTTTCTTGTACACTCAAAGTACGCTTCACTACAGCTGCTAGTTTACCCATACTGGGTTCCTCATCACTAATATCTTCCAAAGATGGCATTTCTTCATCCTCACTATCTCCTTTAATTTCATACTCCTTATCTTCACGTATGATCATGACACGTTTACTTAGACATTGACTAGCAATGTGACCCTTACTTGGTATTTAAAACATTCTATATCACAAATCTATGAGTAGAGGATTTGGATTTACCTTGGTTTCCAGGGTGGTCATGTCATGTTTCTGCTCAATCTTTGGCTTAGTGATAGGTTTCTTCTCCTCCTTCTTCTAGTAATTTGATTTGTAACTGGATGAACCTGCATTAGAAGCAAATCTTGAAGCACAACTACCCTTCCTCTTGAGTTGACTCTCAATTTTAATGGCCATATGTACCATGTCTTCTAACTAAACATAGTTCTGCAACTCTTCCACATTCTGTATATCCCTATTCAATCCTGCTAAATATCTTCCCATTGTAGCCTCACAGTCCTCTTCCACATTTGTTTTAATCATTGCCACCTCTATCTCCTTGTGGTACTCCTCTACACTCATATTACTCAGCTTAAGGTTTTGTAACCTATTATACAACTCCCTATAAAAATAAGAGGATACAAATCACTTCTTCATCCCCCTTTTCATTTCTTCCCAAGTTTCTATTGGTGGCTCCCTATTCCTTCTTCTATTTGACAACAGTTGGTCCCACCAAACAACAGCATAATCAGAAAATTCAATGGCAGCAAGTCTTACCTTTTTGGCTTCCGAATAGTTGTGGTAGTCAAATATAGACTCAACCTTCTTCTCCTACTCAAGATAGGCTTCAGGATCATTCTTCCCCTGAAAGGATGGAATCTTCATCTTTATATTTCCCAAATAATCATCCTCCTTATTCCTAATTCCTTTATACCTACCTCCATATCGCCTATTGCTATCAATAGAGCCTCTCTCAAATTCTTCCTTAGAACCAATTCCTTCATACTCTTCCTCCTGCACCCACACTCCTCTCCTAGGGTTTCTTTCTCTCCTATGTATAGGTGGGGCACTTCAAGATTGTTCCAAACTTCTCTCTACCTTTTCATTCATCTCCTTCATTCCTTCCCTAAACATCTTCCTCATCTCAATGGCCGACGCATCCAATATTATTTTTGGATTTACTACTCCCTTCTCACCCTTTGAAACACCCTGGTTAGACATATTTCTTACCTATAAGAAAACAACGTTAGCAAAATAATTCCTTACAATTCACTCCTAGCGTGTTTTCACTCTTCAGATGATTAACACTCCCTCGGGTTTACGCACAATTAAAATGTTGTTCCTCTCAAAATTTCTCTTTTAGTTCTTTAAGAATTAATTAGAATAACTCAAAACCTAACTGCAAAATTCATCCCGAACTTATTAGAGAATACGAACAGACAAAAATTAGATCAAATGATATATCAATGGAGTTAATTCACCAAAACTTATCAGAGAATATAAACAGACAAAAACCAGATCAAATGATATATCAATGGAGTTTTGGAACAATTGCATAAACAAATCTTTTTACTAACCTTATTAATTGGACAATTTTTATAACCATTCTTTCAAGAATTTAAATAATTGGATTTTTTTTATGTAGATTTCTTTTCTTTATTTTTTATCACTACAATGGACAATCAAGATCGAATTCGAAGAACAATCAATATCTGACAAGAATTCAAAGAACAGAAACTTCTAAACCCTAAAAGATACGAACTTTAATTAAAGAAAAGATAAGCAAACCTTCAACAAACCCTAGGCTCTGATACCAAACTGATATGAATCTTATCAATCGGATGATGAAACCCGATATTAATAGGTTCGATTTCAAATCCCAAGACCATATGTGTTTGTGTGGAAACCGCGACCTATTGTCTATAAAGAGACAAGAATCTTGGTATAATGTGTAGATGCCACAATCAAAGGTGGATATTTCAATTAATAAGTCAAGAATGAATGCCACGGATTAGATCCGATAAGTTTAGAAGAAGGTTTGTCAAGAACCTAAGAGAAATACTCTCAATTTTCATTCAATGTAATATGTGCTTCTTCATACAACCAAAAAGGTATTTATAAATAAAACAAAGAAGACCAAAAGACAAAGAAAGAAGATAATTGTCCCTTAATATAAGCTGGCGGCCCAAATAACAAAGCTGGTGACCTTCAAATTACAAATAAAAGTCCGAGACATGCACATTAAAGGCTGGATGTTGACAATGTTTTCAAGGCTGGCTTCATTTGTATATAGGCCGACGATGCTCTAATGTAAGTTGGCAGCTTTCCTTGCCATCTTTGGTCCATTCCACTTGACAATTAACTTGATTTATTCCTGAGCTCACCTTGATGATGTTGATAAGCTTGAATTTGGTTTGGATGTTGTGCAAGTGTATCTCCTCGCCTTGAAGCTTCTGAATCAACCTATTGAGAGCTTCCTTAAATTATTTAGCCCGAATCCAAGTCTAGGTAGCTTCACAGGTGGATCTAATCTCGCTCTTCTTGCCACGACTCCATCAGTTCTTTAGGATCCCCTCATTAATTTTACAAAAAACGAATGGGAAATTGGTAAAAATAGTCTTGAAAATGGCCATTCGCACGTGGAAGATGAGTTGCGATTGGCTACCATTGGCGCGTATCCCCCATGCTACTGTGCGAAAAAAATTGCATTGTCCTTTTGTGCAGATCGAACTCGGGTCTTCTGTGTGTGTGAGTGTGAGTGTTCATTTTACCAACAGGCCATTTGACCTGTGCCTCGATTTCTTTTACACTCAAATTGTATTTAAGGCTTCCAAAAATTTAGGTTTAATTAGGTAAACCTAATTTAATTAATTCCAAAATAAATTTATAATAAAAATTAGTATTATATCAAGCCTAAAATTTTTTTTACAAAATTATTATTATTTATTACTATTTTTCCTTTTATTTCTTTTCTTTTTTTCTTCTTTCTCTTATTTTATTTTATTTTTATTTCTTTTCCTTTCCTCTGTCCTCTTTTTCTTCCTATACCTTTTTTTTATAGTATTCATAACAATTTGCAGGCCTAACATAGTATTAATTTTCACTATAAATTAAAGCCTTAAATGGGTAAAAATGGGGTGTCTACTGCTGCCCCTCTTTGTGGTGAAGTTTATTCAAACTTTACCATAAAGATAAAAAGAGATCCCATTTTTACTTTTTTGAAAACTTATGGCCAACCTATAGGTAAAAGCAGTGCCTATGCAAAATGTCTACTAAGGGTAACTTGACTAAGAAAGTGATGGTTTTGCTATCCGAATCTTGGAAAGGTGATAATGACTTTCAATAAAGTTACTGAATTGTGGAAAGTCATCTCCACTTATCCATTAGAAAAAGGCTCAAACGAATTTCGGCTCCAATTTTTTTTTTTTTTTTGTGGACTTTGATGGGCTTTGGGTCCTTTCTCTTTTCTTTTTTTTTTTTTTTTATGGATAAAAAGAATGGGCACCATCTTGAAATGATGGATTTAAAAAAGGTGTGAAAGGGTTCTAGATTATCTATCGAATCCAAGCTTGGTTGGGGTGCTAAGTCATCTATTAGACCTAGGCTTGGTTGCTAAATTATCTATTGAATCTAGGCTTATGAAAAAGAATTGATTTTCCATCCATTTGTTGGGTATGGGCTTATGAAAAAGAATTGGTTCGTCATCCATCTATTGGGTATAGACTTACAAAAAAGAAATAGGTTACCATCTATCTGTCGGGTATGCGCTTACGAAAAAGAATTGGTTTGCCATCCATTTGTCAGGTATGGGCTTACAAAAAAGAATTGGGTTGCCATCCATCTATTGGGTATAGGCTTATGAAAGAGAATTGGGTTGCCATCCATCTATCGGGTATAGGCTTACAAAAAAGAATTGGTTTGCCATCCATCTATCAGGTATGGGCTTACGAAAAAGAAATGGGCTGCCATCCATCTATTGGGTATGGGCTTACGAAAAAAGAAATGAGTTTCCATCCATCTATCTAGTATAGGCTTATGAAAGAGAATTGGGTTGTCATCCATTTGTCGAGTATGGGCTTACGAAAAAGAAATGGACCACCATCCATCTGTCAGGTATAGGCTTACAAAAAAGAAACGAGTTGCCATCCATCTGTCAGGTATGGACTTACGAAAGAGAATTGGGTTGCTAAAAGGTTTTAGAAGAAGCTTTTTAACCTTATCGGATTTTACTGTGATCTTTGAAAAGACAGTCGTCTGATATTGTGTTCATGAATCCCATTAACACCAGCCTTGCATCAACGTCGATGGTACCTTTCTTTGAGCTTGTTTCCTTTTGGACATTGTTCCAAAGCTTCATTTGTCTTACAAGAACTGGTTATCCCAACATAGTTCAGCCTTCTTAAGCAAAAGTTAATCTTAGAATGATACATATGTTTTTCAATTTTATGATATGCTCAAATTTTTCACTCGTATTTGGACAAAAGTTGGGAAACATATCTTGGTGGGTAGCTTGATCAAGAATCGAACCGATTTAGAGATTTTCGAAGATATCTGCTTTGCTTGTAATTAATGAAAATAAAATCAAATGAACACCAAAAATGGTAAGCTCATCATTGATAGGCATAATACATTTTTACAACATCTGAGTTTATAGGGTCCTTTAATTCTGGACCATCCATTTGAGATAATATCAATGCCCCACCCCTTAACACCTGTCTTACTGTATAAGGGCCTTCACAGTTTGGTGTGAACTTTCCTCTAGAGTCTTATACATTAGGGAGCACTTTTCTTATCACTAAGTCACCTTTTTGGAAACTTCACTTGTCATGCCTCCAAAGGGTACCCAAAACGCGACAGTCCACCGCACTCGATATTTAAACTTAAGTAAGACAACCTTAGTCATCCCATAAGTTTACATACCGGGTGTAAAGTTTACCTGCACAACTTTTAGGATCACACTTTGAATCAAATAGTCTTAAGGAGGCATACACTAGCATTAAGCATAGAAATCATAACAAGATAAATAAGTTAAGTTTTTACAAAAGTCAAGGGGGCATACTCCCACCAAAATAATAACAGAAGTCTATCCAATCTAAAACCATATTACAAACGTTAGGGTTTATGTTAAAGAGATTTTCCTAGAAGTCCACGCCTCTAGTTAGGTCCCGACTTCTTCAAAAGCTCTTTCATCCAAAAGATAACCCTGTGAAAAGTGTTCTCTCGGAACAACTAAAAATAGGAACACCACAACAAAACTATCGGGGTGTAAGCTAAGAGGCCTAGTGAGATTCATTTCCAAATATTTAATACTCAACAACAGTATATAACAGACAAGTTATTAGCAACCATATGAATGCACAAGCACATGAGTATACAATACATAAGACCATCCGGAAATCTTATGTTGAATGGATTTACGCCCTCCATTCGAGGTCAGGATGGTCCATAAGACGTGCAACCATAATTTCCAATTCTGAGTAAGGTGGTTCATAAGTCAGGCAACCATAACCCCGATCTCTTTCTCTTCATTATACAACCTCTGTCGTTTTATGATAGTAGTTTTATGTGCCTACTACATATCCGCTAACTTAAGCGATCTCAAATCCTTGATGTTAACATAGGTCTCCCCGCCTTCCGCTAATATACTTTTGTCCCACCAAAGGTATATTAGCTAATGCAATGTGACTCACTACGTGATATGCATCTACAGTTTATTCATATAATCATGGCATGTTACATACGTAGGTCAAATGTAATCATAGAGGATTTCAGACAATCCAAGTCTATGCTAGCTCATACCATGATTATCCAACAAGTCTCGTCTCGATATATTTGTTATTCATTCAACCATTATTAAATCACATATCATCATAATTTTATCTTTTCTTAATTCTAATACCACTACGATTACAAGCATATAAATGAGCACAACTATTTAAGAAATGAACTCACTCGGCCATGGAGAGAAATCCATTAGTCGTAGTAGTCCTCGGGGAGTGGAAATTCGTCCTCCAAATCACTAGGTACAAGGAATACCCTCAATGAGTATTTCTCATAAAATTCTAATAAACTTAACAATTCTATTTACTAAGTTCGTCAATTTCCACATAAGCTAAAGTCCTAACTTCAAACGACCATATCTAACTCATTTTAACTAGAAATTGAGCATATAATATACCGATTTCTATCTACTTCGAAAGATCTATCTGTTCCTAATATTATTTCCAAGTTTTGAAAATGTTTAGGTCACGAGATAAGCTGGTAAGTTCTGATCGGTCGGAAATTCCAATTCCGAAAAATAGTTTTGTGAATGTTTGTGATGTTTCTAGCATATAGTTTAACTACACATGCAATATTGATGATTTCCTATCATGAATGACATGATATGAGCTTGATGCATGCATGCTTTTGACACTATTTACTAAAAGGAAATTTAAGAAACTCTTTATTTGTAAAACTCCATGACTATTTACTTTCAAGAAAACTAGTTTCCTAACTTTGACCATCCCATTGTTTTAGATTTATTTTCTTAAGAAAATCATGTTATCCTTGTTCAAATTGAGTCTTAATTATACCTATTACCCAAGCCTTCATTCCTACATAAAAACTTGCATTTTACACTTTGCAAATATGTTTTCAAATAGGATTTATCCAAAAATCCGAATTTCTTGAAATTAAATTTTTGAATGATTCTTTTAGGAAAAACTTGTTTAATGCATTAAAAATTAAGACTTTAAGATACCTATTACTTAAGGACTCCATTTAATACATAAAACTTGTATTTTGAGCTTAGATGATAGGTGTTCTTATGGCCTACATTCACAATTACGAATTTCATATGTTGACTACTAACTCAAATTTTCCATCTAGATTCCACTTCTTGTTTTATACATTAACCTCATCAAAACTCATTTCAACTTACAAAATCACTACTTAAGGATACCTATTACCTATATCCTTCATTTTTCACATAAAACATGAGTTTTAAAGTTGATAAAAGGGTTTTCAAAGTAGGTCTTTGAAACCATACGAATTTGTCTTTGAACATTTCAAACAAAAACTTTTCCTTTGTAGGTTCCTTGTTTTATTTGCCTAAGGATCTTCCAACTACAACATCTATATAAACAAACAAAGCCTTCATGAGCATTAATGCATGAAAACATAAATCATCCATAAGATCATAAATGTCAAGCATGGTATAAGCATCTAAAAGCTAGATCTAATACTTATAATGTATGAAATGAAGTTTAAGAGCATGAACATGAGTTTTTATGCTAGATCTCTACTTTACCCTACTTTTACATGCATAAACATGAAAATATTTCAACAAAAACTTAATCAAACACAAGATCTACTCTTGTGATGGCTTGATATTCATGTAGTAGCATTTTCTTGTCCTTAGCAAGTGCTCATGGGGACTTAGAGTGAAAATACTCATGAATAATCTTGCCATTACAAGATTAAATGGTAGGGAAGCTTAAGAATCATCACCTAGAGCTTGAAATAGATGAGAAATAGAGAAGAAATGAAGCTTGTGTGAGAGTGTGTGATGGGGTGGGAAGTCACGGTAAGAGGGAGGAAGAAGAGAGAGTTTTGTGAGCTTTTGGAACAAATGAAATAAAATAAAAGAGAGAGAAAATAAAAGACTATTTATATTAAGTGAAATTAGGGTTTGTTTGTATTATAAAAAGAAGATAAAATAAAACAAATTGGAGTCAAATAGGGGAGAGGGGCGCTGGTTCAAGAGTGAAGAAGAGAGGGAGAGAGTTTGATTTTATTTGTTTTGTAATTTATGTAATAATATATCTTAAATGGTAATAATTCTTAAGAGACAAAATTTTCTCGGAAAGGGAAATGTAATGGAGTGTTTGTAAGGTTGTAAGACTAGGGTATGGGTTGTGTGTGTGGTAGGTTATACTTGTGAATAGTAATAAATAGTAGACAAGATATTTACTTTACCGGTAGTAAAGAAAATAAGAGAAAAAAGGCTATAACTGTAATTTTTATAACCCAAAAAATTATAAAACATATATTTTTGAAATCCTTATAAAATTTTGGTTCTAGAGAGTATTTCAGAATATTTTTCTGAGTTTCTAGTTCCAGGGCTCGCTTTTTCGTAATGGAGTTGGGGAAGCCCGGAATAGAAAATTTTTTCAAAATCAAAACTTTTTATGGTTTGAAATATACTTTAAAACAATAATCCACATTAAATTATTATATAGAGGTTCTTTTATATAGAAATAGAAGAAAAGCCGAATCTAGGGTTCCTAGGTCGCTCATATTAATCCTGTTTAGGGTTTCGGTTTCCGATTTCCGAAGTTTACTCGGTTACTAAGAAAACCGGGGTTTACATCACTTCTTGACTTTCCTATTGCATGCTTTAGTCATCTTTTGTTGGTATAACTGCCCGTGACACATAGCGGTTAACTTCTTTCATCAATGAGGTTTAACTGTTTGATCTTCTATTTTACCCATTCGACTTCTTCGAGTTCAGTCTTTGCCAAAACTCGGAGTGAAGGTATTTCAACCTCTATAGGTAAGACAGCCTCAATTCCATATACCAAGGGGTAGGGTATTGCCTCAGTTAACACTTTGATTGAGCTTTGGTAAGCCATTAATGCAAATGGGAGCATTTCATGCCAATTTTTGTAGATGACAACCATTTTCTCAACAATCCTTTTGATATTTTTGTTGGCGGCTTCGACTGTCCCATTCATCTATGGACGATATGGAGTGGAATTTCGATGTTTTATCTTGAATTTTTGATACAGTTCAATCATCACTTTGTTGTTTAAATTTACACCATTATTAGTAATGATACTTTCTAGTGTTCCATATCGTGTAACAATATCTCTTTTGATGAATCGCATCACAACTCCTTTTTCACATTGTTGTATGAAGAGGTTTCCACCCATTTAGTGAAGTAGTCAATCGTAACTAAAATGAAGCGATGCCCGTTTGAAGCCTTAGGTGAGATTGGTCCAATCATATCAATTCCCCATATAGAAAAAGGCTATGGTGCCAACATTGGTTGCAATTCTTTTATAGGGTCTTTCAACTTGTTCGAATATACTAGGCATAGGTGGCAATGTCTTACATGCTTAATACAATTTGATTCCATGGTCAACCAGAAATACCTCAACCTTATGATCTTCTTAGCAAGCATGTAGCTATTCATGTGAGGTCTGCATACACCTTCATGAATTTCCATCCCTTTGGTGAGTTGGATCATAGAAGCAAGGGTAGCTAAGGCATTGGCGAATTGGTTTTGGGTTTTGGGCACATAGGTGAAGGATAATTCTTTTGAATCGGCCCACCAATGTTGCCAAGTAATGATGATAGGGAATTAGTTAGGGGTCCTTAGTTTTGATTTCTCCTGGGTCTGAAATATATTAAGTGAGGAGTCTCCAAATACTTCCAGTTCCTCAATTCCTATGTCGATCGCCATCTTTAAACCCATGCAAGCCTCATATTCAATTGCATTATTAGTATAGGGAAATGTTAACCTACTGATGTTGGGAATTGATCTTTTTCAAGGGAAACTAGAACTGCCCAATCCCATATCTATATACATTGGCTGATCCATCAAAGTACAACTCCCATTTGGGTGGTTCATGTTCTGTGTCTGTTTCAGTTACCCAAGTGCCTTCATCAGGAAATTGATCTTGCTCCCTAAGTTCCTCATCTTCAATAGGACTTTCAACGAGTTGATCAACTAAATCTTGTCCTTTGACCGAATATTGACTTACATATGTAATGTCAAATTCAAAGAGTAACATTTGCCATTTAGGTACCTTCCCAATTATAACTGGTTAATCCGTTAGGTATCTCAAAGGGTCGTATTTTGTGATGAGTTCAGTTGAGTAAAAAAGTGTATACTGCCTAAGTCGGTGCATGATCCAAACTAATGCACCACAAGTTCTCTCGAGCAACCTAGCATATTCTTCCATGGTTGGACTTAGGACATGCTGGCCTAAACAAAAAGCTACTTCTTTCGGATCCCATAAGTGGGTAAGGGCCCAGAACATAGTAAAGGGAATCCAAACTCTTGGAAGGTAAAGAATTGGGCCAAGCCTATCTTTGATGAATGACTACTGCATTGGGCTGAAACTGACCATCCATTTGTCCAATAGAAGTATGGGTCTTTGAAAGCTTCTACACAGTGTTCTCTTATAAGGCAAGACCATAAACTGGTGCTGATATTGGCACTTGAGCTTGAAGACATCATTTCTTGGAGTAAATTGAAAATTACATTACATACAAATAGACTATACAACTACTTACAAAGGAAAGCCCTTTTTTTTTTTTCTTTTTGAAAATGCAACTCCTTTCTTCTTATTGATTCACCATAAAAAGAAAAAAAAGTAGTCGCCATCCCATGATAATGAATGTAAGATTTGGTGGGTTTTGAAGGTTCCCCAATTTTAGCGAACCACAGGTCGACACTAAACTGGAGTGGGAGGTCATTTTGTGAACCAAAGGGTGGAAAGCCACAGCCTCCAGATCCTACTTACGACCTCCCTGCCTACGGTCCTAAGATGGTCTGGTTCTTTAGATTCAAAATTTTAAGTGGCTAGCCTTCTTTAAAAATATGTTAGTCTCCAGTGGAGTCGCTAAACTATCGAACTTGGATTTTTCATTTTCTGGTTTCATTTCTCTTAATCCGATTTGTACCAAGCCCTAACCCATTTGGTACAAACCCTCAACTAGGAATTAAAAGAAATATGTTTTTGAAAATATTTTGAAGTCACCATCGATCAAGATTGAGAAAAATATAAGTTAGACTTAATGGGTTAGTTAACTCCAACTTAGCTACTAGTCTACAAAAAAATGGATTTAAAACCAAATTTTATAAACCAAAGATTTTGAATTGGGGGGCTATCCTATTAAAACCATATGGTTATCACTTAAAATTTATCCTTTTAATGCTCAAAATAAATAAATCAATCAAATTTCATGAATTTCTATATTTTTATAAATCAATAACAAAATCACTTAATATTTATAACTTAACTAATTAATTCAAATTTTATAAGATAATGGAATAAAAATAATTTTTTTAGATTTTATGTCACACCGGAGGTTCCTATGTATCCGCTAATAGGGATATGACAAATTTAGTTCTTTTATAAAAGAAAAAACTTTAATTTATTGGTTTCTTTTAATTTTTGGAATTCTTTTCATTTTAGGCTCTTTAAATTTTGAGATTTTAAAAGAAAATCAAGAATTTTTAGATATAAACTTACGAGCTATCGAATTCATTTGTAATTTTTTTTTAAAAGGAAAACTAAATTTTTTCTAAATGACAAAACATTTTACATGCATTTTTCCTTTTTTTTCATTTTTTTCCTTTATTATTATTATTATTATTATATACACTTACCTGGGTCGAACTTGGAGCTGGAGTCGAGTTCGGGTTGGGTCTAGAGCTCCGATCGAAGTGGTCATTGGAGTTGGTCGGGGACGGTTGAGAATTTCAAAAATCACCTATTTGATCGTTTTGAAGAGCCAAAACTTATTAAATTGATCAAATGAAGGGTGATGAGTATCCTAATGGTGGATTTTTTGTTCGAAAACAACCAGAAATGGTGGTTCCAATTTTCACAAGCGGCGGCGGTAGTGGTTCTTAACTCGGAGTGATGGCTGAGTTCCTAAGATCAATCTAAAGTTTCCAAAAGATAGATCAAGAACTCTTAATGCTTCCTATCACACTCAATTCACTCAAAAACTTCCTAAATCTATTGAATTCGACCAAAATTTCCCGATCTTGGATTTGAACTTCTTTGGATGTTTTTGCTGATTTCTAATGATTGTGGATGATGAGAATGATGAATTCGACCCTATTTATACTAATTAGAGGTCGAATTAAGTGGAAATTTGATCAACTTCGAAGAACGAGTGCACGTGTGAATTTGGGTTTTCGAGCTTGATTGATCACATTTTTACAATTTTCAAGCATAGTTGACCTTGGAATTGTGTCGAGCATGTTTAAATGAATTTAATTCATGATTTTGGAAGCTTAAATCGTTGGAACGAGTTGAATTTTGGAAATTGTTCCACGTGTGAAATGAGTGTGCATGCTATTTTCAATCCCAAATTCAAGTACCAAAATTCAATTGTTAGAACCAAAATTTGATTCAAACTTGTAGCATCTCGAGTGTTCTTTAGGATCCCCTCATTAATTTTGCAAAAAACGAATGGGAAATCGGTAAAAAATGGCCTTGAAAAAGGCCATTTGCATGCGAAAACCGGGTTTACCTAGTGAAGAAGACGATGCGAGTCCTTCGTATGCGCGTCCCGATTGGCTACGCGCAAGCGCATGTCCTTCATGTGCCTGTGCAAAAAAAAATTGCATTCTCTTTCTGCACGGATTGAACTCAGGTCTTCTGTGTGTGTGTGCATTCGTTTTACCAACAGGCCATTTGGCATGTGCCTCGATCTCTTTTGCACTCAAATTGTATTTAAGGCTTTCAAAAATGTAGGTTTAATTAGATAAACCTAATTTAATTAATTCCAAAATAAATTTATAATAAAAATTAGTATTATATCAAGTCCAAAAAAATTTTTACAAAATTATGATTATTTATTACTATTGTTTTCCTTTTATTTCTTTTCTTTTTTTCTTCTTTCTCTTTTTTTTTTATTTCTTTTCCTTTCCTCTCTCCTCTTTTTTTCCATACCTTTTTTTTATAGTATTTATTACAATTTGTGGCTTAATATAATATTAATTTTCACTATAAATTGAAAGCCTTAAATGGGTAAAAATGGGGTATTTACAACAATCAATGGGATTAAATCAAGACCATCTAATCTGTCGATCTTTTTACATTAAATAGATATTGCTGCAATTTTATGTTAGTTTTATGAAGACTTCACTAATGTTTATGATTGATCAAGAAGACTTGAAGATTTGAATATTAGAGGCAATGCTTATTAAATGGTCAAGTTAATTTAAAGAACTTGAAGATAAACCTGACTTAAAGTTTCCTATTTTTATGAGATATCAAGAGGACTGTTGAAGATAAGCTCACACAAGTTTTGGGACAAAGTTGCATGAATTCTTCAAGAGAAATAAAGGATGGTTTTGAAGATAAGTATCAAACATCAATTTGTTACGTTCAAATTTGAATTCAAATACAAAATCCAACATTAGCATAAGAAGCCCAAGATGACATCCAAGATATTAGAAGAGAAAAATATCCCAATAACCTACAACAAATATTATTGAACGTTGAAGAATAGAAGCTTATATATTTGAAGCATTCATATCAATGATCAAGAGAGAGATAACAAGCTACAACCAAAATTAGATGCTGCTCTTTCTTGCAAACTTTGAACCGATATTGTGCAATTATCTCTTTGTTGCAACTTTATTGATTGAGGTCCTTTTATTTGTTTAGTGGAGGAATCATAGTGTGTTATTCCTTTTATATGCATTACAAGTAGAAACTTTATAATTGATGTTAGCTAAGGTGAAGCTAGGGAAGTTGAGTAGAGTTGAATTGAAAACTACTTGTAAATAAGTTTTGATTGGATTAGTGGAACATATTCATGTGGATTACGGGGCTCCTAGTTTGGAGCTGAAAAAGTGAATTGATGCACAAGACAAAATCACTATATGTCGATGACTTAGCTATTCTTCTCTACTCTTTTAATTTCCTGCAAATTTTGTTTTATTTATTTGTTCAACTTATTCCCACGTTTTAGCAAAGGGGATTTAATTTTAAAGACTGAAAAATTGAGATTTTATTTATAATCAATTCACATGTGACTGTTAACTTTAAGTCAAGGTAATGTACGTGTGTTGATAGTTACAATGAATAATAAATGGTATTTTTATCATATTTAGAGCCTTAGCATGTTTACCTTAAAGTAGAAAGAATGAAAAAAATGACAATCAAAATGTAACAATAGTGTGAACAAAGACCATAATGTTCTTAGATGGGTTGAGATCAATTCATTAATTCACTTAATATTTGTAAATTATCACACACACACACACACACACACACACATATATATATACATGAAAGTTATATTTTTGAACTTTTATAAATTTTTAGGTTTTAGATTTTCACTAGTTAAAGACTACTTATATGTTCACTTTGAATGGATACTTATGGCTTTCCTCCTCATTTATATGAGATTGTTTTTATGATTTTTTTGTCATGTTTTAAATATCAAATAGCATTTCATATTAATTCTATTATGCAAAATTATATAACAAGTCATGCTATTACATCATGAATTGCTATCCAATAGTTTATTTGCTAGTTTTTCATTAATAATATTATCTTCGAAACACTTTACCACTAGACTTATATGATTTGCCTAGTTTAAATATAGCTAACTTTGCCATTATGATAGGGATATAATAGATATTTTACTTTTATTTTAATGTAAATCTTACTTTTTTCTATCTTAATTTAAAAATCATGATCGATATGTGATAATTATTACTTTATTATGTTTCTATTGAATTACAATTCAATCCTTTTTACTCTATATGGTGGGGTAAAGTGATTGTATATGTGATATTGTACTAGATAAATCCATAGTACTTTGTTAATTCAACTTCTATTTAAATTTTATTAAATGAATTGATTCATTAACTTCATTAATTCAATAAATTACTGAAATTCATCAAAGAAGACTCGGCAATTCGTATTTTATATTTTATTAACTAGCGGGAGAAGATTGCATAAAGTAGAAAAGAACATTGTATTATAGTAATCAAACATGCAGGGGTGTGCATATTATGTAAAGTATATCCATCAAACATTACATGGAAAAGCTTTTAAAAGACAACCTAAAAAAATTATATAAAGAAAAGCCAAGACGATTCTTGGTTCTTGGAGTGGACTCTTTAGCAAACTGAAAGAGTTGCATTTGATTAGACTACGATTGCAACAGTATACCATTTTCTAAATAACAAATCAATGTGAGCAATTAAGGGCTAGTAGCGTGAGGGATGGATGGGATAGGCAAGTCCTTTGGGATCTCTGGCATAGTTGGCATTGCCGGTTTTGGTAGTTCTGGCAAATGGGGAATCTCAGGCACCTTTGGGATCTCGGGCTTGGGAATTTCAGGATCCTTTGGGATTTCAGGTTTTGATATTTCAGGAACTTGCATCTCAGGCTTTGGCAAAGTTGGAAGTTCAGGTTTGGGAATGGTTGGCAGTTCAGGTTTTGGCAATGTTGGAATAGGCAGTTTGAGTTTTGGAATTTCAGGGAGTTCTGGCTTGGGAATTTCTGGAAGGCTTGATTCTAAAAGGCAACGAGAAGAAGCAAATGCAAAATGAGCACTTGCAATGCAGAGGAAGACGACAAGCACATAAAGCAGGTTCCATTGGTCGGTGGCCATAGCTAATTGAAAATTCAATATCTAAAGAAATTAACTGGCTGTGAGATGCTATGAGCGACAGCTGTTGCTCCAAGCTTGATTACTAGGCCAACCTGAATGGCCTTTTTAATGGGTTATTAGGGGACTAGTGTGGTCGTTATAGTTGAACGAATTCATCAATTTGTCGCCAAGTACAACAGGAAGTTGGTGCACTGCCATATTGCCCAGGAAAAACATACCAAAAGTCAATGCAGCTTCAGCCACTGGGTATGATCATTGTCCATATATTATAGAGTAGTCACAGCTAAGGATTTTTTTAATTAATTAATTAATATTATTATTATTATTTTGCCATACTCCTAAGGATAAAATTATCATAATTGAATAGATGTGAGAGTGGGATGGTATAGCTAGTTTATTGGCTGAGATTGGTGTGGATTAGGCCGATAAAATAAAATAAAATAAAATTGGTCAAAGATGAGACTGAATTTATTGATCATATAAGGAAAGATATAATAACTAAAACAAAAAAAGGAAGTATAAGAATAGGAGAAAAGGAATAAATATTATTATTTTAAAAGATTATAAAATTGCCATCATGATGAAATTAATCCTAATTTTAAGCAACATGATCTCGTTTCTTGAAGAGACGAAGTTTTAGTGCTTAATCTCATCTCTTGAAGAGACAATGTCATCTTGTAATACTTGACCTCGTCTCTTAAAAAGACGAGGTCATGTGATGGGCAAAACCTCCTCTCTTCAAGAGACGAGGTCACGTAATATAATGTGATCTCGTCTCTTGAAGAGACGAGGTTGTGCCCGTCACATGACCCCGTCTCTTCAAGAGACGAGGTCAAGTATTACAAGGTGATCTCATCTTTTCAAGAAAGGAGGTTAAGGACTAAGACCTTGTCTCTTCGAGGTCACTCCAAATTCCCTTACTTCCCTTTTGTTCCTTGAAAAACAGATCATTTTTACATTTATAATAAAACCTGCCAAAATCAGATATAAAACAGCTATATAAGCCATTTGTTCTTTGAAAAACAGATTCCTTTTACATTTATAATAAAACCTATCAAAATCAGATATAAACAGCTATATAAGCCATAAGCCATTAGCCATTAGCCATTCTCCACCATTGCTAAATAACTTTCAAACTTCATTAGTATTCCGAAACCTAATCCATCCAAACACAGTTCCAAAACCAATCCAGCCAAACATAGTTTCAATCCCAAATCATTCAACCACAAAAGTATTGTCAAACTTTTCATCACAAACATAATATGAAATCAATGGCCGATTGTTTCATTTTATCAAATATACAAGAGAAAAGGAATACAATAATCATAAAAAAACTAAGAATCTATATCCAACAATCAAAAAATGAGAAAATCTACTATCTACTACTGGTGGTGTCTGTCCCGCCTCCCTCGTCCCTATTTCACAAACGTCCGGGCGAATGGTGTACGCTGATGAGAATGTTGTATGGATGGATCAATTTGTGTAATTATGTCATCCTCATCTTAACCAGCAGCACTGTATGGATGAAATGAGACAAGGTCCTGCTCCACCTGTGTTAGTCCTTCCTCCATATCATGTGATGGTGATGGTCGCCTCTTCTGTGGAGCTAGGGGGTATGGAACTCCGTGTATGACAAGTCTAGCATGACGGTGTCCCCTAGATGAGTATGTAATGATGATGATGGGCCAACCTCGTGATGAAGGAATTGGGAAGAGCCAGGTTAATCAAATGAAGGTACATGGGACGGCTTAAGCTTGTCCTTGATCTATATACCTAGGGCACGGTCTTACTCCTGACCTCGTCTTCGCCCATGTCTCTCTCTATGTGGACGACATCTCTGTATTGCTAGAGGTTGTGGGTCATCTGATGCTGGTGCTAGTGCTGGTGGCATTGGATCATTAATATTGAGTCCCATAAACTCATCAACTACACGATAGACATCTCGTGTAGTGGAAAAAGTAATCTTTGGAGGCATGTGTGGCACTCTATAAATGAAATCTGCCTGCAAGCAACAACAAAAATATATATTAGTAAATAATGAAAACACAATACATTTCCTTACATAGCTCATGGAGTCAGTGAGCTTACCATATAGCGTATGATAGCTCCCGTGCGACTGATCCAATATTAGGTGATCGCTTGATACTACTGGAAGTAATTATTAGATGTACCGGTAGGCATATATGGCATCTCAACAATCCTATCATGCCGACCATCCCACTCAGTTATCCACCTAGTATGCTTCGCCTGCCAGTTCCACTTAGAACGCCCCCGCATGTCAATCTCATGCAGGGCTCTCATGTCGGTAGGCGGGTGTGGGATCCTCTTGAATCCACCAAACAGTTTAAGCACTCTGTTTAGGTTGTAGTGCTCGACCAGATGGAAGCACCTTAGCAGGACTCGTGCACACCAAATGTTGCTGCCTGCCTAGCAATATGGAGGCAGGGACTCTAGGATAGGACTATAAGGATCCCACCCAACCTGTTGAAGGGAAAAAAAAGTACACTACCAATTAATAAAAATATCAAAATATTGCAATTTGAAGGAAACAAGACATTGACAATCAATTTAAAGGAAATAAGGCAATGAAAATCATAGCTAGTACTTGGTCTATTGATCTAAAGGTGTCCGATACTCAATCAGCAAGTGGGTGGATACACCGGTCACATCAAAAGCCGCACCCCAATGGCTGATGAGTGGGTGCTCCGCAGTAACTTCTATAATATATCGATGAATAGGGACAATGTGGGGGAAGTGCCCCCATGTCCATATCTGCAGGACAACTAAGGGTCCCATAATATCCCCTGTATCCACGTGGGAAGCCAAGCATGGCTGTCTATACAGCCATACCAAACAGGTTGCACCCCACGCATATTGTCCGACCTTCTCCAAGTCCTGGTGTAAACCCCGATATTTTCAGTAACTAAGATAACTCGAGAATCGGAAACCAAAACCCTAAACTGGATTAGCTTAAGATGAGAGTGAGACCTAGGAACCCAAAATCTGGCTTTTTCTCGGCTTCTAATTAAGAAACTTTTATAAGAAAATTTAATCTTGAATATAGTTCTTGATTATATTTCCAACCAAGAAAAGATCAGATTTTGAGAAAATCTCAATTCCAGGCTTTCCCGAGACCCATTACAGAAAAACGTGCCTCGAAACTTGAATTTCAAAAATTTACTCATGAATACTCATTTGAATCGAAATTAAATAAGGATTTCAAAAATATAAATTTCATAATTTTTCGGTTTATGAAAAATACAGTTATAGCCTTCTTATTCGTATTTTTCTTACTACCGGTAATTAAGTTGTCTTGATTACTATTCATTACTATTCACAAGTACAACCTATTACTACTCACAAGTACACCTTACTCTTACATCCTTACAACCACTCAATCACATTTTCTTTTCCAAGACTTATTTGTCTCTAAATAATTATTACAATTTATGACATTTGATGTACAAATCTATCAAAACAAGTTAATCAAAAATCAAATCCCCTCTCTTCATTTGTGGCCAGCATGATCCTCCCAATTTCCCTCCATTTGTCAAATTTTTTAAAATTTATTTTATCTCATTTAACCTAATTTCACTTTATATATAAACCACATTTTCTCTCTCTCTCTTCATTTTTCTCATTTCAAAATTTCCTAAAGGTGAAATAAGCTCTCTTTTCTCTCCCTCTCACACTCCCTTGCCGTGAGCCCCTATGGCTCCCACACACACACACACAACTTTCTTTTTTCTCCATTTGTCTCCTATTTTCACTTTAAGTAAAAGAACTTTACTTCCTCATCTTTAGATCCTTGTAATGGCAAGGATATTCTTGAGTATTTCCACTTAACTTAAAGCTCCCCATGAGCTCTTGCTAGGGATAAGGAAATACTAAAACAAGAATACCAAACCATCACAAAGTAGATCTTGCATTTAAATAAGCTTTTATGCCATGAGCTTCATGATCATCCATCTAAAAGTGTTTTGAACAAAAGATCTTTCATAAAAACGTAGTTTTTATGTTTTCAAAACCTATTTAAGCACTTAAGATAGTAGATCTATCATTGTACCACTCATATTCATGTAGGCATTTAAGATCTCATTTTTATTTTGAGTTTTTGTGCATTAATGGTCATCAATACTTTTGTCTTGATTAAATAACCTTACTAGTATATAGATCTATAGGTAGATGAGTTAATGAAACCAAAAAAGAAAACACTTTTCAAGGAATGGAATAGGGTAAATTCGGATGACATAGGAAACCTAGTCTAAAAACCATTTTATCAACTTCAAAACATGTATTTTACAAGAAAAATGAAGCCTATAGGTGATAGATGATGTTTGATGATATTTTTCATAAGTTTAAATGAGTTTTTACCAAAGGAAATATTTAAAACAAGAGATGAAGTCTAATAGAAGTTTTGAGTTGAAAGTCTTGTAAGCAAAATTCGTAATAATGAATAGATGGTTAGAAAATACTAGTTTTCCAACTTAAAAAATGGTGTTTTCTTGAATAAATGGAGTCCTTAGGGTATAGGTAAAATAAATACCTAAAGTTCTAAGTATAAAATGCATTTTTCTTGAGAGAATCAACTTAAAAATAAATTTTGCTAAATTCGGATTTTTGGAACCACCCTAGTATAAGACTCACTTAAAAGTTTACAAATGAAGATTTAATTAAAGAAATAAAGGCGTTAGGATATAGCTAATGTAAGGGTCAAAAATTCTTTAAAGAAAGTAGAGTTTTCCTAAGGAAAATCCTTAGAATAAGTAAGTGTGACCAAGTGTAGCAAATTTATTTGTTAAACAATGGCACAAAATAGTGTCCTAAGATAAAGGTTATTTAAATTCTTTAAATCTAAAAATTTATAATAACTTAGGCACCTAAGAGTTCATATCATGACATTCATGATAGGGAAATTCATTACCATGGCATTTATTTTTATTTTACACATAGGAATCTCAAGAGCATTCATGAAAATCACATTTTCGGAATCAACATAACCGCTGGACAGAACTAATCCTTCATTTCCGAGACTGAAATGTTTTCAAAACTTGATTTAAACTTCATATTTAGAAAGCTCTTTCGAAGTAGATAAAAATTGATATAAAATTTGCGAAATTTCGAGTTAAAACGACCAAGTTATGGCCATTTTAAATCGGAACTTCGAAAATGATGCGAATTTCGATTTCACTAAGTTGTCTTAGAGTTTTTAGTGTTCTTAGATGGTAGAATACTTATTAGGGTGTTTCTTTTATGTTTAAGCGAACCCGAGGACGTCGAATTCTTACCTCCGGACTATTACTATTAAGAGACCGGCGAACCCATGACTGAGTGAGTTTCTTTCCGGCGAACCCATGGCTGAGTGAGTTTCTCTTCCCAATTCATTTATTGTATGTGCTTGATAAAATAGTGCACTAGAATGTAGCCCAAGTGAATTGAATATGTATGATAAAGAATAATGGGAAATTGTATGTTGATGATGATATGAGAACTCAAAATAAGAATATCGAAACCGGGTGATAAATTCTGGTTGTGTAGTTAGTTATGATGGATTGTTTGAGAAATTGTTTGATCGCCTGAATAAAATGACTTAATCGACTATTCGGACTAATGCCAAATTCTGACATATGCATATCATAATGGGAAGGAGCATTAGCATTGGTCGGTTAATCGTGATCCATAAACGAGATTAATTGTTCGGTTAATCGTGATCCATAAACGAGATTATTGCTTGGTTAATCGTGATCCAGAAACGAAATAATTGTAGGTTTCCCGTGAACCATAAACGGCATAAAGTTAGTACCGCAGTATTCATTAATCTGCTAACCCGGGATGGAGGGCGCAAGTCCATCCACTTATGATTTCTGAATAGTCATATGTATGTTGTTCTCATGTGTTTGGTGCATTCACTTGCTTGTTTAATCACTTGTTTGAATTATTGTGACATGAATGTTATTGTGGAAGATTTCACTCACTAAGCTAGTTAGCTTACGTCCCTACAGTTTCTTCCTTTTGCAACTACCAAATTTATGGCTTAGGCAGTGTGACCCGATCGTACAGGTACAAGAGCTAGAAGTTTCCCCTAGAAGTTGGAAATTCTGTTTAGACTTCTATAGGAAACTTTTAAGACTTTGGATGACTGTATAAGGCCATTAAATATTCTTTTGCGGGGGAATTCTCCTTGGTAAATGTAATGTTTAATTATGTTTCATGAGTTATATCCTACTGCTAATGTATGCCAAGTTAAGCTTTTATCTCCATTTGGACTGTATTCTATTGTCGTAAAGGTGCATCTTACATCTATATGAGACCTCCGAAGGACTAAGGCGGTAATTCGGGAATCTTGTATGGCATGTGGCGGATTGTTACGTATAGGGTACCCTATGGGGCGTGACACCTGGAGATGCTGCAGATATATTAAGTAGACATAATTTGCGCACTTGTCCGCAAATATGAATCCACCCAGTATCAACAAGATATATGCCCTAGCGTAGCTTCTGATCATGGCATCATCTGCAACATTTGGTAGCACTCTGAAGTAGGTGTCTAACCATGACATCTTTAGACGAACACCATCCATGTCCGTCTCGGGCAAGGGTCGAAGTCCTAATAGCTCCTCATATAATCTAGACCAATCCATCCGAGCCATGCCCATAACTACGTTGCCATCTACAGGTAAGCTATTGAGGATAGCAGTATCCTCTAATATAACAAACTACTCTTACGTGATCATGTGGAAGGTATGATTCTCTGGCTGCCATCTCTCAACCAAAGCCATGATGAGGTGCCAATCTAGCTGAATGAATGGCATATGGGTTGCCCCAATGAAACCGGTCTGGGACAGGAATGACAGTAATCGATCGTCTATCTGTGCAGATACGTCATGCTATTGCCTCAACTTCACCTCTCTACGGCGACAATGCAAAACCATATGCTCCTGCAGTAAAGTCCACAAATCTGTAAGAAACATTAATTACTTGTTATAAGGAATGGATGGCAGAAATAAACTTACCTACCCCTCCCAGGCTAGTCTCGACCTATGAACAGGCTGCTTTGTAAGTAATGAGTTATCTGTCGATCTGGGATCCATCTATAACGGAGAAAGAAATAGATATTGTTAGTAAAAGCATAGGTAGATTACAACAAGCAGAGCAAACATAAGATAAAAGCATGTCACATTAGTATAATAGAACAAAGCATATGAGAATAAAGAATTACCACTACGATTGGATTGGGCCATTACTGTTCTATTAGTTAACCCCCTATTTGGACAATTTAAAATGTTATGCTCTGGCTGCCCATATGAATCACATGAGTAACCTCGAGGGCCCTCTTGAATATCCATCTCATTTTGGAAGCATTTTTCCTTAGGCCTACCCTGTTCCTAATAAGTCTTAGTAGAGGATGCCATTTCACTATGTCCAAACAAGTACAATTGGCCTTATCGGCTGCAGATATGAAGGAACGGCCATACATCCTAAGTTGGTTGTCCCACCTGTACTACTGTCCTATGTGGGCAACACAATCCATGTGCAGTGTACCAATTACTGTCATTGCATGTAAGCATGGAATTCTGTATTTTTACCACTTGTTACAGATAAATCTGCATGCTCTTAACTCCACTTTCTGGATGTGGTCCCACTTTTGACCATAATATGACCTCGTCTCTTCAGGCACTAACGACCTAGTCTCTTAAAGAGACGAGATCATGTTGCCTAAAATCGGGATTAATTTCATCCCGATGGTAATTTTGTAATTTAAAAAAAATAATAATATTTTTTTCCTTTTCCCTAAAAATAGTCCTTTACCTTTTATTACTTTCTTTTTCATTAGTTCTTTATCTTTCTATTCAAGTACTTCTTAATTTTTATTTATTTTATATTTAAATCTCTTATCTTTTAATTTTTCTATTGGAGTGTGTCACTATTTCAAATTGAAAATGCGTAAAATAGTTTTTCATTAAGGTCATCATTATAATTTTCTTATAATGCAGAATATCATAAAATAGAAAATAAAAGGTGAAAATTTTGTTGATAGGATCATTAGCAAGCATCGCAGTGGATTTTTTCTACTCTTTTTGAAAGGTGGAAAATTCAAAGAATAAATTAAATTTAGAATTTGAAAATAATAAGATAAGTGTGCCATATCATAAGCTCGCAGCATAGGAGTACCATATGCGACCCACCAATATTGTAGCTTTTTCGGCTAAATGCAAATATATTACCGGACTTAAAAACCAGGAAAAACCTCAGACCTATAGCAGCGTTTAGGATGAAGAAAGTGTCTGAGATCTTAAAGTATAATCAAGCAAATTAAATGGGAGACAGAGAGACGGCAATTGACCGACAACACTCAATACTAAAGAGGAAAAGGGGCTTGCTATTTTCAAAATATTTTTCAAATGCACAGCATTATTGAACGCGTTCTCTCTAATAAACAGTTAAGAAAGTGCAGGTTGATAGACTAAAACTAAGACAAAAAATCCAGATGTGCCTTTAAAACTATAGCTATTATATATATTAGGAAATTTTATGGTCTTAATGAAGCGGCTATTGTAAATTGGACCATTGAGATGAAGCAGCTAGCACAATAAGGTGCCAATGCCACCTTCATGCAGTTGTTGATATAGCATAATCAAGACTGACATGGTTAGAAATTTGAGATTAATCTATTAAACAATTGTAATAGTTGCGTAAGATATTATTGCGGATTTTGATAATGAGCTAAACTATTGATAGCTCGTAGGGGCAATTAATCTAATAGACAATTTCTTGAATTGTGATGAAGTGGAAGAAATGGCAAACATGTACATAAGAAAGCGGAGTAAAGACCTGCTAGCGGCAATCCTATAATTGCAGGTACTTATCTCTAAGGAAACGAGCTATAACTCGAAGAAGGTACCGCTTTTGGCAGCGAGTTAGGCCAATTTTTGGCCAAATTCCTTCATTTATGGTCTCAAACAGACATTTTAATATTTTTCATAAGTATTACTTTACTTATAACTTTTTATAGGAGTGTCAGTTTTGTATGCCGTCTGTGGTGTTTTACTTTTCTTTATGTCTACTTCATTTTAGAACTATTTTATAACTTTCTGGCTCTTATTTGCCCATCTTGCAGATTTATGGCTCCTGCAAATTCGACTACTATACTCTTGTCCCATCGAGTATAGTAGCTCATGAAATGAAACTAACAATGCGATATGCATGAATCAATTAATATAACTTATAATATATGATTAGAGTAATTTAAAGATGATCACAGAATTTGCACACAATCCAACATAATAATAGTAAAACACAATTTAATTAATAATGATTCATGTCTCGATATGCTTAGCATTCTTTCAACCAATATTATCATACATAATTCATTTTCATCTTTTTCTACTTCTAGTGTCTCTAGCTACAAGCACAAACAAGTACGAAAAAGGTAAAAAAATAAACTCACTCGGCCATGAGGACACTTTTTTCTTATGGATGAGTTGATCGGTATTTCCACTAATTGAATTAATCCTGAGGGTATGAACACTTCTCCTCGGGATCATCTAATCAAGAAGAATACCCATAATGAGTATTTCTTGTTGATTCTATGATACTTACAAAAAACTACGTTATAAAATCGTTAAAATTCATATAGAGAGTAATTCCAACTTAAAATAGTCATAACTTGGTCATTTTAACTCGGAATTGCGCATATAATATACCGTTTTCTATCGACTCGATAAGATCTATCCATTTCTAAGGTTATTTTTGTCTAAAAAGCCATTTGGGTTGGAAAATACTACGGTACAGAATAGTTACGAATTTATAGTTAACAAAATATGATTTTTTTTCCAAACTTCTCTTTACTCAAAAATCCTTAAGCAAAATATATGGATATATATAGTTGAAAAATCTTTTGAACATAGATATATACTCATATTGTATGCACGATTTTTGTAGTGTTGTTTCAATATTGATATTTCATAAACAATTTGTCTTTAAGGGTTTTTAAAAGATAAAACTTTTGAAAATTTCTCCTTTTTGAATTGTTAGAAGGAAAACTAAAATATATTTGGGTTGTTATGAGTGAGTGTTTTCCTATTATGATTTCATTTTCTCAATTTTCAAAAGTTAATTCATTCCAAAGATTTGGTTCTTCAAGTTATCTACTAATTTTATTTCTAGTGATTAAAAAATAGGATTTTCAAAATTTTCCTTAAGTTGTTAGTGTGGTCAAATATTTGGAGTTGTATTAAATGTATGTCTTCTTCTCATTTTTATATCCTTTTTCTTCTTTAAAAAAAAATAAGTTTATCTCAAAACTTTACTTTCTTGGCAAATTTTATTTTTCTAAGTTGGTTTTAGTGAGTTGATTTTACCTTTGTTTGAAAAACTTGTTTTATTCTTAATATTTTTCAAGTAGTAGAATAATTCATTTAGACAAGTTTATAAGAAAAACTTTCTTAATAAAGAATTGTTAATATTAGAACCTAGCAAAATTTATTTTAATTTTGAAAAAAGAAAAACAATATAAAATTTAAGTTTTGAAGAAACTTTCTTAGTATATGATTTTCGAAGTCTATAGTAAATCTATTTAAGTCTTATAAAAGATATGGTTGAGTTAAAAACTTTCAATGCTAAAAATTCTTCTTTTATGGATATTTAGTTTTGACTTATAAACGCAATGAGTTCCTTTTATTTTTTGAAGAAATTTTCGTTACTATTACTTCTAAAATTTATGATTAGCTTATCTTTTGAAAAGAGTTTATTAAAAACAAAACTTAGATCTTTAGTTGAAAATTCCTTTGTTAAGAAATCTAGTTTATTTCTCTTTTTTGAGAAATTTAGTTCACTTTTCCTTGTTTAAGAAATAACCTATTTTTATTTTTATTTATGACAACAACATTCTAATCATGCATGAATATGATTATGTAGCAATGGAAAGGTAAGAATAATGCATTATAAGATAGAAAGAAATACTCATAATCACATAAACGTAATAATAATATTGTCAAGCATTGGGAACCTTAGCTTCATCAAGGTATCCAAATCATGTATTGGGAGCCTAGCTTCATCAAGGCAACTCAGGACTAAGAATAAACTAGTCCCAAAAAGAAAAGAAAAGAAAAGAAAGAAAAAGTAAGAAAATCATTTTGACTTAATATGGACAAGTCTAAGACTAGAAAGACTAGTCTTAATAAATTGCATGAATTAAATAAATAAATTGCAAAGCATGAAAATAAATAAGTAACAAGTGAGCTTATATGCTCTAAATATATATATATACATAATACTATATAGAAGTTAGATTAGAGCAAAAATAATAATAACAATAATAATAATAACATAATAACATAATGTAAAATATGAACATGAACAAAACAAAACATGAACATATTGTTGCTTCTTTAACTCTCATGAGTCTAAGAAACATATATTAAGCTCATACTAAGTTGTATGAACATGATAAAGAGATATAGGTAAAATTTTACCTAAGGTTTAATGGAGGATTTGAAAAGAGATGAATGGGTAGTGTTTTTGCTATTTTTTCTTGAAGAGTAGTAATTGGTAGAGAGTGTTTTGAGAGGAGATTGTTGGAGAGAGGTTTTGAGAGAGAATTTTGATAGAGTTTTGTTATATAAAATGGATGTGTGAAAAAATGAAGGAGGGAGGGGATATTTATAGAATTTTGGAGTGGAAATTAGATGTAATAAAATAAATTGAAAAAGAAATAATATTGAGAAAGAGAGAGGGAGGGCCGACGGTCATCAAGGGGAGGAAAGAGAGGGTTTTTGTTTGTTTTGTTATTTTTGTAAAGAAAAGTAATAATGTGTAAGGTTTGATGTGAATAAAGCTGTGTTAGAAATGTAAAAATGTAAGAAATAGGTGTATAAGCAATAAGAAATAGACGTAAGAAAAAGTAGAGATAGTGAAATAATAATGAATAGTAGGAATAGTATTATGAATAGTAAATTAGACAAACAAAATACCGATGGTAATAAAAATATGCATAAACGAGCTATATTTGATATTTTTAATTTCTGAAAAATTGTGAAACTGATATTTTCGAAATCCTTGTATTTTTACGAGTCTAATGGTATTATCGGAATATTTTCACTATCCGGTGCACCGAGGCACGGTTTTTGAAAACTGATCCCGTTCGGATCTGAAAGATACTAGAAAATTGCGAATATGATATTTTTATACTTCCCTATATTATTACGAACTATTATAAGCCATTAACTCAATTTCGTTTTCTGGAGTTTGAGAGCACGGGATTGTCGGAGTTGAAATTGTTTGATTGTCTTGATCTTCGTTGACTTTTGAAACTCCGGTTTGACCAAGGTTAGGGCTTAATCCAACTTTTGAGGGGTTTACATTAGGGATCGAATAGATGCATTGTCTCATGTTCGGGTTTTGTGTCGAATGATTAATGAATCTTCTCTTATGAAATCTTGTGATCGAAATTGTTTAAGGTTCAGTTTCAACTTGGGTCATTCTTTAAGGTTTCGATTCGGTATTCCAAAACCATTCTCGAAAAATTCGAGGATTTACACTTATTATAATTCTATATGATTATGGGCTTACCTATCGTGAGACTAATTGTATAGAATGTTATTTGAAATTGAATCAATTTACATGTACTAATATTTATGTTGAATTTTGTGAATGATGTTCATACTCTATCGGTATGCGATCATTGTTGAGAATGATTGGCATATATTAAATGTTATATGCCTGAAACTTTAATACCCTATCAATGTTTAAAAAATTTAACAACTCTCTCACTTCATTGGAATAAAAAGGTGAATTAAATTGCAATTCAAAGAGAATATAATAAAGGTATAATAGTTATTATATAGCTATTATAATGTCTAATTAATATTAAAAAGAAAAGGAATTATATTGGAATAATTGTAAAATATCTATGATGCCTTATTATAAACGTAAAATTATTATTGCACTTATATAAATAGATATAAGTTTAGTAGGATGCACTTTCTAAGATAAGGGAAATTATGAAAATTTGGTAAAATAAGTCATTAATTAGCAATTCATGAAATGGTGATACGAATCACTATTCAATATTTTGCGTAATAGCAATTCGTTCGTAATTGCTATTTAGTATTTAAGATGTAACTAGATACCATAATAAAAACTTTAAATAGAACGATGAAGGAATGAAATAGCTATTCATCTTAAGTAAACATTCAGTAAGTATAAAAGTTTGATATTTCTTTTATTGGTTATGCATTGTAATTCAGGACCTTTTAGGTAGGATTATGATAGCATAATAATTTCGAGTCTAATCAATAGACGAGTGGATGCAGAATGAAATTTATCTTATGATAATTTATTATTATTATATATATTTATATTTGGCTTTTATTATGTTCATTTACCATTAACTCTTTTTCCTTCTTCTTTAAGTGCCGTAACATCTTTAAATGGGATAAGTTTTTAGGAATGAGCTGAGTCTCTAAAAAAAATGTATTTACCCATAGCAAATTTAGATGTGGCTATTAGAGAAGATAAACTTGGAATTTCACAAATGGCAACATCTAATCAAACAAATAATTTATATAGAGTATTTAGCTTGCTATAAAGCTACTTATCGAGCTATATGAGTGGAGAATATGATATCTAGATTTCATATTGTTGAAAGCATATCAAGACCCTTTACCCTTTATTATGATGATAATGCTCCAATCAGTTTCTCTTAAAGCAACAAAATCTTAGCTTGTACTAAGCATTTTGAACACATTGATCAATAGAGAAGTTATGAGTTTTAAACTCGCATATGATTGTAGGTATATTAACTAAAGGTTTAGCTGTTGAAGTATTTCATGATCATGTAAGTTGTATGGGTTTAGTTAAGCCTTCTAATATTTTGGGTTGATGGGAGTTATATGGCCATTTTGTAATATTGCAACTTTAGAATAAATATCAATAAATTAAACTTTTGATAGCGAGACTATGACTACAAGTTACTGTCACTTTTGTCGCCATATAATTTTGATGTACATTCTTTTGTTGTGATACATGGCATTGTTTATACAAGAGACATTCTGGCATTGTTTATATAAGAGACATTCTAGCATTGTCTCATTTTGTTAAGCTAAGTTTTTTGGTTATTTGTGACGAAAACTTGGCAAGAATCTTCAAAAGTTGCAAAGACCATTCTGTTGGGATTTACTTACTGCTTACATTTTGTCTGGTATTTCCTTTTATTCCAACATTCCACATTTACTTAAGTCACCAAGAGATTAGAACTTAGCATGTATAACATCCATATTCTTATCAGATCCAATATTCAACATTGTTAGGAACCTTTACTCTCATTTTGGACTTAAGGGTTATTGGTTAAAAGTGATTGCTCATTATTTTGACATTCTTTGTGACCACATTAATCTAAACTATTATTTTTTTTATTAATAGTTGACATATGCTATTACAATGTGAGATTGTTAGTTTTATTTTTTATTTTTGGACTAGCATAAGTCAACTATTAATATAAGAATTAACATAACGTTAAATTTCATTCTATTCTTGGGTAATTTTAAGACAACACATATATGTGATCAATTCTATTTTATTGGGTTATTAAGCACTTGGCTATATAATGGACTGAATTGTTGTTTGTGGGACTTATTATTAGATAGCCAATGATGGGTGGTTACACATGTTCTCATAACATAAGGAGAGGTCTCTATTCTCTGTCTATATAAGTATGTCGTGTTTACCCCATCTTTTAACATAACATAAGGGCACCATAAGTGAAGAGAATAGTAAAACTTTTATATACACACATTCAATTCAAATTCAGTTTTATTACTTTATTTATCGATTTTTGGTAGATTGCTTCAATAAATTCATTATCAGATATGTATCAATTTCTCATCTTTATGAATTAACATGCTACAATTTGTAATTACGTAATATTTCAAATTAGGTCTAATAATCAAATAATATCGAATTACTAATTTTCAATTTATCATTATCTTGTGAGTTAGCGAAATTGTGTAACGAAGCATGGGAGTTACTCCTTTAGGATTGAACTTCCCATAGTCTTTGTTTATATAAATTAAACAATACAAGGAAAATCAGACAATAAGGTATGAGCAATATTAAGTAATATAACTTTTTGTACCGTAGCTGTTAACATGTACTAAATACAAATTTTATGTTATTTGTTATTTGATATATATAGTATAGCACCAGAAGTTATATCTTGAAAATTATACCATTGTATTGTTCTATATTTATTTAATTAATGTCATGTACTATTCAATAAATAATTTTAAAAGATTAATTTATGCACGTAATTGAATAAATTACATATAATATCAAATAAAATCCACAAATTTGCTACGCTATATTTTTTAAAGGTTCGCTATGTATTTAAAAATTAGTAATTCATATTATAAATTAATAAGCTTAATATATGTAAAAAAAATTAGCTTAATATATGATAAATATAATGTTAATTATGGTAATATTATAACAACTTCATACATATTATAAATTACAATAATTCGTTTTATGATTTAATAGCCACAATATTAATTAATAATGATATCAATAGTGAATTCAATGGATCTTAAATAGTTCTTTTCACTTTTTAATGCAATTAGTCATGTGTTAATCTATGTTTGATGATTGATGACTCAAAGCCTGGGAATCTATCCGGATCTAATTCAGAAAATATGTAACCATTTGATTTGAATTTTCACATTATTTTGATATACTCCATGTCTAATTATACATAGAAAAATATTGGTTGTTTTTGTAGCCAAGCGAATTATTGAGGTGTTACTTGATGACTACATGATAAATTTTCATCTTCAAGAAGTAAAAACATAAAACTACATAGGAATGTAATACAGCCATTGGCTCTTGTTTTCTTACTGGATGATACATTAGTTTGATTTTCTTACTGGATGATACATAGATTCATGGAGAAGATATTAGAAATTATATAGATCAATGTATAATAAGTTTACCTTTAAATAGGAAAATAAACATTTCATACCTAATTCAACTTTTCACATACGCTAACACTACTTAGACTCCATTAGATAATGTAGCATTCTCAACTAATCATGATATTATGGTATTAATTACTTTAATAATGGGCTCTTTAATTGTATCTTATATACATAACTACATCTTAAAGAATTGACCATGTGGGACAACTATCTCTTCAATTTCATCTTCTTTGAAATCTAATTGAGACTCTCTCTCTCTCTTTAAACAATTTTGTCTCTAACCTCTCTTCTCTTACCTACTCATCACCGACCAAAAACCATTGTAGACTCAACCACAACCAAATCAAGTGCATCAAACTTACAAGATTGATGAACCACTGACATCCACCAAGGACATTGGATTAACTACTGTGACAAACCTATGTCTACTGTAGACTATTGAAAAAGCATGTTGCACCCATAAGCATCGAGCCAGTACCACCCATTTACTAAGACCCCATATTGAGGGTCGAACTTAAATCTAAGTTATACGAGTCAAGCTTCTTCTTTTTCTGCTCAATGCAAGACGTGGGACACATAGGCCTCCTTTAACATTAGTCTATGTCTAAGCTTTGTAGTTAGTCAGATTATAAAGGTTGTAACTATGGGTATGTTATTAATGGTTGAGTTGACTCATGGTGGCAATTGATTGTTGGAGGGGGTTGGATGGTGTATTAGTGGGTTTCGTAATGGTTTAAGATGGAGGTCTTGAGGTGGTTTGAATGGTGATGGGTTTTATAGTATGTTTAGGGGTTGTTCTACTATTTGTATTGGTGTTGGTGTTTGGTTATGTAGAGAGTCATTTTGGTAATTGGGCTTTTGGCCCAATTTAATGCCACGGGGTCGGTCTTCTAAGCTAGCGACAGGGCTTAGAAGACTGAATTTAATAAGGGATGTCGTATGGAGATTCAGCTTGGTAAGCAAGAAATAAGGATCGTCGAAAATGGTTCATTCCATTATTGGCCTAATTAGTTTTCTCATGTGCAAAAACTAAACTCCAATATGTCTTATTGGGTTAATTTGGGCTTCATTTGGCTAAATTAAGGCTTATGTGGAATATAATAAGCCTTAAGTCGGTTTTAAATATAAAATGGGCTTCTCCTATTCTTCTTCCTACGCCTCTCTCTATAACATCCTATACGTGTCATCAGTCTATGACTTCTCTTAGGTCGACTATTACACCTATCGCATATGATCTACTAGCTGCAGTAATCTCACAATACATTATTTGGTGACTCTACTGGGAGAGAGAGTAAGTCCTTGATAAGAATGGCGCATCTACGAAAGAGAGCTGGAGTAGGAAATAAACCCCCAAGATCAAGAAAATCATCCTAATGTGGTTAAGCAGACTCATGTGGTTGAAGATAATGCTGCTCCTGTAGTTGTGCAAGCTCCTGCAGTTGATAGTGCGCTCATGATGTGCACTATGCAAGAGAACACTCAAGCTTTCAACCAATTCCTGAATTCCTTCCTATAATTTTTACCAAGTATAGCTAAAACTGCCACTGCTGCATTGGGAGGTATACTTCCCAGGATAACTTTACTTGCACCAGGCATGCAAGCAATTAGTAGTGCTCCAACTATGGCTGTCCTAGAGGGTACTCATCATGAGACCTTACATGATGCTCAACATGAACAAACCAACACTCCTGCAACTTAAAATGAAGGAGAGAACTGGTAGGAGCCATTGCAGCCTTTACTGCCTCCAATTCCAAGAGATCCCATGCTTGTTATCGAAGATGGGGCAAGGGTCCATCTCGAAGGTTTCTCTTTCTTTGGATGCAATGTCTAACCACTTAAGGTTGGCATGGCTGCACCTCACGGCATTACCCTTACTCCTCAAGTGGGAGCTATTACATCATCTACTTCCGCATCATATGTGATGAAGGAAGACCTTGAAAAGTACCTGAGACGGTTGTAAGCTGCATATCTAGTGTCATCAATCTGATGCTTCCATACCCACAGAGGATTGTAGAGAAACCCTATCGCAAAGACTATATTAGTCCAAAATTTATCAAATTTAATGGGAAACAGGATAATGCTAAGGAGCACTTTCTCAAGTTTATTGAGACTCTTGAAGTCTATGGATTTGATGATGACCTGAAGCTCAAGGAATTTTCTAGGTCCTTGACGTAGAAGGCATACACTTGGTATTTCAATCTCATCCCCGACTCTGTTGATTCATGGGAGACTATGTGTAGAATGTTTCTTGACCGACATGGAATGTATCAAACAACGCTTGAAGGAAGATCTTATGGAGTATATGGAGCGTTTTAGTGAACGCTTCTTGGATAACCAAGATATGTGTGACAAAAGTGAACTCATCAAACTTTGCATCTATGATATGTTCACAGAGTATGCTGCAAACCTAGAGAATTTGTCACTTAAGTCTTTCTTGACATTAGTTGAGAATGTACGAAGGACGAACAATTCAATTATCAATCAAAGGGGTGACCTAAATAAGAAACGACAATGATTAGTGAACACTGCTCAAGGTGGGAACTTTAAGAGTGGTAAGAAACTTAGAAGAGATTATGCTCCAAAAGTTCCACCTTTTTTGTGTGCTATAGGTGAGGTTCATGCTATCCTTGACCGATGGCTTAGATTGCCAAGGGTTGAGCGAGGACCCATGATATAAGAAAAAGGAGATGCAAAGTTTTGTAGATTCCATAGGACTATGGGACAACCAACAAAAGATTGTTAGATGTATTCAATGAGAAGGTTTACAATAGTGAACTTGAGCTTGATAACAACGATGTGCGTAGGAATCCCCTTCCCACACATAATAGTAATCAAGGAGCTGTAAATGCAATCTCTCATGATCTTATAGCTTCCTAAGAAGTTGATCAACCATGGGTTAATCAGTCAATGGGCACACTGCGGCAAGAAACATCCACTGGTAAAGGAAAGGAAGTTGATGGATGTTCAAAAAACCATGCTTCTTTGGCTCTGCTCAAAACTCATAATGTAAGGAATTTCTTTGATCTCCTCGGATTTAACAAGGAATCCCGGATTGCAACTGTAAACACTCTGGTCTAAAATTTGGAACACCAGTGCGAGCAATGCAATGCGGTACAACCAATACATAAGATGGTAAAGACACATGAAAAGGCGATAATCTTCACAGGAGATGATATGTGCACTAGCAATTTGAACCACAACCGTCCATTATTTATGGAGAGTAAACTTAATGGTCATTCTATCAGGAGAACCTTCATTGACAATGGCTCCTCACTTAACATGATGCCTATGTTTAAAGATAGACATATTAAAATATCATTTCCCCAAATTTCGTTCAAAAATAAATTTATTTGGTATTTTATTTAGATTTAACAACTCAAATTATTATATATTATCAAATGAAATGAAATTAATTTTTAAAAATATTAAATAATTTTCAAAAATCAAGAAAATTTGCTTTTTTAATTTAGATGCATTACAATATCATTTCTATAAATTTTGGTAAAGAATAAATTAATTTGATATTTTATTTGAATTTAATAACTCAGATTACTATAAATTATCATACGAAATTAAATTATTTTTTAAAATAGTAAATGACCTTTAAAAATTACAAAAAAAATTAGATTTTACTACTAGACATATTAAGCTATCATTCATAAAAATATCTTGCAAAAATAAACTTTTTGATATTTTATTGATTTTTCTTAAGTAGCACATCTATTAAGCCTTTAAAAATAATAAAAAAATTTGAAAAATTGTCAAACTTTCCAGTTTGCATTCTAAAATAATAGACTATCATTTTCATGAATTTTTCCTAAAAGTAAATTCATTTAGTATATTAACTAATTTCATAAAGTTTATGTTTCTAGGTGATTAATTTCTGTCAAGCATAAATAATAGCATATTTATTCATTTTCCCCATGGAAAATTATTTGAAAAGTCACATAAAACATATTACATAGAATATATATCATACCGTTTCATATTCATCATATTTATATCACACATTCATTAAATCATACAAGAACAATAGCCAAGTCAATATATTCCACTTAAACTAAACAATACATAATATTTTACTTAGATCATATATTTTATTTTCTCTATTTTTATTATTATATCCTATTATTCGCTAATACATTTCATTTTTACACAAATTAATGAAAATACTTACTTGTAGTAGCAATACAAAATCAGACCATTCACTACCCTACTCTTAGGAATTTAATGAGGCTCATTTTGCTTTTAATCCAAAATCCCTTTTGGTAAATACCCAACTTCAAAAAGAGAAATAGAGATTAATGAAAGTTTTAGGTAGTTTAAAGAAGATATAAAATATAGAAAACTTAGTACCTATTAGGGTTTTGGTAGAAGAAATAAGTTTGTACTGTTTCAGGGCTTGTTTTAAGAGAAAAAAATGAAGTGAAATTTTTTTCTAGTTTTGGAGGCTAAAGTGGGTGTTTACCCAGGGATTCTTTTTGGATTTTTACAAAAGAAAAGTGGGGTTGAAGATAGTACAATAGGTAACTCATTTAGGAAATATTTTGAAACCTTTTAAAGGGTTAAAATGGATAAATACAATGAAAAATTCTACTAAAAAGATTAGATGGGTAAGAATACTAATGTGTTAGGTTCTAAAAGATTTCTAGGTGGGGTTGAGGATAGTGCAACAGGTGACTCATTTAGGAAATATTTTGAAACCTTCTAGGGGGTTAAAATGGATAAATAAAATGAAAAATTCTACTAAAAAGTTAGATGGGTAAGAATAGTAATGTGTTGGGTTCTAAAAGATTTTTGGGTGGGTTTAAAATTAAGATGGTTAGTGGATTGACTTTGGAATTTAGTTAAGGACTTAAGATATAATTAGAGGTTAAATGGGTTTATGAAAAATGTAAATTAATTTATGAATTTTAATTTTGCAAATTTGAAGATGATGAAACAAATTTAGCTAATTAGGAGATTGAATATGTTTTTGATTAAAATTTAGGATGTTAAGAAATTTAAGTATTGAATTTGTAGAAAATTATTGAAATTGGGAAATTGTAATTTAGATGGATGGCTAAATTGGTATTTGAGTTTGATTTAATTTATTTGGTATGATAAAATGGAAAATTTATATGGTTTAATCTCTATTTTCAATTGAAATTAATTTTTAGCTTGAATTTGCTAACTTACGTAGCCATATTATGTATTTTATTTGATCTACCTGATAAGTGTCAATAAACCCTTAATCTTGATGCTATTTGAACATATTTGTTATGAAATTTTTGAGATTTGTTGAAGAAAAGGACATTTATTTTGTGAAAAATTCATTTTAGGGCTTAAAGAACATATTTGGAAGTTTTTATGATGATCCAAGAGAAATTAAGGCAAATTAAACAAGTTTAGATCAATTTTGTACAAGAAGGAAATTTTATGTTTTCATCCCCACCTTTAGCATTGGCAGGGAAGGACGCTAGGGATGTGATCAGTAAGCATCAAAGAAGAAAAGTTTTCGGCCCTGCCTTCATCTTTGCCAGGGAAGACAGTAAGGGCAGAGATCAGAATGCTCTACAGTTGAAAATCGTTTGTTTTATGTTCATCCCTACCCCGATCCTGATTATGCTGCAGCCTTTGCTGACCTGTGTTTATCCCAAAACTATAAATAGCGCTCTGTTTTATATTTTTACAAGTTTTAGATCATTTGTCTAGACCCTAAGAGAGATATTACGAACTTGTTGGAGCATCAATTGAAGATCTTAAGACATCAATTAGGGTTTATTCTTTCCATCATGATTCTTTCTATTTCCTCTAGACCTTTTGTTCTTATTTTAAATCTCATGGAGGAGTAGATTCTTATACTCTTCATCTTGTGAAACTCTGAACCATATGAATTGAAATGCCTTTTGATTAATGAAATATTCCTGTCTTTGTATCTATTTATGTGATTTAATAGTCTTGTGATTGATTTGTGCACAAATTAATTGCATGTTTGATTCTTATTGGATTGAAAGAGGTTTTATTCAATTAGATAGATTTTCATTAATAGAGAAATTGCTTATTTCACCTAAAGGTAGGGAAATTATGATTTTCTGCTACAAGAATTCAATTCTTACTTTAGGATCATAAACTTTTATGTAATCTTATATGATGATTAGTGAGGGAGAGGTCTCCACTCTTTCATACAAGGTTAGAAATTGATTAACTCGAAGGAGTAATTGGTTTACATGTTAAGATCCAGCGGTGCAAAGTATGAATGATTCATTAATCAATCTATTATCATAAGAATTTTAGGTTTATGATGGATCAAGGTGAAGAGTATGTTTTGAGAATGATTTCATCTTTTTGAAAGCAAACTTATTTGATCTTAGGACCTCTTTTACTTTTTGTTCAGTAGTTAATTTTAGAATCCTCTTTAAACTTTTGCTAAATAGTAGAGCTAAGGTGATTACTAGTACTTATTCTTTTCTCGTGGATGACCCCAATCTAAATGCTATTCTACGATTCGATAGGTTCATTATCTAATTGCTTTTGTAGCAGTTTTAAGAAAGGGCTTTTATAAATTTAAACTATGATTGGCAAGAGAAAATTCCATCACTACCTAATTGAATTACCTAGTTTAATTTTGCCCAAAAAAAGAAGAATTACCTAGTTTAATTTCTTTAATTTAGGTTTTAATTTGATTCAAAATTTTCATATTTCTATATTATTTATTTTAAACTTTTTTAATTAAATCTAGCAAAATACGGGATATTTCAGGATCTAAAGAATTGCTAAATAAAAAAAAAGGGCTTAAATTAAATTTTGATGTACACATTCATTATATCATAAAGCACTTGATCGATATATGATCAAATAAAAAGGAAAAAGTACTATTTTATCCTCATTTATTAGTTTCTTGTGAAGTCAACCAACTCCTCAAGTATATTGGAAAAATGGATCTATTTTAAGCATTCGTCAAGAAAACTCATAAAATTAATTATTGAGAAACTTGTAATTTTCATACGCTACTAGTACTACATGTCATAAATTAGATAAGAAAGATTAAAAATTGTGGTTAAAATTAGAGAATTCAATTACTTTGTCTATTTAATTCAATGTAATGGAATAAAATAGAAAGTATAGCAATTCTACTGTTTTATTTTTTATATTTTATAATTATAGGTATTTTTAGAGTAAATATTAATTTTATAAGAAATAAAAATTAATTTGGTGGACGAAAAAAAAACTCTTTATTTCCACTTATTATATATATAAATTAAATATTACTTCTATTACATATAGTTTTAAATCAAATACAAATTATAACATAAAAAATAAAACAACATTTTCATTTCATTAAATCAAGGCAGCACTTTAATTAAAGATGCCGACAAAGATGGCTTCGAGCTTTAATTATAAATAAATGTAATTTACCTTTCAGTATTTACAAGACAACGGAGAATCGGAGATTGCGATCACCAACTTGCATTGGCAGGCACGTAAGCAACCTAAAGCTTTATTAAATTTATCCAAAGGAAATTATTTATTTATTTCCATAAAAAAATCGTAGTAATTTGTTTTTTTTTTTTTTTTTTTTTTTTTTTTAATACAGCTACTGAGGAAGGGGGAACAAAATCTCCACCTGCCAGTCCACCATTAAAACCTAACAGCCCAATTCAATAGAGAAAAGAGACACAGTATCGAATCGAATCCTTTCCCCCTCTCTCTTTCTCTTCTACCTTCTCAAGAAATTGAAATTTGATCTATATTTCGCTGATTCTGTTCCGATCTACTCCACCATGGCCAGCAATGGCGTTTCCACGGTAACGTTCACCTCTTTCATCTGTAGTAATAAATTTTACATTGTGTTTTGATTCCATGTTTAATTTTGTGCCGGTGATTGTTTGATCGATCAGAGAAGTGAAGCTGCAGAGAACAGCTTGGACAAGATCAAGCGTCAGTTAGCTTCAGGTTCGGGTCGTAACCTCTTGCAAGGTCCACTCCTCAAACGATCCGAAACTGTATGTCCTCTCTCTCTCTCTCTCTCTGACTAGTGTTGTTGGTCTCAATATATCCTTGATTAGCTTAGTTGCGACTGGATTCACAAATGACGAGGAATGGTAATGTTTCTTTTTATTCCACTTGATTGAGGCCATCAGTGTTGGTCTGTGAGCAAATAATTTGGTTTTGGTCCAATTAGTTTAGAGGGACATAGTTAGTAGCTTAATTGTCGAGATGTGCATAGTTTGGACTGGTTTAGAGATGGATAGTGTGGTGGGTTTTTATGCGTGTAGCTTCAGAGAATTAGTTATCGTCTTTTATGGGCAATTTTACTTTGTAGAGGAGTGGTTGTGGTACTAGCACTAGTTATATCAAATAATTCTAATGTTAACAACTTGAAGAAATGTTCAGATGATTGGAAGTAGGCAAAGTCATATGCATATGTATGTGTATGTGTGTGTGTATATATATATATATTTTTTTTTTTTTTTCCATTAGGCACTGATAGATCTTTTGCCGATGCTATATACCCTGGTCTTTATCAATTGAAAAATTGGAGTTAGTTTAACAAATAAGAGGGCAAGGTTCCTAAATAATGTGGGATTGGTACTGGCAACAGCTATCTTATATATACATATTGAATGACTATTCAACATTTATTATAGTAGGAATTCCTTATAGAATTGCTATTGTGTGCAACCAAACACCATAATAGTTGTTCGTAAGAATTAAAACTATAATGGAATTGCTATTATAGTGAAGTGAATGAACAGCTAGTGTTTTGTAAAAGGAAAATTGTTCATTATGAAAATGCTTACCAGAATTTATGACTTATCAAGCAAATTTTCTTTATGTATTTGAGCCAGTATGTCAGTTAGGTATACATTCACTTCTCCACATGTTTCACTTTTTGATCCCTGCTAAGATCTGAAATTTACCCAAAGAAAAAAAAGGAATATCATGTTTTAATGAGCAGGTGGATACTATTACCTTATTATTCAACATTTATGGACCGTAAGGTTATGTTGCCAGAAGAAATAGTAATTGAAACTAGGATTGTGTTTTCTAATGTTATGGTCGCTATCCTCATGCTTGCATAGGCTGCATCTACCTCTGCTTAATCAAGATTTACTTTAATAATAGAGATCCTGCAATAATTTTTTTGCTTTTGTTAGTTAAGGAAATGGAATGAGCGTTGGGTAATCCTAGACCCAACAACTGGAAGAATGGAGTACAAGTAAGCATTTCAAATCATAATCATTTTCACTTGACTGTACTGGTATGGCAGAGCTAATATTTTCCTGCCTCTTTTGCAGAGTCAGGAGGAATGAGCCAGCTGTTAAGGGAACCATTGTGTTTGATGCAAATAGCACCATCACTGTATCTCCTGTCAATTTTCAGTAAGATCATCTATATTCCTGTTAGGTTTTTTTGTATTGTTCTCTGGATGTTTTGAAGGCTTAATTCTCACTAGTGATTTTTTCTTTGTCAATTGTGTTGCAGTGGACTGCCAAAGTATGATGGCTGCTGTCTTTGTATCCTTGTTCACTAACTTACTTGATTATTTCAAGCAATTTCCACATTCATTTGATATGACTCAAGGCTAAATTCTTAATGAGTTTCAATGCTTCTTAACCCTTCTATATAGATATTGGGACCCCATCAAAGAAAGATTACTTCTTGTGCGCAGAGACTCCTGGTGCAGCTAGAGCATGGGTGACTACTCTGCGGTAATTGATCTTAACATGGATTGTTTCTTTTATAACATAGATCAGTTTCTTGGATAATTTTGAATGAAAATACTTAAGTCATATTGCTTTTTGGATTGCATGGAGATGTTGAAGAAGGTTACTGTAGGTTTTAACAGAGATTGAAATTCTACTCCTATGTGTCTTCTTCTTCTTTTTTTATTATTTTTTACATATGTTGTTTTCTATTATCTAATCTTTGCATATTTTTGTGAACCTTTTGGTCACCTGGATGGAATATTGTGTTTTGTTCTTACTTAAATAAACATCCTTGTTAAGATGCTAAATCTTTACATTGCTCTCATGAAAATAACATAGATATATCAGATGCCAGAGATATATCACTAGTTTTATTACCATAGATGAGTGGAATTTTTGTTCTTCTCCTGATGTTTATTTATTATGTTCTTCGTTTGGTTAGACCGATTTTTTGGTATGTATTGGATGCTAGATACATAGTTGACTATTTGGAAAACTGAAAATGACAAGTCATAGAAGGTATCGTATTATATATCAGTATTTCGATTTCTTTATGGGCTTGATGACCTTCTAAAGATTTCTCACTTCGCTGATCATTCTTTATCTATTTTTTACTCAACAATATAGTGAGGCCTTCCTGCTTCTCCTTGTGTTATCTCTGAATTATTACATCATGAACAATGGAGAGCATTTAAAAAGAAAAACGGACTAGTGTATAAGTCTTCTAAAACTTTTCAAAATTTTTATCCCTTTTTTTTTGCAACTTGATTTTCTTGTGACAATTTGTTTGCGGTCGTAATTTTTGTACCTTTAAATATTGGGCATTGCATTCCTTTTCTGATTCTTCTCTCTTCTGATCACTAGTGCCACACAATTGGTTCTGAAAGCTCACAAAGAAGCAGTAAATTCTTTAAGTGGTAATGGTTCAGCCAAATTAGGGACCGTGGCCACAGTTGTAGCTGCAGCTAATTCAACAGCACTGGAATGTTCAAAAGAAATTGAAGCAGCAATGCAAATTTCAATGAGAAATGCTTTGGGAGCAATGACAAATCAACCAATTGATGGCCCGATGGATGATATGTCAATCATGAAGGTATCTTAGCCTGAAAATCAATCATTTTATATTGTATTTATTGAAGATAAAAAAGGTTTTTGTCAACTGCATTGGTTCTAGTTCTAGCAGATAGCATTAGGTGTGTTTTCTCAACATTCACATACAGGGCATTATTGTGATAAAATAACCTATTTTAAAGCAGATTTTCCTGTGTTGACACCACACTTTCATGCTTTAAATGTGAGGTTTAGATAGAAACTATAACTTTTGGTCCTGGCCATCATCGTAATTGCAAATACATTTTTTGTGTTGCTTTGGTATACTTTCCTTTGTTGGGAGGAATTCCAATGATGTAGGTGATAGTTCAAGTTTACCTACGCTATTATTGAGAACATATTAATGAACACTGTGTATACTTTTGAGCACTGCTTGCACAACTCTTGAGTAAATTGCTTTGATTCTCTTGCTATAGAACTTTTACATAAGAGGGCCTTGCTTTTTCTTAAAATTGGGGTATGATCCTAGACAAGAAGTCTGAAAAAGCTTGTCTAGCCTATTATCCTCTAATTCTTAAGTTAAGGAGAAATCAACTTTTGTTTTCTTGGGGAAAAGATAATCACAGAAATGCCAATTTATTAATTTTTCCTGAGTGTTTTGTCTGCTTTTTTTTTTTTTTAAGGCATGACTTGGTATATATGCTATTGTCCACAAGTTGACATTGAGTCTGTTATTTTAGGTTTAGTAGTCTTACAAATTTGTTCTATTTTATCATTACTTCTGTGGTGCATTTTTTTCTCATCATGATTTACTTTTTGACTTCTGCTGCGAGAAGCTTGATATCAGGAAATTCCTTGGGGCAAGTGATCTGCTTAATCTTTTCTATGATGGATGTTCTGAAGGACAGCATTGTCAAAGATTTTGTATTGTCATTGCTGCTTTTTTAAGCTGGCTGACCACATCCTTATCCTGCTTTTATTGTTGCACTGTCATGACTTGCTAAGAGATTGCATATTTTGCAGGAGACACTTCGGGTTAAGGATGAGGAGCTGCAAAACCTGGCGAGAGACCTTCGTGCACGGGATTCAACTATAAAAGATATAGCAGAGAAACTATCTGAGACTGCTGAAGCTGCTGAGGCTGCAGCAGCTGCAGCTCACTTAATGGATGAACAAAGGAGAACAGCTTGTGCAGAAATTGAGCGCCTGACACAAGATTTTAGAAAGCAGTTGGAGTCATCTAATTTGAAGGTACCTATATTAATTTATTTCTTATTTTATAGTTGAATATTTCTGTTGTCCTGATAAAGTAACCTGCTGTCCAAAGGGTGACAGGTGTTGTACATGTGCACCAATGCATATTAGGTATAGGTATTGTCAAGTGAAAGATTATTCTTAATGGAGATCCACATTTTTATGCATGATATAGCAGATACTGTGAATGGTTATGGTCTGTTCAACCTTTTTTTAAAGCAATATTGGATTTCTTCTTATAATTTAAAACTTCTTCGAATGCAAATGCAGCTGAAAGATTCTGAAGATAAAATTACAGTTCTAAGCAAAGAGAGGGATCAATTGATTAAGCAGAGAGACTCTGCTCTTCAGGAGGCACATTTATGGCGTTCGGAACTTGCAAAAGCTAGAGAGCAAGCTGTAATATTGGAAGCAGCTGTTTTAAGGGCTGAGGAGAAGGTCAGAGTTGCAGAGGCAGATGCTGAAGCTAAAATAAAAGAAGCTGTACAGAAGGAGTCTGCTGCATTGAAGGAAAAGCAAGAGATTCTGGCATATGTAAATGTGCTTCAAGCACAACTTCAAAGGTTTGGCATATCTTTCTGATGCATGAGTTTATGATGAAAATTCAAGATTTTCAATGCTGTTCTTTTCATATGCCTCCTGGTACATGATGATCTAAGAGAGAGTGTTGCTGATATTGTCTGTTGTGTTTAATTAAAAAAGGCTACAAGAAACCATAAGTCTTTCATAATAATGTGTGATATGTAGGATGACTAGAAGTATAGATTTTTATTTATTATTTTATGGATAATTGGAGATACATTTTTATAGAGCTGTGACCTTAGTAGGTATTTGGATATTACTTTCACAGATATATCTATCGTCTTGTCTTAATAGTTGGGACTGGTGCTGCATTAGTCAGCCTTGATGGTTTTCTCCAAAACTCCAGATCCCAAATTGATAAAATCTACACCCTGATTTGTTCCTTCAGCTTTTTGAGGATTTTTCTTAATTGATAATGCTCAATTATGAAGAAAGAAACCTAGCATCGTTTTCAAGTCATTATTCATCAATAAATTACACACAGGGATTTGCTAATTATCATTATATGTTTTACCTTTTGACAGGCAACATATTGACACAAAGCAAGTTTTTGAGGAGAAAGCTGAATCTTGCTCAGATATTGGAAGCACAACTCCCCTGACAAAGCATGTGGACACCTCAGAGGAAAATGTTGATAAAGCATGTCTCAGTGTCTCTAGAGCGATACCAGTTTCAGGAGAAAATGTTATCCACATGGCCCAAGAGAATGTCCAACCAATCAGAGATGGGACTTGGAGTGACATTCAGGCGACCGATGCAACAACAATTGCAGATGTAAGAGAAATCACTCAAACAGAAGGGCACAGCCTGGACATCCCTGTTGTTCGTCAACCTGTCAGTAACAATCATGACCAGCAACCAGACTCGTTTCATCGGCCTTAAATAACTTAATGTATATCTACAAAGTACATAATCTATATCTACAGTGATTGTATCGGCTTTCATATGCTGTCAACGATGAAGTATGTGAGACTAAATTTTCATTCTGTAGTTCAGTTCCTGTCATGTGAATAATTAAATTTATACGACACAGCTCCCTTTCTGAGTCTTGTGGAAAATGCTAGACTAATTCCCTTTTCCTTTCCGTGGTTTTATTTATTCTGTCAATTAAACTTTTTTCTACACCTTAAGGAATGAAATGTGAGGAAACTAGGGGTTGAAGGCAGTAGCCTCCCCCATGAAAATGAAAAACAGGTCATATAGCAGGAAAAAGAGACTAGTTTTGAGCGTGTTTATACATGCTGCAAGCAAAATTAGGCTGGAAATTCAGGTTGCAGTTGTCAGTAGGGAGTGTAGAAGTTCCAGTAGTCTAGTTGGTGTATTTGTGAAATAAGCTGCAGTACGCAGCATCTGCGTGCGAGTGTAGTCCCATGGTGTGTGTGCGGCCGGTGCAGGGTAGTTCATGTCTGATGTAAACCGTGCAGCTAGCGTTGGTTTCTAGAGGGGAGTCATTTTAGTTTGTCAAAACAAGAGCGGCAGTAGGAAATAAGAGCAATTATTGAGCAGAAATTATTGTCTTTTGTATTGATGTGTTGAGTAAATCAATGGATTAATGAACAAAGGTTATTATTTTTCAGAAATTTAAAATAATCAAATTATAAAGAGATCGTCGAGTTATTTTAGGAAACAAGGTCTTGTCAATAGATAATTGGGGTCTTTCCTAACAAATTGAAGAAATAATCAATTAAATATGATCTCTACCAATTGAAAATAGCGTAGTCATTTTTGGCTTGTAAGTTCTTGTTATGATGAAACTTGCCATGGTGAAAGAAGCCGGGAGGGTGAAGTGAATATTGGTGATAAAGCAATCGGCTTAGAAGGGCGCTTCTTGTCTAATGAGATTGATAAGATCTAGAAAAACCATAGATAGGGTTAATTTTCTAGGAGTATATTGTTGATCTGTGAGCACATATATCAGGTGCTGTTTGATATATTATTGTTTTACAGTCCTGTTAAAGATCTAGCTCTGAAATTGAAAAAAAAATAAAATAAAAGGAAGAATAACAACCTATTTTTTTTTTTTTTAACAACAACGACCATAAATTATGAATAGCAATCTTTATTTATTATATCTACATATGATGATGCTGATGCCCCTAGCAAGCACTACAAGATCCTCAGTTAGCACTGAATGATTGTCTTTGTATGTCATCTATGTACAGTCGAAAACTTGGGATGGAGTCATGGCTCGGTCAACAACTGGTCTTAACTCATCACAGTTTCCATAAGTGAGAGGATCTTCTCCATTGAGATTCCATAAACTGGAGTAAGAGATTGGAAATGGGGTCTGAGTTAAGGAGTTCCAGTGCCCCAAAAGGAAGTAATTTCTTTCATCGACGTGATTTATAATTGGCTTCACTTCTAGGATCTGTTGGATAGGGATTCGCAGAAACTCATACATTGCTCAGTGCAATCGGATCCAAAGCTGCTTGTTTTCAAAGAGGAGTTCACTTGTCTATTTTGATTGATGATATTGCTTCCCATCTCAGCTGGGTACTTTTTGTGGGTTTGAACTCGTTTGAATACACGACAAAGAGTCCAAACTTCCTGGCAAACACATCAGGAAAAGATTTTAGTCAGCTTTGTCAACTCCTAATACCTAGGAAGTGTCAAAATGTCAGTATAGAACCATTATAGACTTTAGGGAATTTTGCATTTTGACTTGAGAAAAAAAAAATTGATGAATAAGTGGGAAGTCTAGGATTTTCAGTTTGGCCACGATTGCCTTAAAGCTAGTCACTTACTAAATACTACATTAGATCATGTCAAGAAAATTATGAGTGAGGGGATGAGGGTTTGAGGACAAGTTCAAATAGAGGATTGAATTTTCAAGTGGTTAAAATAGAATACCAATACTAATGGTCCTTATTATGTCTACTTCAATTTCTAACGGTTATTGAAATGATTATAAACCTAAATCTCTTACTATTAAGCAATTTTAAGTTATCTATGATAAAAAATAGGAACTAAAGTATGGATAGTTATTTTTAACCCATCACCATACTATTACAATACCACAAAGTTGAGTTAATATGATATGTTTATAGCCTATAGGATAGTGATGAGATCTTTATTTGAACCACTAAGTATAATGTTTGATCCTTATTTGAATCACTAAGTATAATGTTTAAGTCTATTTTAATGATCCAATATTCGAACCACTTAGTATAATAGTAATCCTCTACTTTAACCATTTGAAAGTTCAATATTCTATTTGAATTTGACCCTAAATATTGATCTCCTCACTTACAATTTTTCCATATTAATCACGCACATATTGCAAGTATATGAATACATAGGGACAGGAACTGAAATCTTACAGCTTCTAGAGCGATGCTTTTTGCATTTAGCGCATGATCGGTGTCGTTTCCACAAGGAGGCAATCGGAATTCATGCATCATCCAGTCAGTTTTCGTGCCTTTCCCAGCGCTGCCACGGTAGTACACTAAGGATTTCTTGAGGCCAATGCAATCATGGGGCTGTTTGGCTGAATATATAGGCTTGTCAATTCCTGTGGCTTTCCAAAACCCTGATCCAGTAACTCTATTAGGCCTTACGCTGTTTCTGTATTTCCTCCCTCTGATGCAGAAGAAATACCATTCTTTCTCCTTAACAACGTCGCTCTCTTCATTATAAAATGAACATATACAGACTAGTGAGTATGTATTATCGAGCATTTCACATATATATTTTACCATTCTAGATGAACAACTACGGTTGTATGGATGTTGAAATTGCCAAAAATAAGAATCCCACCCAAATAACAAAGATTATTTAAATACAGCCTTTCTTTACATGATCTCTATAATATCCTATTCAATTTCTAATGGTGATTGAAATGACCTTAATCTATTATTATTAAGTGAATTTAAGTTATTCATGTAAAAAAATAGAAATTAAAGTATGGATATTTATTTTTCGTATACTACACTCTCTTTTTCTCTCTCTCTCTTTTCCTTCTTAATTTTGGAATAAAGTATGAATAGTTGTTTTTTTATTACTATATTCTCTCTTTTTCTTAATAAAAAATGTTTCTACTTTTTTTTTTTTTTTCAAATTTTCGTATGGACAGTACAAGTGCGTTATATATCATTGAAGTGGGAATTTAAATGATGAGATGATATAGTGGACCATCCATGGGCGAAACATTAGAATTAATAGTATTTTCCTATAGTAGACAAATTTTTTGCTTTGACAAAATTTGTATGGACCCAATCAAAAGGAGAATAACCTCTTATAGAAGATTACATTTCCTTTGGAAACTGCCCTAATTATCGTGTTTTTCCACATTTTGTACTTACATATTTCCAAAATGATGGCTTTCATCCCACGAAAATTCTATGGACAGATTTCCTTTGTTTACATGTAGCCAAATTAATTCCACAATCGTTATACAAACGGATGGTACGGGGAAATTATATTCAATTGGAAAAATATGGAATAGATAAGATACTCTACGTGTAGTAATAATATGGAATTGAACATTTGTCCAGAAGTAAATCGGAACGTGGACAACATATATCTTAGAGCTACATCATATACATGCATATATATGTAAGTTATTTCAATGGAAGAGGGATTCAAATATAATATTTTTTACTTAAAAGATGAAAAATAATGCTATTAGAATTTGCAATTTGACCATAACGCTGAGTATTTCTCATCCTAAAACATTGAATTTGAATTTTTTAACCGAAAAAAAAAAATTTCCTTTTTTTTATTAATTTATTAAAGTTTAGTAGACTTTTAATGAAGATTTTGTAATTTTAGAATATATTTGCAGCAAAGTCAAAAGATTAAGATATATATTTTTTCTTTTTTCGCAATTTCTACTATAATTAAATATATGTTGCTTTAATTATGGAATACTGGGATTTGGTGAGGAATAGTTGGAAGTAGAATAAGTGGGGAATTCATGGTTTTTCTTTTTCTTTTTTTTTTTCTTTTTTTAACGAGACTGGTCCATGTAATAGCAAATGACTCAAATCTAGTTTTATCCATGATTGAACTTTTAATATTTCTTTTATAATTAAATTTATTTGTAGTATTATAGACAAAATAGTGTTGTCACAAGACCACAGAAGTTCTCGAGTAAACATATTCATGTGACCTCTTTAAAATCTATATTTTAAAAATGAACAATTTGCAATATACCTTATAATATATGAGGTTTTATTTTTTATTATATATATATATATACACATACGTATAGTTAGAATGTAGTTAGCCTATTATGTATATAGTTATAATATTAAAATTGTAAGTCAATATCACTTTTGAATGCAATACATATAATGAATTTAAATTAAAAAATAAAATAATACTAAAATAGAGCAAACATATATAATCCATGCCGATTTAAATTATAGATTTGACATATATATGAGTGTTTTTGACAAGAAGAAATGGTTAGAGGTGAGGCTAACATGATTGAATTATGTTATATTTGTTGAATATGCATATTGACAATACTGTGTAAGTTAGGTTCACAGTACTGTATATATACATATATATAAAGAAGTTATAACTTCCCATAAAAATTGGAGCTCTTAATGTATAAAATATAGATTCCATGTAGGATTTAGATAAATATCAAGTCATATCTTGTAACCTACCCTATAACTATAAAAATTTAATATCATAACGTTTAATATCATTTTAAAACCTACCCAACATTAAGGTATTATTAAAGTTCAAGCTTTTACAGTTTCCAGTGATCACTCCTGGCAACAGAAAACATGTATAAATACGGTGAGAAATGATACGTTAAAGTAAGGAAAGTTCTATAGTTTATCATTAATTATAATGGGACTTGTCTTATTCACTATTTAACAACCAATTGCAAAATAGTAACATTAAAATTGATAATATTTCAATTAATATATTTATTTTGATGATAAGATGATCACTAACTACACAATCCTAGAGTTAGTAGAAGTTTAATTTCCACAAAAATAAATATATAATTATAGTCTTATGCAAACCATTTTTGGTAAAATATATAACCATGTAATATATAGGATTTTTTCCCAAAATTTTGAACAAAGAGTATTATCTAAGACACTAAAAAAAGCTTTTTGGCCTTTTAACATTATAGATATATGCTTGATTTCCTTCTATGAATCTAGTTTTTGTGACATATTCTAATATTTACAAAGGCTTTTTCATGCCCACAACACTCCATGCATACACCTATTGCAGTGCATTGAGCCAAATCTAATGCATGCTTGAATCTATTTATTGATGAATGTCCAATTTTCTAATAGCAGCATCTTAAATGAAAGAAAGAAATTTTTTTGAAAAAGACCCGTATTATTGAAGTATCAGTCATGAGGGTTTTAATCATGAACTAAAAGTACATATCAACATATGATTGGTTATTGAAATATCAAGTACCATATTAATTCCAGCCTATCAGTGCTCAATTAAAGAATCATACATAGTGGTTAAACCAATAATTTTTTCCATTATTAAACATGCAGCTTAACTTTCGGAAAAGTAATAAATCCCATCATTGACAATATTTCTTTTTATAAAGACTAATTAATACCTTTAATAATCGCTTCTTCATACTTTTATAGTTTTATTTTATTATTATATTCCAGCATTTTCGATAGTTCAATTGACACATATATAGTACCTTTCAAATAATATATACATATATTTATTTATTTCTATTAAATCATATAAGGGTTATAAATAAATAAATATATATATGTATAAAAGCCAGGAAAATAAATATATATTTATATATACCATCTCGATGAAACGACCGAGCTATGAAATACTAATATGCGTGCGTATCGATGAATAACATTGGATAATTTTTATTTTTCATGTAAAAGTCGTTAGTTGTACTTATATTTATTATATGACAAGTCCTTGCAAAGTAAGTAATAATAGAACCGGCCTTCCACCGTTTATGGTATGAAAGGGTTTTCCTTTTCCATTGACAATTGTCAATTGCCCTTCATCACTAAGCAAATCAATATGTGCCGTCCGCATGCTGCTATCTTAGTGGATACATAAAAACTGCTGTGTCCCCATAGACCGCGTCTTCCAGAAAATCCAGGGTTTTGATGTTGTTGTTTGGTAATATATATATAAGTATATTTACAAACTAAACAAAATAAAAACGAGAAATCGCTTTTCAAGTGCGTAAACATAACTTTGGAAAACGAAAAAAAAAAAAAAATATATATATATATATATATCAAAAGAAAAAGTGTATAAATATCACATCTTTCATTTTTTTTCTTTTTTTTTTCCTTATAAATTACATATGTAATTGCTTTATTAACTACTTTACCATAATAATTTAATATATCATTATATAGATACACTTTACTCAGTTACGGTTGAAGTAGTGCGCTAATTAAGCTAATGAAGTGATTAATCAATTTGCCTTAATTGTGTAAATAAATAACGATAATATTAATATATGTGAGATCATCATAATAAGTTACTGCTAATAATAACTATGATTATCTATCGTTATAAGGTTGGCTCTTGGGTTGTGAAGTTTTTATGGAAAAAATGATAATATACCCTATAATTACTTCTCCTCGACCCCTTCTATATCTGAAAGTATTTATTTATAATAACTTAGTCAAGTATGTTTAATTTGAAAAAAATTAAAAAATAGCAAATTAAATGGTCATAAGGACATCGCATGCAATAATACATGCACACACACACATAGATATCAGTATATGGCCTATTTTTCTTGCAAAAAGGCATGCTTGAAAAAAATGAATAATTAACTTCTTCTGTAGAATGTCTATTATACGTGTATATTACATAAATATACATTACACGTGACGTGTATTACCCACTAAAATCTTTCAAAACATTTCCACCGTGAAAAAAGGTTTGATGAACTCATATCGAATTGAAAGGTCCTAGAAAAAACATCAATCAAGTTTTCACAATTATCTACTATCTTCAACTGTTCTTTTTCGCACAGAACATCTAAATATTGAACAGAAAGTTGATCTCCAGCCATACAGCATGACTTTATACCATTTTCTTATCCCAATTATAGCTGGAAATTGATATTATTTCATGCATGGTTTTTCTTATTTAAAATATGGTTTTAAGATCGTAAGGGAAGTGGAAGCTAATTATAAAGGAAGACTTACTAGGGAGATCCCAAGGATCATATTTGTAGATATCGACTTGTTTAATAAGCTCGATACGAAGAGGTCTCTTCTCCACCTTCCTTTTCAGATAAAACCCCACAAGCTCTTCATCTGTTGGGTGAAACCTAAAACCTGGAAGCTGTATTTCACTTTCTTCATGAACAACCTCCTTCTTCATGCCTTCTTCATCCATCTCTTTCTCTCTTTCTCTCTCTGGTATGTTTAGAATATTAACTTTGCACAGGTTTGTTTAAGTAGCAAGAGATCTTCTTATAGTTTGTAGGGCGATGAAGGACGACAGGTTCCACCCTTGGGTCAAGATGGGACGTTGTCGTTGATGTTGGAAAAAGCATATATATATATAATATTACATTGAATTATTACACCAATTGAAAGTGAACGGTATGATGGGAAATACGCTATTGCATACTTTTTCGTACTTGCTTAATCACATAGATTAATTAATTAATCTAAATTCTTTATATGTATCTCTCTAATATTAATGAGGAAAATGACTTCGATGTCTTATATACTTGAAAATGTTACATCACGTAATATTATAAATAATAATAGATATATAAAAGTTATAATTGGAATGGAAATTATTAATAGGTATAAAAGTGATAGTTGTAACTTGTAAAATTAGAATATTACTGTGAAAAAGTGGGAGAAAATTTACCATATTATAGATATATATACATGCTCTTTCTATGCTGTATATTTTTATACTAGTAATATAATATATATATGTATGTATATATAACGTTCTTTTTTCTAGCATAAACATAGATTTTTATAATAATAATAATATAATTTTGTGGACGCTATCGTGACATAATGTGTTATGATAATGAAATTGATTTTTAATATAGAATTTTGACGTTTAGCTAATTCTGGATCATCAATGTCTTGTAAAATCTTTTGGAAGACAAAATTTTGAATGGAAACATAGGATGGGGTCGATTGACTTAAAATATATAAGGAAAAAGTCCACAAAGCCATCAACATACGACTTATTCGGGAATGTAGAGAGCCATTTTTGTCGTATGCAGGGAAATTTTCAAACCCACATGCTTTCTATCCCTGAATAAATAGATTGAAAACCACTATCACTCCTAATTCTTTATTTATTATACGCGTATAACTTTTCTTCTCCCACGAAAAGTTAAAAGACAATATGTCGGAGATCTTTTTTTAATCTTTGCTTGTATGGTTTTTTCAAATTAGATCCTTCCTCAATAAAATTAAAAGTCCGATGCAATAAGTTACGATAACTTGGTTGAGTTTTTAAATGGGGAAGACTTCCACATCTAGAGAATGAAAAGTAATACATCATTCAAGAAAAAAATTCTTCATTTAAAATTAAAAAAAAATCAAATACCCTACAATAGAAAAAGTATCTCTTCCAACATAAAAAAATATTTTCTGTTTACAAAGCATGCGACTTCATCATGAACATATTGATTAATAGTGCAATCATGATATATGCGTGCCAAAAGATAAAATACTTTTTAATTTGCAGTATCTTTGATTTATGTTTAAAAACGCTCATAGTATTACACATTAAGTTCAAGTGTGTGAGAGGAAAAAATATGGAAAGATTCCATTTCTCTTGTGCTATTGTATTTAAATAAAATACTATATATATTATTGATTATATTTGTTGCAGGTTGAAAAATGCCAATACAAGTCCAAGGGCACACAACCAAAAAGACATAGTTATGGTGCACTAAGGATGGTCTGGTGTGACCATTCCGATATTTAAGTCAGTAGAAGAGAATAAATGTGTAAACAGAGTACGAGTGATATTTCATAACCCTTTCTTTTGGAAATAAATAAAAGAAAAGGCAACTAGGCTTGTTTACACATATATGTAGAAGTAGAATCTACAATACGGGTTTCTAAATCGATTTTAAGCTCACTTAACCAACCATTATCTCTTTTACAATTTTATGCTCAGTTCAATAATTTCAACAATAATGTTGAAGAGATAAGAAAGGAGAAGATTACACCATGATATAACATGGACTTCGGCTCCCCTCCTAGTTTCTACGGTCCATAATTTGTCTCAATCAAGAAGGACTTCACACATCCATTCATTTCAAACAACATCTCACAAAGAGGATTTTACAACAATACCTCAAACACAAGGACTTCACAAATGCTTACCATAAGTAGGACTTCATATTGCCTCATAAAGAGGACTTCACTTAATGCCTCAACTAAATAGGGCAGAACTTCATTAAAACACTAAAAAAAATGTAAATAATGCCTTACTAATATTAGCTTACTAATCTTACTATGGCACTATTCACTTAACAAAAATAAATACAATTTAAGAGAGTATTTTTACACAATGTCATCCTATGAAACTTTACTCTCTTATATAAAAGCAACCCAAACACTTATTTATAATCTGTCAAAGCAAGTTAACCGTTGCCCCTCAAAACATCCACCAACGGTCAGATTACAAAGTTTGTAACTGTTATTTTTTGGCCTAGTCAGAGTATACCGTTGAGCTGATCCAAATTGAGCCTAAAGTCACCGGTGCAGTCTTGCCTAGTTACCTCTAGCTAATTCGACATTGTTTCATATTTGGCCATAACTTTCTCATCTGGACTCCGTTTGAGATGATTCAAAATGCTATGGAAATCTTAGAGAGAGTTTTACAACTTTTGTGTTTTGAGCTTTAAAAGATTCTAAAGGAATCAAAGCCTAAAATGTGCTTGAAGCTACCTGCAACAATAAGCACAAATAAAAACACAAACATAACAAAGTTTTGACATATCACAAACAAGTTTTTATTCATTAAATATAACTTAACTAAGTCATGGAGCATTTGTGCAATATATTTTCTCATCAAAATAAGATTGTAACCTCCATATGGTTCAACGCCTTTGCCATGTGCCTTAAGTTCTATTTATAGGTGACGATCATACCAGAATGAAGGCTCATAAGATATTCTTTACCTACATGCCACATTCTCTAAAGAGTGAAAAATGGCTAGTAGGGATCCATTCTTGGTAGTTGACTTAGACCCGAGATGGTGGTAGTGTTTATCATCCAAGGACAGTGATTGGACAAGTAGAGAGCTATTTTTTTAGAGCACTCGTGGGGAGGTTTGGAGTATCCCTAGAGAAGTTTGGAGCAACTCTAAGAGATATGGCAAGATGGGGAGGTTGAGAGTGTCTCTATAAAGAGATGATGAGCTAAGGAGGTTCAGAGTACCTTCAAAGAGACATGGTGAGTCGATGAGGTCTAAAGTACCTTCGAGGAGATGTGCCAAGCTTAGGAGGTGTTATTAAATGTGCAATTTGATAGATGAGGAGGACCTTGATTTGGGTCCTTATGTGTGCCAACGAAAGGGGATTGACTTCTAGGTTAGTGACTATCTGAGCCCATGAGCTAAGGTAATTTAGGATGCTTGATGAGCTTTAGGGACCCTATTGCTGGTGTTAGGACTATTAGGTCATGATCAACCGCTTTTGTGGACCAGTAAGGAGAGTAGGAACTTGAATAATGGCCCAAGAGGTCAACACTGTGCTATCGAGATGGTGATGTGTTATGTTATTTGAGTGCATCTTCTTGTCTATTATTTGAGTTGCATCCCTTTTATCTATAATCTTACTTATAAGTTCTCGAGTTGGTCCTAGCCCTACAATAAGTGACTGGGTTAAGGGAATTGCACTTCTTTAGAGGGTTGTGCTTCTCGAGTTAGTGCTTCGAAGCCAAGTATCTGAGATGGGTGAATGAAGTGAGCAATAGAAAAGCACTTCCCTATGTAGGCAAGTTTTTCGAGTAGGTGCTCTAAGGTTGAGTACCCGAAGTCGTAGCTCCTTAGGCAAGCACTAGGGTTGGTTTGGAAATTTTCATGGAGTTACTCGCTTGTTGAGCAAACTTAAATTCAAAACATGAATGGAAGCGTGTGCACATGTGTAGAGACAATCATACTACTATGATGCCTTAGGATCATACACGATTACATATGCCATGCGTTGCACTTGGAATGAGTTATCGCATCAATTCATTTCTCAAGATTTGTCTGTTTCTTATTCTTTAAAATATCAGTTATTCACCACTTTTCATCTTCATCAAATTCTTGGACATTTTTTTTATCAACTTTCCAAACTTTCTTAATTTTTTTATTTTTTTTATTTCCCTTCATCTCAAGGTTTACATTTTCCTCAAAATAAAAAATTTTTCATCAAATTTTCCACAAAATCCAACTTTCATCTATTTTTTAGAGGAGTTGCAGAATGGCTAGAGTAAATAAACAGGCTAGTAAGTCTTGAATTTTCTATTCTATAGAATCCAAGTCCACTGTTCACATTGGTGGGGGATGGGGATAAAGAGAGAGAGAGAGAGAGAGAGAGAGAGAGAGAGAGAGAGAGAGAGTATATAAGTGTAGGGTTGGAGATTTTTTTGGGCTGGCTCTGATGATGGTTTAGTTTCTTCAATCAATGTGGAAACCAAAGCTTGTATGATTAGTGACACAATTGAGAGAAGGTAAAAGAAAGCATCACGAAAGGTTGAAGAAGTGAACCATGATGCTCATAAGGCCGCATATATAGAAGAAGTGGCAAACACTTCGGGGAGTTCTTTAGGGGTAGCTCCACAGGGTTTTGCATCACCATATTTAGATATGATTTACCTAGTGATGCATATCCCAATGACCTCAAAGATAGGTTTCCTAAAGAGAAGCTGCCTAAAGTTCCTAATAAGGAGGGGAAGCTGCCAAATGAATCCAAGAGTGTAATCTCTTAGGAGGAGTCAAGCCAGCAGATAAGGAGATATGCTCTTAAGCGTCCAATTAGGTAGGACGTGTCAATTTCTGAAGATAATGACCAAGTACCCTTCCTTAGCGGTCAGCAGATACCATGCCAACGTCCCCATTTTTTATGATGTTAGAGAGGAGGTCGAGCAGGATGAGGCTTAAAGAGAGGAGAGGTGTTGAGCAGGGCAAGGCATATATCTACTCTTCCTTCCTTTACTTTGCTAAGGACTACCCCAAGAGGAGGATCTTAGACTGATACACATTAGGAGTGCTCAACATGTCATCTTCAAGGTTAATGAAAATACACTGGGAATACTCAAGAGGAAAAGGGAAAAGGGAAGAGGGGAGGAGGGTGAATTGAGTATTTGCCCAAAATTTCAAAAATAATTAATTTTGAAATTAACAGATTAAAAATTAAAAGCATTTGTAGTACATAAATAAACAATAAATAGAATGTATAAAATAAAAGAGAGGGATAGAGAAAATCAAGCTACAAATTTAACATGGAGTTCGGTCATTTACCTACTCTCTACAGTCTACCAAATGCCTCTTTCGAGGTCTTTACTACCACTTTAATTAATTAAAAAAATTGGCTTGAGACGAGTAATATACATCCATAAGAAATAAAATATTTTCTCTCTCTCTAAGGGCTCTAGAAAAATAGTAATTAATATTAACTGAGCATTAGAGTATTTCTCTCTCTTAATAATTTGTAAATATTATGTACAAGAGAACAAAGAAAAGAAATTTGTTTGATCATAGTTAATGAACTCGTAAAAAATTTGGCACTTCGTTCTTTTTATTATTCTTTAGGACTTATATATGAATAGTCTTTGAAGTTTAATAGTCTGTTAGACATAACATCTATAACCTGCTAAACATTAAATGCTCATCGACGGCTCTATTCTTTCCACATTAGCTTTAAATTGACTTTAAATTGTTGCGCCTAAGCTTTTCCCTCAACAACCTCTCATATACTCTCTTCTTTGAGTCTAAAAATTTGAATTGTCATGGCCTAAACTTCAATACTTCAAGGCCTCGATGTGACCCTTAATAGCATTGTTTGCTTCTTTAGCTTTGTTGAGCCTTTGTTCTGTATTGATCGAGCCTTAAATTTTTGGCACATTGAGCTATAAACTTGACCCTTGACAAGTGTATTCTCTTCTTTAGCTTGTCATGCGTTAGACTTAACTTTCGAGCCTCAATTACTTAACTTTTTTAGGACTCGATCGATCCCTTGACTACTATTTGGGCATACTTAAGCTTATTGAGCATTGACCATAGCTTTGTTACGTCTTGATTGATGGCTTGTGTAGGCTTCGACCAACCTTTGACCACTGATTTGGTATATTTAAGCTTATCGAACCTTGGCCGTAGCTTTGTCAACCCTAAATCACTTGCAATGGCTTGCCCTCGGTAATTCTTGCTTCTGCTAAAACCTATAGAAAACACATACAAACAAGCATAAGCATGCATATATATAATTGACTAATTAATTGTAGTTTATAATAAATAAATAGTTGATTGTACATTAAATTATCTCATCAAAATTCACATTGACCTCTTAAGTTCAACTGTCAAATCTTCGCTTAAGTACTCATGTGATGTTTGTTGTTTGCAAGTACCACTTTCATGCCTTAGTTGCTATGCTTTAAGATGCCTTTAGCCGATTTGGTTGAGGACATCGTGTTTCCCTTCAAGAAGAAGTCTACCGTGATAGGTAGCAAGAAGATTGAAGGAGATATTGAAGGAAAGGAGGGACCACCAAAGAATGCCGAGGAGGGGACCTCTATGGTTGTTATACCTCGAAAAAGTAGGCCCATAGTGGCCAATAATACTACAAAGGCCCCAACTACTGCCATGCAGAGAAGAAACAAAACCAATGTCGTATTGAACTTAAACAGGAGGGACCAATGTGCAAAGGATGGCAGGCTTCAAATTTTTAGAGTTCAAGAGCATACTAAGGGTTGAGCTAACTACCAGATCCCCCATGGTTGGGGAGTTCCCCCACATAAAACCTATTGAGAGCTTTAATGTTGGAAACGAGGAGGCAATGGCATCCTTAGGTTGAAATACTACTCCACAAAGGGTCGAACACATTGAGTAGACCCACTCGATGAAGACTAGGGAAAGGATGTTCAAGTAAGTTGGGTTTAGAGGTTAGTGCATTAACTTCTTTGTTTATTCTCTTTTTATTCTTTTTTGACGTAGTTAACTTGACTTTAATTGTAGCTTCTAGGATGTAATGCAAGGACGCTTCTTGTTTGAAGATCGAGAACTTTTGTTGAGGTACCTTGTCAAGTTTAGGAACATGGAGGAGGTAGTAATTAACTTTTCTTTAGCTCATATCTTTTTCTATCTATACATTTGTATCTCGTATTCTACTTCCTAGTTTAGGTGGTAGCTGGGATAACATTCTTGTTGGGGATATTGATGACAAGAGGATTATAGGTGAACATCAGGTATTTTACCGAGCTTTGTTTATGTATTAAATATCATTACGACTTGTCTTATTATAGCATTTTGAGGAGGCTTCTAACATGCTCCACGTAGTTAAATAATGGGCTAAGCCAGTCGAGGAGGAGGTTGTTTGACTGAGGACTAAAGTCGCTAAGACTGCTTAACTAAGGGAGTCAGAAGCCAAGGCTATGGTTAAGATTGCCTTGTTGAAGAAGAGAGTGATCGACTCTAAGACTGCCATGAATAAATTGGAGGAGTTGGTTAAGTTGAGGATAGAGGAGCTGAATGCTAAGCTTTTGGCCAAGGAGGGGGCTAAAAGACAAGTTAAAGAGAGACTTGCTTCTAAGGAGATGGTTAGAGAGACGGTGATCCATGACCCTAGTGTGCAAGCTAACAAATGGAGCAACTTAGGATGTTGTATACAAAGGAGAGAAAAGTATACAAGAAAGAGGTGTAGGAATTTATCTCCCAACTTAGATAGCATTTAAACTAGGTTACTTAGCTTTAGGAGGAAGTTTAACACAAGGCCGAGCATATTATTGAATGGGAAGTTGGGGAGGTGGTTTCTAAGAAGGTTATCGAAGTGGTACACGAAAGTATCTTCAAGAGCAAGCTTCGCTTCTTAGCTCAATAAGAGGTTGTCGTCAATAGTGGAAGGCTTACAAGGGGTAAGATTTTAGAAAAGCATCCGGGGATGGACCTCATATTTCTTTCCTTAGTTTTGATGTGTTACGTATAGCCGAAGCAAGGATTATTGAAGCTCTTACCATGAATGTTCTACTTCTCGTCGAGTAAACCTTCTCAAGAGCAAGCCGGTTTTTCTCAACTAGCTCAAAGGGGATCCTCTTTAACCATAAGGTAAGGAGATCTTCAAGGGTTGCCAGAATATTAAGAAGCTTTGAGAGGGTTGTCCTTTGTTGTTGTATTCTCTTTTTTTTCTTTGTAACATGTAGTTTTTTCTTATTAAAGTCGGTATTGCAGCCTTTTTACTTATACAAAAGACAATTTTACCGTAAAGTCAACCACAATGAATGCTTGTTTCATAACTTGCTCGTGTTTCATGTTTTCTTGTTGGTATTATATCTACGATATTGTTGATATCATGTATGTCACAATATTGCAAGCTTTCCCGAGGTAACTCCAAAGACACTATTTTGTGGATTGACATCATGTTATAGAATTGGAGCCAACCAAAGGTTTTCTAGAGACCATGAAGGTGATTTTTATCCTTTTTACTCTTGTATCATCCACATAGACTGCCATGTTTTTTTTTTTTTTTTACAGATTTAGGGCTTGGAAATCTCTGTCAGCAACCTTTGAAAAGTTGCCCTAGCATTCTTCCAACCAAATAACATTACTTTGTAACAGTAAATGCTGAAGGTGGTGATAAAAGAGGTATGCACCTCATCATGGGAATTCATCTTTATCTGGTTGTATCCCGAGAAGGCTTTCATGAAGCTTGATAGCACATGTCCATAGGTGCTATCGATGAGCTGGTTTATACAGGGGAGATGAAAGTTATCTTTGAAGCAAGCTTTGATCAAATTTGTGTGGTCTACACACATGCACCACTTACCAATGGATTTTTTGACCAATACGACATTGGCCAACCAAATTGAAAACTTCTCTTGCCACATAAAACCAACCTAGAGGAGTTGTAAACCTCCTCCTCACTTGCTACCCATCTCTCTACAGCAAAGTGGTGAATATTTTGGTGTACAGGCCTTTGTGTCTAATTATTAGTCCACAAGAATGTGACCACCTTTAATGAGATTTGGGGATATGGATGTGCCAATTTGAGTAATGTCCTTGGGGTTATCATCTAGTAAGACCTTCTTGTCTGCTCTATTGGCTCGCTTCACCCTTTTGGTCTTGCTTCATGCTCTAATTGTACCACACATACTTGGTTTTCTTTCAAGGATTCAACATATAAATGCTTTGATTGTTGCTAATCTTCGTCATAAACTTTTACTCTATTATGAGTTGTAAACTTTGCCATCGGATGTGGCTATGAAACTATTGTCCTAAAGATTGATTAGGTAGGTTTGTTGAGAATGGCATTGTAAGGTAACTAACAATCCATAACTAGGAAATTAATCTCATTGGAGGCATAGCTTTTTCCATTTCCAAGCTCCAAAGGAAGGGTAATAATACCTCGATCTCCTTAAAAGTCATGGTCATAGGGCCTCAGCTTGGCCTTGAACGCATGTTTCATTCATGAATAGGCATCATGAAAAAGCATGTTGAAACTAATCCCAGTGTCAACCATGATCTTCTTGGCCTTCCACTGGGCAATTCAAGCTTATATAATTAGGGTGTCTTGGTAGGGGGCTTTAAGTTCCTTCCAAATCCTCTTTGGAGAAGGAAATCAAGTTTTCAATCTTTAATTGTGTTTGCTCAAGGCTTAAGACTTGCTTTCATTTATCTAAGCTTAAGATCAAGCTAAAGGACCTTAGCTGACTTAGGGCAAGCGGCCATCCGATTATAGTGCTAATCTTATCATGACACTACCTTTCTTGGCCATCTTAGCATTGACCCTATCGATTCTTCATCCACTCGTTCTCTTCCTTCTTCTCATCTTCAATCTTTCTCTATGAGTTAGTCTATCAGCTTAGTCGTCTTTGTCATCAATATGCTTCTTCAACCACCCATGTTGAATGACATCCTCAATGGCTCTATTCAAATGCTAGCAATCCTTGGTATCATGCCTACGATCACAATGGTATTTGTAATATTTGTTTGATTGTTTTCTCTTGGAGCGCAACTTCATCAAGGGAAGGGGAGGAATAACACCTAGAATTATAATTTTCATAAATACATTAGCCACTGGCTCGTGTAGAGGAGTAAATTCATTATTTAGTGGAAATTGTTTCCTCTTATCCTTTCTCGAATGGAAGTTCGCCTCAACATTGGAACCAAGTTGGTCTCTCATTGTCCTTTCGATGATTGTAATCATCTCAACCCCATTTTCCTTTCAAGCATTTATGGCATCTTCTTGCATGATGTATTTTTGTACCTTCTCTCTAAATTGCTCCAGAGAGGTAAGTCTACTCTTAGTGATTGAGTTGAAGAAGAGGGTGTCTATCATCATTCCTTACTTTGCAGCTTCCAAAGCAACCTTCATGTCTAAACTAGGGAATTTAAGTACTTTGTTGAAAGGACCAAGGAAATCTTTGAGAGACTCATTGTTTTTCTGCTTGATAGTGTAGACATAGGAAGTATCCTTTTGTAGTAGTCGAATAGTTAGGAAGTGAGCTTTGAGCAGCTTAACAAGTTATGTGAACGAAGAGGTAGTGAAGCTAGGGAGTTAGTTCAACCAAGTACTTGCAATTGACCTCAAAGTAGTGGGGAAAGGCTTATAGAAAATGGCATCATTGAAGTTGTGCAACATTATAGTGTTTTTAGAAGTGAGCCAGGTGGTCTTCTGGATCAGTAGATCCATCATATGTATGTAAGTGTAGGATGTTAGCCACCTTTGGTAGTGTCTTGGTCTGAATTGTAGTAGTGGATGGAGAGCTGCCTACGACTAGCTATATGGTCGATGCATTCTCTAACTCTCCTTCAAAGTGGATAATCTCTTTCAACGTTTAGGAGTAAATTTATTTAAGTATTAACGTTTCTAGTGGTGAAAAAGAGAAATCAATGTTCCGCAAAGTGAGTCAACTAATGTATTCATAATTGATCATTGAGAAAATTAAGAAAAGTTAATTGAAAATTCATTCAAATATTGATACCTCAAATGAACTTTATAGAATGTTGATACTGCATTTTATTAACTTGCATAAGCTTGATTTCTCTTTTTGACCGCTCAAAACGTTGATACTTTATATAAACTTACCCTCAAATGCTAATATCTCCTGATATAATTTATCCCTTAATGAATCAATATATAGGTTTATAGCCTAGATTTTAGTGAGATAACTACTTGTGAAGGCTACATAAAATTTATGTTATAAGTGTTATTTTACATGGCATGCATATGTGTTTTTGGGATACTAGTTTTTAAATCATTTCTTACGAAATTTTCTTTTTCAAGTATAAAGGAAAAATATTAGTGCTAATAGATTCAATATATAAGTTAATATAGTGTGTATTTTAATAGATTAAATTGTTATTTTGAATTAAAAAAAAATTTAAATTATTATAGATAAAATATGTAATGGGTGTTGGATGAGTTATTATTCTTTACATATGCATATATAATATATTTATAGATATATTTTGGTTAGTCATAGATTGTGTACGTTATAGCTATACATATATTATAGTAGACATAGGCATGGTTTGGAACCGAATCGAATCAGAATTGTTAGTTTCAAGTCTCGAGATTGAGGAACTGATTGATGATTCCTAGTTTTGGTTTTGGAAACAAGGAACCGCCAATTTTTTAAAGTAAAAATTTTAAAAAATGAATAAATGAATTTTAGTTTTTAATAAAATAAATTTTAAACTCAAAATAATAATTGATTCTAAAAGTGTTAATTATTTATCCAAAATTTTAAAAATTTTCTTAGAATGTGTATTTGTTTTTATATAAAACATCCAATATCAATTCTAGTTAATAATATGAGATTTTAAAATACTCTAGAGGCTAAAAAGGAAATTACAATATAGCAAAATAGTCTCACCTTATTAAAAAAATGATTTTTATTTTAGGAGAAGATTTTATAATCTAAATTATATATGTTTTTAAATTATATTTATTTATTATTAATAAGAACACATCAAATACTTTGAACATATAATAAATTTTATTATTTATATGAAATAATTTAAACATTAATTAAATATACGCTTAATATTATTTTTAAATTCTTTTCCCTAATTTTCTTCTTTTTTTTAATGGAATCACCTAGAATAGCAGGTTCAATCCGGTTTTAAATTAAAGAACCGCCAAGGAATTGGAAAACCAACGATTCTTTAGCTATTTTCAAAACCTTCTAATTGGTCTGATTCCGTTTAGTTCCCGATTTAAAACCGAACCGTGTTTATATCCATATTATAGTATAAATATGTAGGAACTATTTGGATCATTCAGTTCTATATTATAATTTTGAATCTTGAGGCAGATTAGATATTTTACATTAGATCATCACTGACAATGCTCAGTATTTCTAGAGGAACATAGTAAGATATGTTTCAAAGGATTCTGTTTTTTCATTAATATTATTGTAATCTTAATAATCTTTACATTTGTTCAACGAATATCATACTGTCCATTCAGAAAATTCAACTTAAAAAATATATAACATGGCGTGCTAACTATAGTCTAAGCGCATCGTGTCTATCACCTAGGCCATTGATCTTCTTTTGTTGTCTTTCTTTGAATTCTTTGTGTTTCTAGAAAAACGGTTGACAGATTGTGAATAGAATAATTCTAGCTCAATTATTTTATTTATAACACCGTTATATGATTGACAATGTGACATCATTGTGCTACTTCGGAACATTTTTCATTGTCAACTACTTTAAATTTGTCGTTCTGGGAGATGAAAAAAAAATGAAAAATGAAAAAAAAAATAAAAGAATGCACACCGATTTTTCTGGTAAGCTTGCACATTCCCACTTAGATTTATGCTTTCATTGGCTTAGCGATCCATCTTTTTGCCTTTTGTTTTGGCAAAGAAGACTTTTCCGACATTGATACCGACTTACTACCATTTTAAAAATTAAGTAATTGTACCATTTAGCTAAGTTTGTATGTTCATATAGGCTCATAAATATACTATATCTTAATAATTTATCTTCGTGCTCCATAAATATTTGAAAATTGTCTATAGCTCCTAGTTTTCTTGAAAAAATATAGTAAAATCACATGAAACGCCTAAATATCTGGCATTTACCTAAAATGTTATCAAGTACAAATAAATTTTCATAAAACACCTTAAAGTTGTAAAAATTCGTGTAAATACCTAAAAAAAACATATAAGCTTTACTCATTATTAGCAATGCCACATCTGCATTATGAGTCTACAGAAATGATAAGTAATTGAATAAATCACTTATAGAAAGAAAACTACATTGTAATCATCACTTTGTGAAAGCAACAAGATGCCGGTTCTATTTATTTAATTTTTCAAAAGTATAATTATGCCTTGAATAATGAAAAAATTGCAGTTAACAAGTAAGTAATAAAATTACTAAAAGAAACGTACTCCTTTAACCCAAATGCACTTAATATGTGAGAGTTGTAGTTGAGCTGATTATTAATTTTGGTTTAATAATCGCATAGGGATGGGTGTACATCGGGTGAACAGACCCATCAAGGTGCTCTAAATTTTGGAATTGTAATATACCCTATAACACCTTAGAATCACTTTGCAACCTACACCCTGTAGAACAAATAGATATAAGGTATCTTGTGCAACCTATGAATCCAATGTGTGTGAGGGTTTTGTAACTTTGTACCCATCCTTGAACCTAGGTTGTAATGAACACAAGGTATAGGATTAGGGTACCCAATATCCACCTTATAAAATTATACTACATATATTTCCTAAATGAAAAATAAAAAATAATTATATTCTTTCTAGTCAATATGTGTTTTAGGAAAAAAAAAAATAAATAAAGAAAGTGCTCAGACCCATAATATAAAAATCCTAAATAAAGTTGCCTCTCACACTTTCCCTTTCCTCCCTTGCTCTTTTGCTTCTCAATTTCTCTTATAGTTATGTTTTCCATTTCTTTTTTTTTATTCATTCCTATTTAATAAGTAGTAAGTGCTAACCTTAATTTACTATTGTCACTCTCTCCTACAATTTATGTTTCCTTTTCCTTCTACTTTACAACTTCAATAGTTTTCTTTTATGTATCATAAACACATCAAATGACGAAAATAGAAAAAAAAAAAATCTACTTTTTAAAATCAATATAATGCATTGAAAGATGAAAAAAAAAAAAATGTATAAGCCCCACATGATATCTTTTAGTTTGTATATTTTACAAAGTATAGGTTCCAAGCCTAGAAGTTATAGGTTTCATGGAGGTTTTAAGGGGTTATAGGGTTCTTTCGGGTTCATAATTAAGAAACTTGTACATTACATTATAGATTGAATTAGTTCATTTTTTTGCTAAAAATAAAACCAACCATAATTACTATAAATTTTTTAAAAATTTAAATCAGAGTAGAAAAAATTTCAAATCGCTAAATAATGGATTAGGTCTGCTTGGACTATGGATAAAGCCATAATTTGTAAATTAAGAATAGTTTTATGTATAAAATGTAGTATATATAATGTAAAAATGTACTAAAATTGTTTAATAATAACATGTGTTGAATTATATGAGAGGTAAATTGATATTAATGCATTAAAAAAATTTCATACCTTTGTTAGGAACTAATTTTATTTATAAAAGCTAGCATATAGCATATATTTTAAGTTAACCTCTTTATATAATTTGTAAATTATGAATGAAAAATTAATTAGAAAAAAACATACATTTGATTTAATATAAATTTTAGAATCTTCTTAGTGCTATATAATATTATAAGAATACTTGCTATATAATAATATAAGACTACTCTAATTACAAGTAATATATTACTATATATTTTTTTGAAATAGTTTGGTTTGGTTTAGATAGATTTGTTTTGTTTACTTCTCAAAACCCATCATAAATTTATGGATTGGTTCAAATTTAATTTGCTAAACCAAATTATGAAAAGAGCAAAAAATTTTATTTAATTTAGTTCAATTTGATTTATATGGTATTTAGTTTGGTTGATTTTTTCTCATTTTATGAGTAGGATCTCATGCCTTATCAACCTGTACCTACTCTATTTTTTGGCTAGTAGTTTCCAATTACTTTTATAAGTCTTGGTTTATTTTAAGAGAAACTACTTGTTATTGGAAAAGGATTTTCTCTATGACATTCATATCATTGGTTGCTTTTTTAAATATGTATTGAAAAGCTTTTCTTGTATTTGATTAACTTCAAGGTAGGGATATCCAAAAAAAAAAAAAAACACCTAGAATAATTTTTTTTTGTTTTCACATTTCTACTTTTTTTTTTCCTTTCCATTATGTATTTATTTATACACTTGTGAGCCCTTGGTATGGAGTTGGGTTGGTTGGCGGCATGTAACTAGAAATTGTATATGTGTAAATTATCATTAGCATATCACAATAAATACACTATCTCAAGCATTTCATCTAAAAGTAAAGATATTAAATGTAAATGATTTTATAATATATGTTTACAACCTCTAATAAGGAGTTTTTCATTTTTATTTTCAATTAAATTACTTTCATGCCAAAATATATTAAACAAGTCAGTTAAGAAAAATTCAATTAAAACTATTTTCCCTAAAGTTGCAAGGAAAAATTCTATGGTCACATTGTGATATTTAATGGGATTGGTTCTGTAAATTATTTAATGACTCAAGTATATTTAACCTTGATTATACTATTTACTTAATATATCACTAATTATATTTATTTCAATAGTAAAATAATTGGTTGAACTAGATATAGGCATGAGCTAGGTCAAACCATCGACTAGGCTTGAACTACCACCGATGGGTCATTCCTAACAGCCTGGCCCGACCATAAGGGTCATGACCCATGTGAAACCTAGTGGTTAGGTAGGTTATAGAAGTTTTAAATGAACGTTGTATGTTCAACAAGAAAAATGAATGATCCCGGTCTCTGTGTTAAGGAAAATTCTATGGTTCCATCATTAATTTTGACAGAACTAGTGTTATCACCATCCAACGGTGATACCATACTCAACCGTGATTGAATCCATAAAATAGTTAATATTCTATTTATTTATATTTATTTTAATGGTTAGACTGTTCATGGAATGGTCTGTCAACAAAACAAGCTCCCCTACGTCAATTAATTTCACTATGATAGCTATTTTGTTTTTTGTTCTTTTTTTCTCTTTTCTTATTAGAGGTAAATGAAACTAACATTAATATTATAAGTATAAGTTGAAACCAATAGTAAAATGAATAGTGTCAGTTCAAACCAATAATATTATTAAAGGAAACTAAAAAGATACAAAAATCACAAAGTGAACTGACATAAAGTCTATTTGGATAGTCTGTTTTTCATATGTATCTTTTTGAAAATAATATATGTAAATATATCTGATTTATATTTATATTTTATTTATGTTTAATCTATTTGACCTTTTAATGAGAACTACTTTTTTTTTTTATTTGTATCTAATTCTTTATAAATAATTTATTAGAAAAGAGTTTATAAAAAGTGTCTGTATCTATAATTTGCCAAAACAAACAACTTATTGTCATTTGAAGCCAATAGTAAAATGAAACTATATGATTTTATTTGCAAATATTAAAATGAATAGTAACAAATTTGGATGTTAATGAAATGAATTATTTTAGATGGAGTGGTGCAAAGGTAATAGACTATAGTCTATTTTTTAGTGTTTAGAATATGTGCCTTGTGCATTGAATAGTGTGTAGTTATGAGAGTTTTTTATTTATGTGTACATGAATAATGTGTAGTGTAGACTATGTAGTGAATAATGTGTGTTAGAGTGCGGTGAAAATTTCACTGAAATTTCATGAAGATGGGGTGTGTGTAGTGTAGTGAATAGTACGTTGTTATTTTTTTTGCAATTTGCTGTTTGTGACATTGTAGCTACAGTTCGTGGAAGATGAAATTAGAATCCAAATCTAGCAGATTCAAAGCATGTAAAAATTTGACAGTGAAAAATATTTTTCCTTTTTAGACTGGAGATGTAGGAAATGATATCAGTCTGGAGTTTGAAAATTTTTGGATGAATGCGGTGTAATATTTTTTGCCTCCTCATGCTATAAATATAATATAGCTATTTCCTCAATGCATTACTAGCGAGTCATTGACATACTCTCTACTTCCAAAAATTTTCTTGTCTCAATATTGCCTGTGTCAAAATACTTGCCATATTATTTTTTGTGTCATACTCTCTACACCACTTCTTCAACAAATGAAAATGAGATCATTCTTTGAAGGTTGTTTTGGTGGCTCAAAGAAAAATTGAGGTGATAGTAGTCGTAGAGAAGGTAAGGCTACGAAGGTACACTACTCAATTGATCTAGATGACCTGCTTGGTTATGATGTGGAGAAAATCATTAATTACATAAGTACTATGTTTGAGTTTGGCAATATCAATGATGCACATGATTTTGATGTCATTGAATGGTAGCAAGGCCATAGCATAACATTTTATATTCTGTCTCGCATGGTAAGACAAGATTTGGTAGCTCCTGCATCAAATGTGGTCTTTGAGTAGGCATTTAGTGCTGCTAATTTAATCTTAGATGATCACAATAAAAAATGCCAATAATCACAATTAAGTCTTTTACTTGCAACGATGACTAGAATAGAGCTGAGCAATGCCTATAGGAAATGCTTTATAGCACAAGTGAGAAAGACAAGTACTTTATTGATTTTAACACCTTGGTGGATCTATGGGTGGCTCTACATCGTGTCGTGGTCAAGATAAGTAGGAAAGAGGTGTTGAACTAAGGAACTTTGCAAGTTCTTTTTTTTTTTTTTCCTGTTTGCTATCAAGATTGGTTGGTTTGTTGCCTTTGAAGTTGTCTTTTTTTTTTTTTTTCTTTCCTAGTGTGCTTTTTTAGTCTAAGTGTGTTGTGTCAAGTGTGATTTCTTATTCAAGTGTGCTTATTATGTATTTTTTTTTGGGCAAAAGTGCTTATTCTATTGAAATTTGGTTATTTTGCACAAGTTTGTAATTTAAAATTCTCTATATATCTATTGTATGATGATGTAATGGTTGGTTTTTAATTTATGAATTTATTTCGTTTCAGCTGCATGTATAGCAAAAATGAATACTAAAAATTTCATCTAATTAGATAACATGCAAAGGAACATTATATGAATTGAAAAATAATCAAAAGCATATAAGGTGATGATGGAAAAAAAATTGCCATGGATCAAAGGGCTACGAACCGGCTCTTCACCCGCTAGTTGAAATCGACCCGGCATGGCCCTTGAGAGCCACAGGTTGGTCTCGATTCAAGCTTCAACTAACTCATAAACTAATAGTTTAGGGTTGGCTCTGAACCAGTTCAACTCAGTACCCATCTTTAGATTAATGGTTCTATAAATGGGATAGTAGAAGTTATTGTCTAGAACATTCTAGAAATTGATTTAAAAAACAATTTTTTTTGTTTTAAAAGGACTCATCCGTTTTCTTTTAAAAAACAAGGATTAATTTTTCCAGGGAAAAATTGTTTCCATATATATGGAAAACATGTTTTATCTAGAGGATCTTATCCAGTATAGCAAACAGAAAAAAAAAAAAATATATATATATATATATATACATATGTTTATACTAGTAGTCTTGCACTCCATTTGTGTGAGTAAGTAGAAAGAAAAATGTTGATTTTTAAAATAACAATCTATTAATAATCACTTTGATATCTATGTGTATTTGTTAACATTGTGAAATTGAAATGAATGAAAAAAATAGAAGAAGAAACATATAGGAATAATTGACTTAGGTTTATATGTGAATAATTGCTTGGATATATTATAGAAAATATAATGATATAGAGCGGTTATAAAATAAAAAAAAATGGTATATAGAAGAAAGAACATGATAAGATAGAGCATTTACAAAATGGTAACCATCAAACTTTAACTTAAAATATTGGACTCAAATGAAAAGTATCTGCTCCATACTAATAGAAGATAAAAGATTTTAGGGTTTGTTTGGATTATCGGATTTTTATCTGTATCGTGTTTGTATTTAATCTGTATTTGTAACTTATTTGTATCATATTTATAACATATCTATATCGTATCTATTTGACCAAGTTGAGTAAAATTATCAGTAATTCATCGGTAATTATTTCTTAATAAACATATATTTGAAAATGGTAAAAATATAATACTAAAATGACCAGTATATAATGAAACAACATACCCTAAAAATTAATTTTCCCAACACTAACATGTTCTTTTTCTTTTGGCCAAAACCATGTTCCTAAGTTCTTCAGTATTTCACGGTTTGCAACAGTCAACCGCCCTGCCATTGCCATGGTTTGCTTTCTTTGTGCTCCCATCCTGGCCCGGAGCCAGTGGTCCTGGGGCATTGAATTGATTGCCACGGAAATAATGTTCATATTATTGAAAATTGCATCCAATATATTTCTTCTGTCGAGTGAAGAGCACTCTAGTTGCGTCACCATCTGAAGTTGAATTGACTCGTACACATGTTGGTACCAAAAAGATCATCAAGTAATAATACCTATACGTACTAATACTATGCGCATTTTCCATACCATGGAGAAAGATTCGGGCGCACTCCAATGTGAAACCAAGAAAGTTTCCTTATTCCTTGCAATCTAGAACCCAATAATGAACTCTTACCGAAATTACATGGAAATTTAGCATGAATACGATGTCTGGGCCAAACTTAGGTCGATTGTACTGAATGACTTCGTAAAGTTAAATTTTCCATATGGGAAGTGGTCGAAAGATCTGTCCATATTGTTCCTCCGACCTCATATTTCAATGGTTATCGAAATGAAGAACTTGGAAGCAATAGAGTTTTCCCGCTGTTCCATCTTCATTAAACACTTGTCAAACAATTGTTTAGCATTGGGAAGAGAATTGTTCAATATATTATTTTCTTTCCGTTCTTGTACTTATATTAATGTAACTATATTTTACGTACCACTCTAATCTTAATATGTTATCAGCTCACCACGTGTCATCATAAAATAATGACATGCTAAGACTAAAAAATTTACTAATATCTTATTCATTAACTCTAGACACACATTTAAGATATTTCATTAATATTCATAATTTCAAAATAAAACTTTCAGAATAAATTAGTAGCGATCTCACACCTATGCTAATAGAGAAATCAATCTTAGTCTATTACAATTGATCCAAAAATACTAAGCACCATGTCTTAAAGAAAATCATCAAACATCAAATAAATCTAATTAATCAAAACACTAATGGATAGTCTGCTCTATTATAGTCATCCCCATAATCCATAAAGATGTCGTGTCCTAATAAGTTGTACTCTAAAGGCTCTTCACCTGTTCCTAAAAAAGATTGAAAAGTATTGAGTTAGTACCTAATACATCAAAAGTGCAAGCACATTCGCTTGAACAATCATCACACACATTCACATACACCATGATATTTAATGCAACAACTATATTTTCATAATCTATAATTGTTAAGCCAACAACCAACATAGTCTAGGATTATTCGTACCTAACCCTAAGCTAGCAATAACTCATGACTCCATAACACATATAAATATGTATGCGCATATATATATATATAGTAATATACATTGGTGGTGGGTATTCCCTAACACTTCAGGTACTACTCCTAGTTTACCGAAATCCTCTCTATATGCAACTCCATTCGGGATAATGACACAAATTATCATGATGCCATCCTGGTAACATAGGTACTTTTGGTCTACAAGACCTAACCAAACACAAGCAACAAACAATTAATGCTAGGTATTGTTTAGTTCATTTTAGATACTAATACCTAACACACACAAACAACAAACAAAGTAGTGACGTATCTAATACAACGTTTGAAACAGGTAACTCAACTCTAACCGAAATACTTGATCACACATAACGACACTAATTCATTACTCTAGTACAAAAGGAATGCATACCCTAAGGTTATCTATTTGTTCTAAGTTACTAAAAGCTATTACCATTCTAAGTCTAGATATACAATCCTACTTAGGTTTATGTGTATTGATGTTAAGCCAAGGGTTTAGATGTTTAGGAATACCATAAAAATGGTAAAAACAAGGTTATAACATCACCTAACGTGTTTGGCTTGGGAAAAAAAGAATACATTGCTACTCTTGTGACGAGGAGAGTAATGACCATCATCATCTGCATCATGCATGCCCGTGATGGGGATGGTGATTGCCTATCATCACCCTTGTTATCCCCGTAATGGGGGTAGTGACAGGCCTGTTGGCCATTGCCATCAGTTTCATTGCCTCTATCTTGGCTATGATGAGGTGATGATGTCCAAAACATTTTGTACAAAGGAAATCATGGCCTATGTCACTATCGTGACCCCTTATTCTTACCTTCTACGCTTTAAAACATGAAAATTCTCCAAAAAAAAATCCCTTCCTTGATCTCTAAATAGACAAAAACTCCAATGAAATTTTATCAACATATAGTTACATTTATAAACATAATACATGAAATCAAATGATTTTTCTCCTCTTCTTTCGATCAACAATTGACATAAACATTAAGAAAGATTAGGGTTTTCTTATTTTTTCCCCACACATGAACACCTTCATGCTAGAAGCACAAGTTAGAGAAGAAAGACATCTTAAGATTGTCAAAATATGGGAAAAGGAAAAGACTTACCTTGGTTTCTTAGTTTTTGTTGGTCCTTCAATGGAGGCATTAGTAATAAAGGGAGTTTAAGGGTTTGGTGGATTATGAGAAAATTGCTATAGATGGAAAGGATACTGAGGTAAAAGGTGAGAGGTGATTATTATATATCTTTTATTAGGAGTGACTAAATTGTCCTCTCATTAATTAAGAAATGACACTTGTTTAGCCTCTTTATAAAATATTTATTTTGTATTAAATTTTAAGAATGAAAGAATTCTATTTTAGGAAAAAAAAAGAAAAATATTAAATTTATTACTTGAATTTTACATAAAAATTTAATAAAATACATAAATTTTGAAGTCATGAATTTAATATTCAATCGAACTTTTTGAGGCTATATATACTGCGTCACTAATATATTTTACTCTATTTCCTGATGTGAAATAAATACTCTATTAGTACTAGATGATGTTAGAAAAAATAGTAAAAAATAATATGTTACCTTTTTTAAGTTAACAAACAAAATACACGGTATTATGTAGGTAGTAAAAATAATAATGAAAAGTTTGATTGAGTATTGAAATTAACCACTTTAAAGTTTAGGTATTAAATTATAATTTTGTACAAAATTCAAGTATTAAATTTGACATTTGCCATAATAAAAGAAAGAAATCTAATTATAAGGAAACTAGATATTTGGTATACAAAAGTAAACATCTAATTAGATCTCATAATCAAATAATTGATTTGTATAATCATTATGATTGCAACGCATATGCAACTCGTTTCAACACTTCCTCTTAAGTCGGAGTGTAAAAGCTAGTCATGCTTAAATTGTCAATTATTTCGTAAATTGCCCTTCCAAAATACCTGTAGTAAGCATATTGGCCAACCTATTTTCTAACTTGATAAAAGGACATAAAATCTTTACATATATTTTTTCCTCCATGCAATGACAATCAACTTTAATATTTATGATGTGAAAGTATTATACAAGGTTTTGTTCATTCTGAATAGCTACTTTATTTTACCAAGAAGATTCATATGTTTTGCATTTTCAATTCCCAAATCTTTTAAATCGCTTATAATCCATTACAAATCATGTACACCATGAGCCATACCTTAAAACTCAACTTCAATGTGTAGCAAATTATTGCTTCTGCAAAAAGTGAAGATCTAATTGTAGTGGTTAAGTACGTAATGTGTCATCTTATATTTCACACAATCTTAAGAGTGATGTGACATTACTACATATAGATGTTTGGAAAGATAAGCAAGTAAAGAGATTATAGCATTGACCCAACTATTCACGAGGAAAAGAAGAGTGTTCTTTCTTTGGAGCCTTATTTTATCCTTCAAAATAGCAATTTGATAGCATGATGTCATTTCTTTGAATCATCAAGTTCTTTCAAATAAGGAAGAGTTCTCAAGTAGTTACAAAGTCTGGTAGTTAATGGCATTTGCTAACTCACATTGATGGTCAATAAATGAGATGAGTCCTTTGGTAGATCCCTCCATGGAATACTCTTAACTCAAACCCGTGAAAGGTCACTTTAAGTGTATGAGCCTCCCTTAAAAAGTTGAAAGTGAAGGAATTGGTCTAATATTCCTCGTGTAATGCCCAAAATTTCACCAGGGCGTGTACAGTCGTCATGTATAATACGTTAAGTGTTATACACACATGCTTCCTTAAAAGATTTGTTTATGTCGAATATTTGCTAGTCGATTTTAATTATTGAAATCATTTAATCAAATTTTGAGGACAATTGAATTTAGTAGTGATGAAATAAACTCTATAACAACATTTGTAACTTCTACTCATCTTTTTCATAAAACAAAACCATACCATCAATTATCCCATAGACCTTTCTTGATAGTAATACAAAGCTTTAAAAGATAAAATTACAAAACATGGGCTCCACCAGGCCCTCAAAGAAAAATACAAGTTTCAAAAGACTAAATCCAGTTAAAATAAAATAAAATAAAGCACAAATAATCAATCTTAAATCCACTTCATTCCTTCTCCAAATATCAGTATCGTAAATGAGTAAAAATTATCATCATCTCATCATCAATCAACACATAAAGAAAACACAAATGCATTGAAGCTTAGTACGATAGTAACACAAGTGCATATGAGATGACACGCATGTCCATTCTAATGCAATGTATCAATCAACAGTTTATATCTTTAAATTAAAGTGAAACAAATAACACGGAAGCACTCATACTCTCGAACAAGCCTTTGGGAATCTGGGGGTCCTGAGTAACATCAGCTGCTTAAGGGGTTAATATAAGCAACTTAGATACTTATATCTTTTTATCTATGAAAAGGAAAATAGCTTCATCTAAGGTTCACAATTGTTAGAAAACTTTACTTATCTCAGTCCATAACATCATTTAGTTTAACTGGTCCCATAAATGTGAATTAAACTATGTTACTTTATGCTAAGCTTAAGCAAACGTTATGTCGATAACATTTGCCTTATCGGCTACCCATTGAGCCACTTATGGATTGTCGTTGCATCATGGCATACCACTGCATTATGGTAGGAAGTGACCTAAGCATCTAACTACTATACCCGACTCTGGACGAGGTTATCGCTCTTCAGACCAAATTCAACGATACAAGCACAAGCAATACTCAATTATTAGGTCATTTTTAAGTTTTAGTTCATTTAGGATGTATGCTTATCCTAAACAACCAACAAGCACGTCATTGCGTACCTTATACTATCTAAAATCTAAATAAAGATAGAAGGTAGATCAGAAGCCATCTTAGAAGATAAATAATATATCCATATTTGTTAAAGAATTAAACTCATATAAGCATTTAACTTAATTATTCATTTTTATCAAACTCATGTTAAAATCGCCATGCCAAGATATGGATAGTTCTCAATTGTCTGTCAAATTATTTATTTTCTCTTTATTTATAAATACTTACTATAAAACATCATCATATTATTCATTTTCAAAAATACTTATTTTGCTTGGCAAACACACATTTGAAACAACATATTCTCATATTAAACATAGCCTAGTCTATGTCATTACGAGTTTATTAGATCTAAGCCAATTACAAATTATTAAAGCCTATATTAACTTAACTAAGTCAAGTTGATTAAACTTAATTGATCCTATTTATTTTAGCTCATTAAAGTTCATTAAGTAGAGTTGAACTTAAGTTTATAAACTAAGTTCGTTTTATACTTAGCTTCAATATTTGGTCTAGTTAGTTATTAATCTATGAATTCTCTTAACTCACCTTTAATTATATGAATTAACTAACATACCATATCAACTATCATTCATCTTTTTTGTTTTATTTTTATTTTTATGAAGAACATGGGTAGATACACAAGCCATGTTTCACCCCATGTACAAGTGTATGAAGAAGCACGGCCAAATACAACATGTTCTATTCCCATCGTGTTTCATTAATATGCCAAATGCTAAAAAATAAGAGAGAATCATGGCGAGATACATTTAGACTTCTTTTATTTAACATATAAATATGCAAAAATTAGAAAAGAAACACGGAGAGATAGGGGATGTTGTGTTCTAATCATATTGTTCTGGAAATGTACATGTAAAATAAGATAGAGAGAAACAGGATTGGATAGGGTTGGCCATGTTGCAGTCGTGTTTCTTCTTTGGTGAATAAAAATAACGAGCACGACTAATATAGCTTCCTGTGTTCCCCTTGTGCTCTTTGCTCTATTCATTTATTTAAAAAACTTAACTTATTTTACTACTTGTTTTGCATAATTTTTCAACATCTAACATCTTATGCTTAGCATACAAACATAGAATCATCATTTATAGCATCTATATTTATATTTTTACTTCATATTTCATCTCAATCTTAATTCTAACATGCATGATCTCATTTATGTTTTAACATATAAGTTCATATATTAAAAGTTGCAAGTCTTATCTCAAATCCTATATATAACTAGCATCAATTCATTAAATACATGCATAAAAAACCATCAAAATAAGAAAATAACATAACTTACATGTTGCCAACTCAAACTACTTGATTTACTTTACCACTACTGCTTCTAAGTTGTTGGAGCTTCATTTAGCATGATTTCCACTTCCTATCTTCTTTTCTAACTTTCTTTTCTAACCTTCTTGAAATTGAGATTTGGAGTTTGATTTGTTGAGACAAGAAAAGAAAAAAAGAAGAAAAAGAAATAGAGGAAACATAGAGAAAGGAAAAGAAAGAAAAGAAAAAGGAAGAGGCAGCAGGGAAAAGAAAAGAAAAAAGAAAGGACTGAAAAAATAACTTAAAAGATATTTTAGAGTAACGTGTTAGGTTTAAACCTTTCAGATAAATATCTTTAGTTCTAAAAGTGTTTAGGAAATGATTTGAGAATCTATATGTTAGAAATGAATAACTTGGAATAAGGATTTAGTTTATGAGTTTGTTTTATATCAAATTGATCCTTGGTTTAGGTTTGGGATTAAGAACTAATATTTTTAAATAAGTAGGTGATTTCAAAATATATGGAGGTTTTCTTTGTCTTTTTTTTGGCTGATAAAAATTGATGGAGGTTAACGTTATAAAATTTTATGCTAAAGTTTAGGGATTTAAGAATTCATTAAACATTTATAATGAATGTTTATGATGTTAAATATTTGAAATTAGAGAAAATGAGTTATAGTTGACAAATTAGAAAAGGTTATGAAATTTAATCGTGTTGGAATAAATTGATAGAACAAATAGAGAGTTTTGAAAGGACTATGTAAATCTCAAATTTCAACTTAACTTATTTACTAATTTAATTGTATCAAGTTATCCATTACTTTGTATTGTTTACTTGTTTTGTTTTTAAAATATCTGAATTAAATTTTTAACTTAGGTAAGGATTTAGGTATTTCACTTATTCTAAGCTCACCATTCTATATCACTCTATCAAGTGTAGGTCAAAATCTTCCTTAGATGCTTGGAATAGAGGTTGCAGCTTCAACTTCTATAGTAGTTTAAGGAGTAGTATGAATCACCGATATGTATGCGTTGTAAGGAATATTGTCTTATTTGTTGGTATTAGGGTTGGCTTCCTCAAGTGTTAGTTTAACAACTTAAAAATTTAATCAAAATTAAATCAATTAAGGCACTACCACCATGTATAATACTCTAAAGTATTATACACTCAGGCTTCTTTTAAAAGATTTTGTTTATGTTGAACACGCTACTCAATTTTAGGTTATGAAATTGTTTAGTTAGATTCTTGAATAATTGGATTTAGCAGTGGAAAATCAATTTTATAAAACAATTTCTAAATAAAAACATTTCAAAACTTCCATTCACTCAAGTGGAAGAACTTTCACTTAAACAAAGCTTTACAAAAGCTTAATTATAAAGCATGGGCAACAACAAGCCCTTTAAGAAAATATAAATTATAAAGATTAAATCCAACTCTTAAAACAAAAAGAAGAAATAAAACAACTGAAATAAACCACGGCCCTAACTCAAACACTCATCCACCATTCCTTCCTAAATCAACTGAAGCACCCAAACCCGAGATAACACCACCATCAACACCATCATCATCATAATCCATCATCAAACAGTACCATCGATAACAACAACTCATTAAATATCTCATCATCTTCAGCAATAAAGCCTGTAAAAAGAATAACAACAACAAGAATGAGCCGAAGCCTAGTATATAGTAACATAAGCACACACGGAATGGCACACAAGCCTAGCTAAATGCAATGCACATATAACAAGTTAATTATCTTCAATTACAAGTAAACAAATTAAAAATGGAACACTTACGCTCTAAGATAAGCCAATAGAAATCTGGGGGTCATAAGTAACAGCAGCTACTCAGGGGGTTGATATAGGTAGTTCGGATCCCTATATCTCCTATATCTAACCGAGGAAGGAAAAATAGCCTCATCTAGGATTCACAGTCTTCATACACACTACTTATCCCAATCCATAACATCAATTAGTTTAATCGATCCTATAAACATGAACTAAAACATGTTACTTCATTCCGAGTCTAAGTAAATGTTACATCGAACCATTTGCCCCATCAGCTACTCGCTGAGTCACATATAAAACAGCCATTGCATCATGACGTACCATTGTATCATGGTAAATTTGTCGTTGCATCATGACATCTCAGTACCTAACTACCGTGTCCGCTCGGACAAGGTTGCCTCTTTCGGAATCAGATTCAACGGCACACGTACAACCAACACTCATCAATTAAAAAGACGATTTTAAGTTTTAGTTCATTTTAGGATACCTATTCTAACAATCATCATGCAAGTTACTGCGTACCTTTTATACGAACTCTAAATAAAGGCTCAAGCACCACTCAGAAGGTAATCCGAAAGATTTAAAAGCCAAACTCAAACATCTCTTCAAAAATTTAAACTCTATAAGAAATCTAATAAAAATCCACTTATCTCAAATTTATTTTATTACGCTATTTGATCAGACACTAAATAGGAACCCTGCTATGGCTGCAAAGATCGCTATGCCAAAATACAGACAATTCTCCTTTGTCTATCAAAGAATTTCTTTTTCTCTTTATTTATCGTGTTTTATTACAAAAGCATCCAATAAAGAATTCATATACAAAAACATCTATTTTTTAAGCAAACACACGCTTGAAACAACATATTCACCATGTTAATCTAAGGTTATTATATCTCATTAATTTAAACCAATTATTAACCATTAACTCTTTTTAACTAAATCCTAGCCAAATTGATTAGATTAAATCATCTTATCCAATTACTAAGCCAATTTAATCAGAATTAATTAATCTAATCCATTTTAACTTGTTCATGTCCATTTAATCAAGTTGAACCTAAGTTTGTTAGCTAAGTTCATTTTATAACTAACTTCTATATTTAATCTAATTATTTATTAAATCTATAAATCCACCTAAATCAGTTTAATTACATCAATTAACTAATATAACACATCAAATATTATTTATCTATCTCATTTTAGCTCAAAAAGACTCATTTCCTAAGCAAACACACATTTAGCAAACACAAATAAGTTTTAAACTTTGTTTAGAAAATATATCAGGTCAAAAGAAATAAAATTCAAGCATTGATATTTTGGAATTTGTGAAAACTTGAAACATAAAATTGTAGATCTCTTTTCAAGCTTTCTATAACAACTTGAATCACCTCAATATGATACTGTATGAAAAAGTTATGATCAAATTACAAAACATGTCAAGCTACAGGGATCTTATCACGCCCGTAATCTATCCCATGATTTTAGAAAATCACATGATCAGAGCTTATCACTCCCCTAATCACACCCGTGATTTGAAAAAAAATACATGATCATAGCATTTCACTCCCTTTATCACTCCCGTGATTGCTCCCCTAGCAATTATTACGAATTTCTTTTATTTTGAAAACTCACTTTTACACATTTTCAATAACTTATACACTTCCTACATCAATTTTAATATCAAATAAGCACCTCTAACAACTTCTAACACTTCAAACTTCATCCAACAACATCAAATAACATCAATCCATCCCAATTCACTATTCATCACCTTCTTCCTCACATGTACCCCATCTCAACATTAAACCAACATATTCATCAATTTTATCTTAATTTCTACTTAAATTGAAATAGCCACAATTCTCAATTTATATTTTTACATGTGTATTAATGCCTATTTTAGCATGTTAGAAAAACATTCAAAGTCTAACATACATGTTGTATTAGTGAGTGGTATATGTGTTTGTGATTGTTTAATTGGATGTTAACGTGTGATTATTAATGTTAATGTTGTATTTGTATTGATATATATATGTTTTGAAGTGATTAAAAATTTGATAAATAATGTTTGAAATAATAACCAAGCATAACAGAAAATTTAAACAAAAACAAGCCCAAATCATTTTAATTTTGACCCAAAACCAAGCCCAAACCCATGCAAATTAAAGCTCCTAATCTAGGATCCCCTTAAGTCAAGTTTTGGATAAATATCAAGTCTAAATTAAAAAATTAGTGTGAAAAATCAGAAAGCCAATGTGACCCAAAAGAAAGCCAAAAACATCATTTTTCATCTTCCAAAGCTCACTCAACCTAAGTCCAAACATCACCTACATTTTTCCCAAGCAAGACCATCATTTTCTTGTGGCAAGACCATAAAGCCAAGCCCAAGACTCTAAAGGTATGTGTTTGTTATGTTAAGAACATATTTGACAGTTTAATATTTTGTTAAACTATGAGTTTTTATGTTAAAATGCGTTTTGATGATTTGCATGTGTTAGTTATGTAATAAATGAATACCTTGATGGTATATAAGTCATTAATTGTGCTAATTAAGTGACAAGTAATGTGGAAGTGAATAAATTAGAAATGAGTAGAGTTAGGGTAGTTTAGAGTAAAATGTATGGACTAAATGAGGGTAGATGATGATTTATGATTGAAATGATAGAAATAAGTATTAGTTGAGGTTGAAATGAAGATTTTGAGTGTTAAAAGAAGTTAGAATACATATAGATCAAGTTTTGGTTTTGGGAATGTGTTGAGAGGAAGTTTGGAAATGAAGACTTGGGTAAAAATTGTGTTTTTGAACATGCGAGGTTTGTAATATTTCAAAAAATATGTGCTGCAATGTATGCCACCTCAACACCGCCAGCGTAAGAGTCAGCATGCCAGTGTACACAGTAACACCGCCGGTGGTGGGGGTATCCACGGGCATGGACCAACCCCATGAACACTCAAAATTTTGAGTTACAGTCTATACCGACTCAACGCCGCCGACGTAGACCACAACACTACTAACGTTTGTGTTAATGCTACTAGAGTTGACAAGGGTAGAATTTTGGTGCAAACTATACCGCCTCAAACGCTACCAGCATTGGAGGCGGCATGTCGCCTGCAGTTTTTCATTGTCAAAACTTCTTCAAAAATATTCCTTTAGCTTGTTAAATTGTCTTTTGAGTATTTGTAGAGCATGTATGATGTATAAATACTATGTTAAGACCTTGTGTTGAACTTGTTTGAATTTCTTTTAGTGTTTTTCTTACTTAATTATGTTTATGTATGAATTAAAATTAGAATGTTCACTTGAGAGGGTTTTCTTGGAAGAGTGATAGATCTTTACTTAGCTACCCCTATTAATTGTCGATTTGATTCAGGTTCACAATAATGTATTTGATTTCTTGCTTAGGATAGACATAACTAAATTTACTTTAATTTGAGATAAAACTTAAGTTGTTTGAATTGATTGTTCATTATGCAGTTAAATCTGGTTCGGGGAGCGGTACCTTACTTAGATGGGGGGCACAGTAGTTTAGGTGCTTATGCTACCCCTGTCATGATGCAATGACTTTCGTAAGTGGCAAGGCGGGTAGTTGATAGGGTTATTGGTATCGGTAGAACATTTGTTTATTATTAAAGAGAAATAATATGATTTAATTCAATCATTTATGGGAACATTTGAATTAGATGATATTATGAATTAAGTTAAGTAAAGTTATGAAACGACTGAAAACCCTAGAGAAAGCTACTTTTTCATTCATTGATATACCATTTAGGAGATATAAGTCCCTGAACAACTTATATCAACCCCCTATGTGTCGAGATCGTTACTCAGGATCCCAAATATCCTTATTGTCCGGAGTTTGAATACTCCAGTGTTGTTTGACTAATTAAAGAATTTATATTAACTTGATGGTTGTTGCATTTGCATGTAGTCTAAGCTTGTGTGCCACTCATCTTTGCTTTCGTTACTTGCGTACTGAGCCTTTGGCTCATTGTTTTATATTTCAGGTATTGAGAATCATGATGATTTCTACACTAGTATTGGGAGGATTAGGGATGACCATGATGGAATGGAATTCTTGTAATAGCATAGGTTGGAAGATATATGTAATAATTATGGTAGTTTTGCTAAACATATGTATTTTGTAAATGGCTTGCTTATAAGCCTTGACTGTAATATCTATGTGTATATATATATATGTTGTAATAGATCTATATATTATATGTAAATGATATGTTTTCCTATAAAGTTTTTATAAGTTGGTAGTTATTAAAATTTTTTCTTATAAGAGATTTAGGTAAACAAATATCCAAACTGACCTTGTAATCAACCTTACGTATAACACTACAGGTTATATGTGGTGGGAGATCTATATTCACCTATTTTAATTATAGAGGTGAGTCTGGGGCTTTACCATGGTATTAGAGCGGTGTTTGAATAATTGTTTGCCTAAATGTATAGTTTAAATGAGACTTGACTTAGACATAAATAGGTAGTATAGAAAATAGTTAAGCCTTGCTTAAATAGTAATGCTTGCTTTTTCTGTTTGCTTGTTATGCTTGTTGCTTGTTTGTTGGTTTATTTAAATTGCTTGCTATTATTTATAAAGGTGAATGTGAATTTAACAAGCTTTGTGTATGATTTAAAATTTCATATGTGTGTGTCATAAATGTGTTGTATGAGTATGTTTAAGATGGATAGGTTACGAAGATCTACTCGACAACAAGATGATAGAGGGAACATGCCTCCGCCACCTCAGTCTTCATCTACATCGACTTCTACTTCCTCTACTACTCTAAGTGCCGAAACTACTCCATCTCATGCAACGGCATCGGCTTCACAAGTTCCTCCACCAACTCAATTTCCACTACCACCTCCCATGCCACCTTTTCCACAAATGCCATAAGTCCCTATAAATGACCCAGCATCTACATATGGTATGTTAAGAGACATGGTGGCTATGATGCAACAGTATCAAATGATGGCGTTTCAGTAACAACAACACTTTATGCAACAACATAATCAATAAGGAGCATGACAGAATGACAATCCACCTATTAATGATCAAGCTAATCAGATCAAGCTATGTGATTTTAGTAAGTTGGTTCCCGACTTTGATGGAACAAGCACGAATCCAAATACAACAAAAGTTGGACTGAAGAACTAGAGAAAACCTTCGCAGCTTGTGATACTCTAGAAGAGAAGAAGGTAGATTTAGCTGTGTATATGATGAAGAAAGAATCTTACAATTGATGGAGACTAACAAATGGGAATTTACAATTACCAATTTCATGGGCAACATTCAAGGACACATTCTTGCTAAGTATCTCCCAAATTCTGTTAGAGAGAGGATGATAGCAAACTGGCTAAATCTAAGACAAGGAGGTAAATCTATTGATGAGTATTATGTTATGTTTTGTAGATTATTCCGTTTTGCTGGAGGAGACTACAGAGATGAAAGAATGAAGGTCCAGAAATTGCAAAATGGGTTGGTTAAAGAAATTAAAGGAGAAGTGAAGAAGTTTGAATTGCATACCCTGGCCAATTCAGTTGCAAACACTTGTTGTTGAACAAATTCAAAGTGATAGTAGAGTGAGAAGAGCAAAGAGAGCTGCATTCTTAGGCAAAAGACATGTACCTACCTCTTCCTATGGTGGTTATCAAAGTGTTAGCAAGGGTATAAGTTATTAAGGTAAGAAAAAGAAGCCATTTCTGGGGAAGAAAGGAGATCAAACACTGACCTTAAAGACTCAACTCCCGTGTTTGAAAAGAAATGTTTTCGATGTTTTGGACCACATGATTTATCCAAATGTAAGTGGACACTGGAAGCATGTTTTTCTTTTGGACAAGTGGGACACAAAGCTTCTGAATGTAAGAATCCAGTTTCCCACCAATGTTTTGTGCTTATTGCAAGCAATGAGGTCATCATACTGCCAATTGCAAAAATCACCCCGATAAGCAAAGTGGAGTTAATCTAGAGAAAGGAAAATAAATGCCAGAGTTTTTGCACTACAACAGACAGAGGATTCTCCTTCAGTAGATACTCTAGCAAGTACCTTGGTTGTTTCAAATAGAAATGCATATGTATTAATTGACACTAAAGCAACTCATGCATGTATATCTGAGACTTCTATGAATGAGTAAACTTACTCCTAAGATTTTGATTGGCCGTGTTATGTGTGTGAATACTCCTTTGGTTGTTGAGACTAGGCAACCTTGTATTTGTAGAAATGTGAATGTCTTAATTTCTGAAGTGAGCATGCCTATGGACATGTTAGTTTTGCCCTTATCTGATTTTGATGTGATCATGGGAATGAATTGGCTAATCTTTATAAGGTCACAATTGATTGTAGTAAGATTGAGTTAAGTTTTGATATGAAGGAAGGGAGATTTACTTATGTGTTGGAAAGGCAAAACCTAGGATATGAAATTAATGGAGTAGTGGGAATGATCTATTGTAGCATCTGTGAGTGTAGAAGTGATAGATATTAACATGGTTCCTTTTTTAAATGAATTTGTTGATATGTTTCCTGAGAAATTATCTGGTTTGCCATCAAATAAAGATATAGAATTTGGGATTGAAGTGCTACCTAGAACCGTTCCTATTTCTAAGGCTCCATATAGGATGGCACTTGTTAAACTGAAAGAATTAAAGCAGCAGTTGCAAGAGTTGCAAGAAATGGGTTTAATTAGACCAAGTATATCTCCATGGTGTGCACCTGTTTTGTTCGTAAAGAACAAGGACGGCAGTTTAAGAATGTGCATCGATTACAGGGAATTAAATTAGGTTACTATCAAGAACAAGTATCCTTTGCTCCGGATTGACGACTTATTTGATCAACTGAAAGGGGACATGGTAATTTTAAAGATTGACTTGAGATCAGGTTATTATCAACTCAAGGTCAAATCTCAAGACATTCAGAATACGCTCTTCGAACTAGATATGGGCATTTTGAATTTTTGGTCATGCCATTTGGATTGACAAATGCCCCAGCAACATTTATGGATTTATGAACATGGCATTCAAGGGTTATTTGGATTTATTTGTAATTGTGTTTATAGATGATATTCTGGTTTATTCAAGAAATAGAGAGGTGTTGGGTATTTAGGGATCAAAACGCAGCGGAAATATATTTTATTTTTCATAAAAATACGAATATTAAATCTTCAATGGCAGAATCCATGCGATTCAATCAAATTACAACGTATATATTACCTTTTTATTATGCTTTCACTTATGGAAATTCGGATATGAGATGTTGCAAAAGCGAACACCCTCTACTGTGTCCACACGAATGAATTTCCAATTGGATCTTTGTATGTGTGCTAGCACGCAGGAACAATTCCTAATTTTTGAAATTTCTCTCAAAAGGATTTCTCTCTTTTTAGGTTACAGACTTTCTCTGTAATTTCTAATGTGACGGCAAGCGTCTGTAAACCCTAGAGGTGACCATCACCTCCTATTTATAAGACAAAATCATCATCGACGATTTTACCCCTAATCATATAAGGGTTTCATGTTGACCTTATAAATGACAAATTTAATTCTCTAATTAAATATTTATTAATATTAATCCAATTAAGATTAATAAATGCTCAGTTAATTCCCAATATAGTTATCTATAATAACTCATGATCCAATTAATTCATTCTTTGTGTGTGACCATGTGGATTCACTTAATGTTGGCAGTAGCCCTAAAATACCTTTTAGACTTACAAGACATAATTGCCCTAGTAAGACATTATGCCTACCCAAATTAAGTGAAGATCGGTGATCCGACTTTACCTATTAACAGTCAGTTATTTAATCATTTTGTTACATGATATCTTATAATTAAACATAAGGTATGGATCAATACACTCTTATATTATTTAACCACATATTTCTTGATTCTAGAGTATGACTGACTTAAACAAATGATATTGACAACTCCTTATCAATTCATTCGAGCATGGCCATGCATTTCTCAGTCTTACTCATCAAAAAGCCCAAAAGATATCTCTCTCAAATTAATGAAGAGGAACAAATCCCATCTTAATCACTTAGCTTCCTCTACATGATTTATATTATGCCCAATATCATCCTTTATAATTATCTGGTTAAAGATAACATTTGATTGAGTCAAAACACAAGATTCCTCATGTTGGAATCTATGGTGATTTCAAGTCTAAGGACTAAAACAACACTGTTAATGAGAAATACTTATCACATTGATCCATATAGTATTCTCATATTTGATCAATCCAATACAAAGTACTCTTACATGTATTTATGTGCTGAATTGATATCTCATATCCATGATCAGTAAAACATGATCATCATCCAACCAACATACTAGTCTAAATTCATTATTATTCCATATAACAAACGACTAGGTAATTTAGAATAAAGTTATTTCTCATCTTATGGTTTTACTATTAAAGTCACATACTTTAATGACATAAGGACTAACCAATTTATTCAAGGAATAATACTTTATCAAAGCAAAAAGGCCAATAACAACTTTGATAAAGAAAACGACATATATATTATAATGATAATAAACATTCAAATGACATAGAATCCATATGACCTAGGCACATCACTAGCAAAAGGAGCATAAAAAGCACTTGAAGCTTGTTTTGCCAAGGCTTAGAGAGAAGAAATTATATGATAAATTCAACAAGTGTCAATTTTGGCTTGAAGAAATATCTTTTCTAGGTCATATCATATCAAAGGAAGGTGTATCTGTCGATCTAGAGAAGATTGAAGCAGTTTTGAAATGGCCAAGACCAACAAATGTGCCTAAAATAAGAAGTTTCCTTGGGTTAGCCGGGTATTATCGAAGATTTATGGAAGGATTTTCAAAGATAGCATCCCCCATGACTAAGTTGACTCAAAAGCATGCTAACTTCATTTGGGATGATAAATGTGAGCAAAGTTTCCAAGAGTTGAAGGAGAGAGTAATATCAGCTCCAATTCTAGCTTTACCCATTAGTGGAAATAAATTTGTGGTTTTTAGTGATGCATGTATTCAAGGATTGGGTTGTGTGCTAATGCAAGATAGACGGGTAATCGCATATACCTCTAGGCAATCGAAATGGCATGAGAAAAATTATCTAGTTCATGATTTGGAGTTGGCAGCTATGATTTTGGCATTGAAATTGTGGAGACACTACCTCTCTGGTGAGAAGTATAAGATATATACTAACAATAAGAGCCTCAAATACATTTTTCACTCAGAAAGAGCTTAATATGAGACAGAGAAGATGGCTTGAATTGACCAAGGACTATAATGTAGAAATCTTATACCATCTAGGCAAAGCAAATGTTGTAGCAGGTGCTCTTAGTAGAAAGAAACAAGTAGATGTTGCAACATTGGTTACAAGCCAGAGAAAGATTCAAGAAGAGTTTAGAAGAATGGAAGTTGAAGTAACAATAGAGAAAGTGGATGTCATGCTAACTCAATTATCTTTGCAACCTACAATTTTGGAGCGAATTAAGAAAGCTCAAAAGGAAGATGTTGAAAGTGAGAAAATAATGTTTGCCATGAAAGATGGAAGAAGGAAAGAATTAAGACTAGATGAGGAAAGTGTTATTAGACATGGGAATAGAATTTTTATACCAGAAATACATGAATTGAGAGATGAAATTTTGAAAGAAGCCCACTCCTCATCATATTCTATCCACCCCAAGAGCACCAAAATGTATGAGGACTTATAGAGGAATTATTTGTAGGAAGGACTAAAGAAAGATGTCGTAGGCTATGTATCAAGTGTCTAACTTGCCAATAAATTAAAATTGAACATCAAAGACCGGGTGGAGAGCTTCAACCTTTATCGATTCCCGAGTGGAAATGGGAAGAAATTACTACGGATTTTGTATCTACATTGCCAAGGTTGTTTCTAAACTTGAAGTCATTTGGGTAATTGTTGATAGGTTCAAAAAATTGGCTCACTTTCTACCTTTGAGAGTTGGTGATTCTCTAGAGAAGATGGCACACATATATATTATGAAAAATAGTGAGATTACATGGTGTTCCAAAAACGATCACTTCTGACAGAGGCACCAGATTTGTCGGCAGGTTTTGGAAGAGGTTACACGCAGCCTTGGGCACACAACTTTAGTTTAGTACTTCATTTCATCCCCAAAATGATGGACAATCAGAAAGGACAATTTAGATATTGGAAGATATGTTGAATACTTGTGCACTAGACTTTGGAGGGCGATGGGATGATCACTTACCATTAATTGAATTCGCCTACAATAATAGCTATCAATCTTCTATACAAATGGCACCATATGAAGCTTTATATGGAAGGAAATGTAGGTCACCTCTTCATTAGGATGATGTAGGGGAAAGAGCCTTGATTGGTCCAAAATTAATCCAATAAGCTATTGATAAGATTCAAGTGGTGAAACAAAGGATGAAAGCCCAACAAGATAGATTTAAAAGCTATGCACATGTGAGACGAAGACCTCTTGAATTTGAAGTAAGGTGAACACATGTTTCTCTGGATATCACCAACAAAAGGAGTATTTAGATTTGGAGTTAAGGGAAAATTGAACCCTAGATATATTGGTCCTTTTGAAGTGTTGGAAAGGATTGGTCCTTTAGCATACAAATTGGCTTTATCACCACATTTGTCAGAAGTACACAATGTATTTCATGTTTCTCAGTTGCGAAAATGTATATCAGTCCAGATGCTATTATTAGTGTTAATCAACCGAATGTTTTGCCTAACTTGATAACAATTGAGAAGCCAATCAAGATCTTAGATAGAATTGACAAAGTGTTAAGAAGGAAGACAATTCCTTTTTTAAAAGTTATATGGACCGGACAAATGGATAGAGAAGCAACATGGGAACCGAGAATAAAATGAGACAGAAGTATCCAGAGTTGTTTGAGTAATAAACGAGGCAAGTTAAGTTTCGAGGATGAAACTTCTTGATGGAGGGAGAATGAAATAGCCATAATTCTCAATTTATATTTTTACATGTGTATTAATGCCTATTTTAGCATGTTAGAAAAACATTCAAAGTCTAGCATATAAGTTGTATTAGTGAGTGGTATATGTGTTTGTGATTGTTTAATTGGATGTTAATGTGTGTGTATTATTAATGTTAATATTGTACTTGTGTAAGCCCCAAAATTTCAATAAATAATTTCAAGATGAACTTCGAAAATAAACCTAAAAATCACTCCAAATTAAAACCGAATTTCAACTAGTCTTAAATCGCGAACGAATTCGAAAAATTTCGAATCTTGGGAAAAATAAGAATTCTCAAAAACAAAGTAAGAACTCAACATATTACAATTCCAAAACCACTACGTACGACAAATTCCATACGTGACTCGATTTATAAAATCGGGTAATATAGATCCCAAAAACGAATTATTAAAAAGTAAATAACGATTAACTTTCGGAAATGAAACTCAATTCAAAAATTCCGAAAACGTTAAAAGATATTAAATACTTACAAAAATAAAATTTAAAATAAATTTCTCAAATTAAATATGTTGTATAAACATAAATATCAGTTTCCAAATTGGCAAAGGCCTAAACCGAAAAATCACCCGGAAACCCTAACCGGAATACAATAGTGTAAGTCCGCAATCTAGCGCCCCTAGCCCTAGAGGCCGAGATGTAGTTTAAATATGTAGAATAGCTCATAGTAATATGAGTTTGTTTAAAAATATCAGATTGGTAAATTTTTGACCTATTTCGAAACCGTTCGGGTACAGACTTCGAAAAGCGTGTCCCGGGGCTCGAGATATAAAAAATATACCAATAGTACCGTTAGACTCGTAATTTCATAAGATTTCTAAATATATCAGTTATATAATTTTTCGGGTTATAAAAGTTACAGTTATAACATTTTTATCGTAATTTCATTATTACCGGTAATTGATTAGTCATTTGCACTATTCATTTTTATTTTACACAATTTTATTCTTATAAAGTCTTATATTTTTAGATAAATATTTTATATGTTATAGAAAATTTTGTTTTTCTAAAATTTAGTTCGTTTCGGGTCTTTACGGGATCAGATTCTGTTTAAGACCCGATACTAAATATAAAATAAAATAATTTAATAATTGAAAAAATATTTTTATTTTCATAAAATAATTTTTTAGAATTTTTCGGGTTATAAAAATATTATTTATAGCCCATATTCGCGTATTTTGATCATACCGGTAACATATTTGTTAAAATACTAAAATAATTCAAATAATTATTTAATTTTAATTATGAAAAATCTGCTACAATTATTTGGAATAAATTTTCCAATTTTATTTTATTTTATTAATAAAGTACTTTTACAACCCATACCTTCAAGTACACCTTACACATATCACTTCATTTTCACTTCAATCTTTCTACACATTATCCCACAATTGATGGCAGATTTTTGACCCTATTTATGGCTGCCATTGTCCTTTATTTACTCATATTTTGACCAATTTAATTATATTCCACTCCTTCTTAAAGAAGCTACACACACATTTATTACACAATTCAATTTTTAGTCAAAAAATTCAAACAAACCCTCTCTCTCCTCACTCAAATTCACGCCCTTGTTTTATTTTTTTTTTCTTTTTCATTTAATACCCTCCTATCTCTCCATTTAATGCCTTTCATTTATTCATTTTCATTCATTTGAAACCCTATCTCTTTTACTCCTTCTTTTCCTCTCTTTTTCCTCTCTTTCTTTCTTCTTTCTCTCTTGTTCTTGCAAGGAACCTTGCTGCCCCTATATTTTTTTGGAGCTCCCACACATATTTCTTGAAGATTTCTTAAGCAAACCTTCTTCTTAAGCTTCCATAGGTGGTATAGGTAAAATGTAATGAAGGTTTCATGCATCAAATGAACTTCCATAAGCTTAAAAGCTTAGGATGATGCCAAAAATGAAATCTTTCTCTTCTCCACTTTTATTATCTTGTATTACAATTATTTTCTTGTTTAAAGTTGATATATATGGTAGATCTAACTTTTTATAGCTTTGATTTTTGTTTATGCCATAGATCTTGCTATTTAAGTTATTATTCTTGTTATTACTTATGATTTATGCATATATTTCTCATTCACATGTGTTCATGCTTTCAAAACTAGTTTAGAAGGCTAGATCTAGTTGTTTTAGGTTCATACATGCATTAGACTTATGTTTTATGATCATGAACAACTTGTAATAGCATGATGATGGTAGGAAAGTTGTAGGAAACTCAAGATCTATTTTATTTTCAACAAAAACAACTTTTGAAAATTCGGATGAAAATGGAACCATATTTAGAAAAGTGGTTTTTCAACTTCAAAATGTGTATTTTTCATTTAAAATGAAGGGCTTAGGGTATAGATAATATAAATGAGTAATTTTGATGAGCAAAGTTTAGATCTATGAGTTTAAAGATTATTTTCATGGGTTTTATTTAGATATATGTTCATATTATATGTAGATCTTAGATTTGAACTTGAACAAAAGTAGTGAAATTCGTATTTGGCAAGACCAATATTTAAAAACCATTTTCCAAGTGTCAAAATGTAATTTTTACTTAAGAAAATGAAGGCTTATATATATATATATATATATATAAATCATCAAGACTTCTTTTTACAAGAATCAAAAGTGATTTTCAAAAGTTATTTTCAAAATAAAAATTTATTTTCGGATTTTGGCCAAGGCCTATTTTAAAAACATGTTTTCCAACTCAAAAATAAAGTTTTTATTTAAGAAATGAAAGGCTCTAGGATATGATATGTAAGGAATGGATTTTCATGAGCTTAGATAGATTTTATCAAAAGATATAACCAAAAATGAATTTTGTAAATTCGGATCCCAACCAAGACAAATTTTTAGAACCCATGTATCAACTCCAAAACTCATGTTTTATGTGAAAAATGAAGTATATAGGTAATAGATATCATTAAGTAAATGATTTTTACAAGTTAAAATGAGTTTAGGCATGAGTAAGGTGTAAAACAAGTAATGGAATTAAAATGGAAAAATTTGAGTTAGTGATCAAATTGTCAAATTCGTAATTTGAGATGATGCATATGTAATCACTTAGTATTTGAGCTCAAATTGCAAGTTTTATGTGTTAAATGAAGTCCTTAGGTAATTGATATAGTAAAGCCTTAAATTTTAATGCTTTAAACAAGTTTTTCCCAAAGGAATCACTCAAAAACCAATTTTTACCAAATTCGGATTTTTAAGTAAATCATATTGGAAAACATATTTACAAAGTGTAAAATGGAAATTTTTATGTAGAAATGAAGGTCATAAGTAATATAATAATGAAGACTCAATTTTAACAAAAATAATTATATTTTCTTAAGTAATAAATCCAAAACAAATGGAAATAATCAAAGTTAGAAAACTAGATTTTTCAAAAAGTAGTTATAGTTGAAGTCTTGCAAAATAAGGAGTTCCAAATTTTCTTTACCAAAAATCATCAAGATCATGCATACATGAAACTAAATTCATGCCATTCATGTTAGGAAATCACTCATATTGCATGTATAGCTAATTTATATAGTAGGAACATTACAACCATTTACAAAGCTATTTTCGGAAATCGAAATTGTTGCTGCCCTAATCTGATCCGACCTTTTCGAAGCTTCAAAGTTTTCAAAACTTAAAATAATATTAGAAATAGATATATCTTTCGAAGTAGATAGAAATCGATATATAATTTGCGAGATTCCGAGTTAAAATGACCAAGTTATGGCCGTTTTAAGTTGGAATTTCCGCTTAAGACGCAAATTGCAAATTTGATAGTTTGAATGAGATAGTTTGGATTAGTTAAGTGATGAAATACTTATTAGAGTATTTCTTTCCTTTTTAGGAGATCCCGAGATCGACGATTCCCTACCACCGGATTATTATTACTAGAAGACCGGTGATCCAATGGCCGAGTGAGTTTTCTCCTTGTTTGTTACCGTGATTGTGCTTGTAGTTAGTTGCATTAGATTATAGGAACAAGATAAAAATCGATATGAATGGGGATGGGATATACGATGAGGCTGTGATGAATGTACGCCAAAGGATACTAAAACATATCGAAACCACGATTTGATTGGATAACTGCCCTGTTCATATTATTTTTATTATGTGTATGATATTGGCTGGTCATTCTAAAGAAAGCATAAATATTTTGACCTAAGCAAAAAGTAAATTGATCATGCATCACATCGGACATATTGCATTTGGTAGCATGCTACTCCTACGCAGGTCGATCGGTATGGTCCGAGGACTCGTTTGGATAATGAGACCCGGATCAGAGCTCATTCATAGGAAACTAAGGCGCATCGGGGATGCATTCCATGTGTGAGCCTAGCCGAGGCGAATGCTATGAGCCGAGGGCTTGGGGACTAGCAGCAGTCGTGTAGACTTCAATACCATCCCTAACCCAAGATACGGAGGGCGTAAATCCGTTCTGTGTGTGGGTTCCGGATACCCATACATAATTGTTTGCTCACGTGTTTGTTTGCATAGCATATGATTGATTAATACTTGCTTGTTATGGTACGGAATTAAGGGAATTCTCACTAAGCTAGTGTAGCTTATACCCCAATAGTTGTTAAATGAACAGGTTATCTCAAGAATGCAAGGTGAGGACCAATTGGTTGAAGTCGAGAATGAATTCGGGATTCCGGCAAGAAATGAGAATGTTGAAGTTATCAGCTAGTTTTATGATTTGTCTTGTAATAGTTTATGTAGGGAAGTCTACGGATGAATGTAATTGGAGTTGAATGATCTGTATTTTGAAGTATAGTGATTTATATCCGAAGTATAGTAAATTTGTATTTCCTTTACATTGTTACTCAATTGCATCAACATAAAATGTATCATTCCGATGTGTCTCCTTTATGTGTTAGACGCCTTGTACATAGTATGGAAGCCTTCGCGTGACTAAGGTGGTCATTCTTAGGCTTTAATATTGTGTACGGCGGACTGCCACGTTTAGGGTACCCTTCAGGGCGTGACAACTTGTATTCATATATATGTTTTGAAGTTATTAAAAATTTGATAAATAATGTTTGAAATAGTAACCAAGCGTAATAGAAAATTTCGAACAAAAATAAGCCCAACTCATTTTAATTTTGACCTAAAACCAAGCCCATACCCATGCAAATTAAAGCTCCTAATCTAGGAGCCCCTTAATCAAGTTTTGGATAAATATCAAGTCTAAATTATGCAAAATTGGTGTGAAAAATCAGACAAGTCAATGTGACCCAAAAGAGAAGCCAAAAACATCATTTTCATCTTCCAAAGCTCACCTAACTTAAGTCCAAACATCACATAAATTTTTCTCAAGCAAGACCATCATTTTCTTGTGGCAAGACCATAAAGCCAAGCCCAAGACTCTAAAGGTATGTGTTTGTTATGTTAAGAACATATTTGACAGTTTAAGGTTTTGTTAGACTATGAGTTTTTATGTTAAAATGAGTTTTGATGATTTGCATGTATTAGTTATGTAATGAATGAATACCTTGATGGTATATGAGTCATTAATTGTGCTAATTAAGCAACAAGTAATATGGAAGTGAATAAATTTAGAAATGAGTAGGGTTAGGATAGTTTAGAGTAAAATATATGGGCCAAATGAGGGTGATGATGATTTATGATTGAAATGATAGAAATGAGTATTAGATGAGGTTGAAATGAAGATTTTGAGTGTTAAAAGAAGTTAGAATACATATAGATCAAGGTTTGGTGCTGGGAATGTGTTGAGAGGAAGTTTGGAAATGAAGACTTGGGTAAAAAGTTGTGTTTTCGAACATAGGAGGTTTGCAATTTTCAAAAAATATGTGCTGCAGTGTACGCCACCTCAACGCCGTCGGCATAAGAGTCAGCATGCCGATGTACACGGTAACACTGTCAGTGATAGGGGTATCCACGGGCATGGACTAACCTCGTGGAACTCTCGAAAAATTTGAGTTATAGTCTACACCGGCTTAACGCTGCCGACGTAGACCACAACACTGCTGGTGTTTGTGTTAACGCTACTAGAGTTGGCAAGGGTAGAATTTTGGTGCAAAATACATCGCCCCAAGACGTAGCTGGCATTGGAGGTCGGCATGTTCCTGCAGTTTTTTCTTTTTCAAAACTTCTTCAAAACCATTCCTTTAGCTTGTTAAATTGTCTTTTGAGTATTTGTTGAGCATGTAAGATGTTGTATGATGTATAAATACTATGTTAAGATCTTGTGTTGAACTTGTTTGAATTTCTTTTAGTGTTTTGCTTAGACTTAATTATGTTTATGTATGAATTAAAATTAGAATGTTGATTTAGAGGGTTTTCTTGGAAGAGTGATAGATCCTTGCTTGGCTACCCCTATTAATTGCAGATTTGATTCAGGTACGTAGTAATGTGTTTGTTTTCTTGCTTAGGATAAACATAACTAAATTTATTTTAATTTGAGATAAAACTTAAGTTGTTTGAATTGATTGTCTATTATGTCGTTAAATCTAGTTTAGGGAGTGATACCTTGCTCAGATTAGGGGGCATGATAGTTTAGACACTTAGGCCACCCCTATATGATGCAATGGCTTCCATAAGTGGAAAGGCGGGTAGTTGATATGGTTATTGGTATTGGTATAACATTTGTTTATTCTTAAGAAGAAAAAATATGATTTAATTCAATTGTTTATGGGAACATTTGAATTAGGTGATATTATGAATTAAGTTAAGTAAAGTTGTGAAACGGCTGAAAACATTAGAGGAAGCTACTTTTTCATTCATGGATATATTATCTAGGAGATATAAGTCCCTGAACAACTTATATCAACCCCCTAAGCGTCGAGATCATTACTCAAGATCCCCAAATATCCTTTTTGTCCTGAGTTTGAATACTCCAATGTTGTTTGACTAAGTAAAGAATTCATATTAACTTGATGGTTATTGCATTTGCATGTAATCTAAGCTTGTGTGCCACTCATCTTTGCTTTCGTTACTTGCATATTGAGCCTTTGGCTCATTGTTTTATATTTCAGGTATTGAGGATCATGATGAGTTCTACACCAGTATGGGGTACGAGACAGATTTTGAGGACTTCTAGATGATTTGGGAGGATTAGGGATGACCATGATGGAATGGAATTTTTGTAATAGCATAGGTTAGAAGAGATATGAATAATAATGGTGTTTTGCTAAATATATGTATTTTGTAAATGGCTTGCTTATAAGCCTTGACTATAATATCTATGTGTGTATATATATATGTCTGTAATAGATCTATATGTTATATGTAAATGATATGTTTTCCTATAAAGTTTTTGTAAGTTGGTAGTTTTTAAAATTTGTTCTTATAAAATTTAGGTAAACAAATATCCAAACTAATCCTGGTAATCAACCTTACATATAACACTGTAGGTTATATGTGGTTGGACATCTAGATTCACCTATTTTAATTATACGGGTAAGTCTAGGTCTTTACATAAATCTAACATCAATTCATCATATACATGTAATAACAATAATGAAAATAAGAAAATCAACAATACTTATCTTTTAGCAAAACATGCACTTGATCTTCTTCTTCTTGTTCTAATTTGGTTTATCTTCTCCTATCTTCATGTTCTACTTGATTTCTTTCTTACTCCTTTTGAAATTGAGATTTGGGGAGATGTATTTGAGAGATTGAAAAGAGAAAGGAGAAAAGAAAAGAGAAAGAAAGGGGAGAGAGAGAGAGAGGGAGAAACGAATTTTGAAGGAAAAAACAAAGAGGTAGGTAAGGAAAAAATAAGGTTAAAATTAGAATATTTTAAAATAAAGGTATTGGATTTAGAACTTTCAGATCAATATCTTTAGTTCTAGAAATAAAGAGGAAAAGAACAAAGGGTAGGGAAGGAAAAACTAAAAGGAAAAAATAATGTTGATTTGATCAACATTCTCTATGTTGGTTTTATGTTTTGGTTGTTTCCATTAGAAGGACTAGCTGTTTTCTTCCTTATGGGTGCCATTGATAAATTATCAACTTCCTCTTTCCCTAGTGGAGTTATTAAAAAAAGTAATAGGGTGAATCTAATTGCAATGGTTAAGTGCATGCAATGTGCATCTCGTGCTACTTATGACCTTAGAGGAGTGATGTGAAAACATATACATAGAATAAATACAAGCGAGAATGTAGGAAAGAGGAGCATACAATTTTTGGAAGTTCAAACTTGCCAATGACAGTAGAAGAGCTATATAGCAACAACTCTACTGTTATAGAAGAGCAGCAGTATGTCCTTTGTTATAAGTTTTACTTGATCTTTACAAGAGTTTTTTGACAGTACAATGATGTTTCTTTCAATTTCTGAATCAGCTAAATGAGAAGAAATTTTGGGTGTTTATAGAGCTTGACTACTGATGATGTCTGTTGGATCATATTGATTATCAACAAAGAAATGAATCCTTATATTGATGGATTTTACATGGGCTCTTTGGCCTATGGAAGGCTTCTTTAAGTGCGTGAGCTCTTTGAGAAATGTTGAGAGCAAACAAGTCAATTTTGGTCCAATGATCCTTTCTCCAAACTCACTAAGCTAAATCCTCCTTAGTCATCCTAATATCATAGACTTTACTTTTAGACCATATCACTCAGGTCATAGAGTTAAGCTCAAGTCATTATTGGACTGTGAGACCTAAAATCTAGATTTAGCCATCTATAATGTGTTTGGTTATTCACCAGGAGTGGATAAGTAGTTAAGAGGATTTAATGAAGTTGATGGCTGTATCTACCCGGTTATTAGTTATTATTTTGGTCACTTCAGTTATATGTTTGGAGTTTGATCTATGGTATTTATGGCATAACAGTTTCGAACATAAGGGTTACATCTTTAAAACTCGATTTTTGGTAAATGAAATTCCTTGGGTAAAATAATTCGTATTAATGGCTTGCAACTCTCTTTGTTCTCCAGCTGGTAATCCTTGAGCATATGATTTTTTGGTATGCTCGATTTAAGCTGCCAAGCGCTACTCAGAATTTGATTTAAGATCGTCATGCTATATTTTGTGAAATATATTATAAAGAATATGAATATTAAGTGCAAACTTCGTTCATAAGTGTAATGTAATTATCAAGTGCCTAATGTCACTCAGGGTGAAAGTACTATAGTACGCTTATAATATTTAAAAAATTAAATTCAATATTTTGAAGAATTAAATAAGTACTCAATTCAAGTGAGTCTTATTATGGCCAATGGCTTCGTAACCTAGTAGCATCTTTCATGATTTCTCACGTGAGAGGTTTCAAACGAATAATTTTTTTATACTTAAATACAACTATTGAAATATATCTATATATCTTTTCCATTTGATTTGAAAAAAAAAAAACTAAAAGATAAAAAATCTATTCTAATTGTTGTATTATGTTTAGATTCGTATTGAGATCACGAATCAAAACAATTCGTTATAATAAATAATGATTTCAATGCTTTTAGCAACACAAAATTAGCTCCACGTAGATTAAGGCCTTATTTGTTAAAAAAAAAAAAAAGAAAAAAAAAAGGAACTCCTGGTAATAGAAGATTTTTTCTGTTAAATATATTTTGTGAAAATGATATATTTTCATGAGTTTGATCATGTTTTAAGAAAAATAGTTTAAAAACTTTTCCTGTGTTTGAAATTAATTTTATATAGATAATAGAGTATGTAAATAAATTATCATTTATCGTGGAGAGCAATTTAGAGAACAACTTCCCCTTTAAAAGGTCTAATAATTGCTCTTGAAATAAGTCTTTATAAATTTCATGAATCAATTTGGTTAAGCTTTATAAATAGTTGAATAAATAAAATCCTTATGATATAATTCTACTTTTGTGAAATGCATCAAATATATTATTCAAATTTATGCGATAAGTGGAGTTGATCTTCAAAAATGTTAAAAAACCAACTAAATAATTTTCATGAAATTCTATGTAATTTCATTACAACCCAATATAGACCTACATTACCTTTTAAATAAGTCTGATATAGTTTGTCTCGTTTCTTTACCTTCTACATTACCTTTTGGAATTCTAACATTCATTATTTCTGACACCGTTTCTATATCATTGAACCTTCTACATGAACTTATGGCAAAACTTTCACTATTCAAGTAACATGTTGCAAACCTTTTATATTATCTTCTTACTTGGTTAGCATATATCAGCTAACATAATGAGAACCCTCTATTTTACCTTTTGATGAGCTCCACTTACTTAATATATTGTTGGTCCACTTTTATAATCAAGAAGGCTGGATTCAAATTGATTATAAATAAAAACTGAAATTTTAAATCTTTCAAATCAAAATCCCCTTTTAATTGAATAATTGCGAACAAGATTAGCAATTAAAATGAAATTGAAAATGCAGGAATTAAAAAGAGTAGAGAAAGAAAATTAGGCAACGATATATAGTGGTTCGCCTTGTTCGTCAGTCCACTCTTCCAGCACCATGCTGAGAACCTGGTTGTCTTTACCGGTTGTGTTTCACTACATCAAAACAAATTGAGAGTACAATCAAACCTTTTTAAGGCAAAATCCCACTACTGAGTCCCTTTAACTTCTATATTAAGCTAATCACTCAACTACAATGATTTATCAAACTCTCAACAATCTCTCACAAAAAAAAGTAGAAAGCAATGAGAGAAAATAATGATTCGTCTACGATTAAGTTCGAAGGAATATCATAGAGAAGATGAGATCTGCACATTTTTCTTCAAAAGCAATATGAATAAAGCTTGTGTATTCTTCTTCTTCTTTGAAAAAGAGATCCCTTGTCATTATATTGAACCATTTTTACTTGTAGGTTATTCTTCAATGTCTAGATAGCAAGAAAGTCAAGATTCCTTTTTTATTTAATTCGAAATTCAAACATGGTATCTTGGATAATCATCTTTGATCTTCTCTTGATATTATCTTGATGTTGTCGAGATCTTCTCCTTGATATTTGTTGAGATTTAAATTAAAAAAAAAATCTAAATAAACTTGATAAGATAGCCTTGTAAATGTGTGATCTTCATCTGAAAATTTGTTGATAAAGTTTGTTGTGATATCGCTTAATTTGTGAAAACTTATCTTCTTATAACAACTTGCTCTTTATCTTGATAATATCTACACTTGTAACAACTTATCCTTATCTTCCTCAATTGTATCTCCAAGAAAAATATTGAAAAGATCTGAATAATTTGTTAGAAAAATATCTTACATACCAGCAGCAAAAAGAATTATAGAAACAATTTTGATTTTAAATAAAGAAAAGCTTGATGTGATGCAACCCCAATGATATTAAATCCATCTTTAGTGAAACACATCAAATATATTACCCAAATATACTTAACAAGTGGAGCTAGGTCTTGAAAGATGATAAAAATCCAATTTTGAAAAACTTTATTTGAATCTGGAAATTTTCATGTAACACTTAAAAGTTCTAAAATAGTTTTTGTGAACATACTGTGTATAAACCTTGAAGGTTCTGAAACAGCTTCTGTAAAGCTTATGTTTCTCTTGTTGAAGGTTCTGAAATAACTTTTGATACTTATACTTCGACTTTTACTCGAAACTTCTGAAAAAGCTTCTGACCTTCCAGTCTCTATTATTCTTTACTTTCAAAGGTTCTGAACTAAGTTTTGTTATATCATACTTATTGAAAATTCTCTTTAATAAAGTTCTGAAAGAACTTTTGACTGATTCTAAAACCATTTTACAACTTTTTATTTTATTTAACAACTTGTACTTCATGAAAAAACTCATTAGAAACTTTAATCCCCTTTTGTTATCATCAAAACAATATTTAGAGAACTTAACAATACTTGTTATAGACATTCTATACTACCTTTTAGTGAATTTTTTCTACTTGAAATACTCATGTGGATATTCTATAATTTCTTCTAACAACTTCTTTTTCTCAAAATAACTTTTCTAAATCTTCTTTTATATCTCACCCTAACCATTCTATTTTAGGTCTTGTGAGATGTATTTAATTAAGGGATAAAATGTCACGAATAATACCTAAACATTGACAAAATATATAATTAGGTACCTAAACTTTGAAATTGATCAATTTATTATCTGAAAAACTTTGAGATTGGTTAATTTAATACCTAAAAGAATTTGACAGAGGTATTACTGATGTACATGAAAAGTTCTTTCATATACTAAATTAATCTATTTTAAAGTTTAAGCGTTAAATTGATCAATTTTAAAATTTAGGTATCTAATTGCATATTTTGTCAAAATTCAAGTGTTATTCTTGGCATTAATCCTCATATTAAATATGATAAAATAAAGTCTCATAACCTATACTCAATTAAAAACATATTGTATATCTTTAATCATTTTTGTTATTATCAAAACTTTATTAAGAGAGAATCTATATCACGCACAAATTGAAATGCCAATTTTGATATTGTCCTAAATTCAAACATACAAATGTACATATAAGACTTGGAAGCTGAACATGAAAGGCGTGGCCCTCAAGGACGCCAAAGACTCACTAAGTCATTCTTCACTCTCATTTTAGGGTATGCAACTTGAAGTCCCCGTTAAACGTTCCTTATCATAATAGATACTCCATTACAAAATATACACACCCAATGGCTGAAAAAAAAGAAAAAAGAAAAAGAAAGAAAGGAAGAAAGAAGGAAAAAGTATGCACCAAATGATATTTCTATCCAAGTGGAGGAGGTACAAGCTACAACGAACCCCAAAGGAAAAGCATTAGTCTAAGTCGAGAAACTTAATGACTTGCGCTCAAATTTTTATAAGATCAGCGAGGGTGGGGCAACCTTGCATACATATGTATATATATATATATATGTATATGTTGACCCATCTAAAGTGCATTGAAGGGCCAAGACCAAGTCATTGGACATCTATCATTAATCCCCTATCAAGTACTCCTTCATGCACGTATCTTCAACTAAGAGTCCTATACTTAAAATATAAATATATTAAATAATCGTTTAATAACATATCTATATATTAATATGTATAGCTTATTTTTTCGAATCCTATTAAACTCTTCAGTGCATATGAGCGCTTTAGTGGCAGCATTTTTGCGAAAATCATGCGAAATATAATGTCAAAATGGATAAATATGAAGTGTAAACCTAGTTTGCAATTGTAATGTAAACATTGAGTGCACAATGTCACTCGAGTTGAGTACCTTTTTTGCTGTTTAAGAAATTAATTTCAATATTTTGTGAAGTTAAATAAACGCTCAATTCAACAAGTCCTATCCTCAAGTTAGAATGGTATGTGGACTCGTATTCTAAATATAAATATCACGTTACATGTTATCTAGAAAAGCTGGCACTAGAAATAGTCTCATTTATCATAGGTTTAGTGAATCATCGTGTAAATTTTTCATACTGAAAAATACAAATTGGATGAGCCAGAAAAAGAAATACAAATTGAGTTAATTCCCATCCATGATGTTGCCGTGGCAAAGTCAATTTTCCATTTGTTTCCAGATGATGAAGAATAGTTGCTCTAGGGGAGCGTTTCTATGTGGGACATGGGATGGAATAATTCCATTGGGCGGGCAAGACGGCATTGAAGGTACAGGGAGACAAGAAATTAAAATATGGCCTCAGGTCAAACATGTAAGGAAAAAGCAATAAATCTATGAAAGCGATTTATGGAGACACCGGGAAAAAGTCCAAGTCTTTGATAGTTAACGTTAAAGGACGACTCCAGAAGGTCTAGCTTTTCAGAATTTTCTTCCCTATCAGGAAAGTTATGGCCATATTTACGATTGCTTTTTGGCGGATGGAACTTTAATGGAATATTGAATAAGTAGCGGATACATGCCAAAACAAAAGTACCAGAACCTGAAGTTTCAATAAAAAAAATTATGTCATTAATTTACATGCAAGATTAAGGACTAGAGTTAATATAGGCAAACAAATAATGCTAAAATTTGTTTGAAACTTTGAAAATATAGTAATTTATTAATTTATGACCAACAATTTTATTGAGTACTTTTACACTAATCAAGATGTGTATGCGCTTGGGGTATTTACCAGAAAATTAACTTAAAATGCTCTATTTATATTTATTTTAATTGTGCACAATTTTAAAATGTGGGTGGGAAGAAAGGGAGAGGGAAAGGGAGGGACTACTATTAAGATTTAAGATGAGTGATAACCTTTTTGTATAGGGCACCGAATAATAGGAGTGGACACGGATCGGTTTGGTTCGATTTTTTCTAAAACCAAAGCAAATCATAATTTACAGTTTAGTTTTTTTCCATCCCAAACCAAACCCTTAAATAACGGTTTGTTTCGGATTAGAAATTTTTTAAACCATTAAATAATGGTTTGGTTCGGTTTGAATTACGGAATAAATAAAATTCTAACTAAAAATTTTATTTGTTCTGGTTTTTTTATTTATGTGGATACTTAAAATATTTATATCATTTTACAAAGTTTATATTAAACGACGACAAAATACTTTATGAATTCATCATACTTTTAATCTATAGTTCTCTATAAATTAGTTATCCACTAGTTAAATACATTCACCAACCAATACATAGTAAGTCATAATTTATCATCTTTAATAGAACCATCAAGTCAATTATCTACCAATAAATTTAGTTAAAATAAAAAATCATCTACCAATAAAATTTATCAACGAATAAAATATCTGCTGATAAAATATATTAAACAATTAATACATAATAAGAATTTATAACTGAATAAATAAATTTCATAATTTATAAAGTTAAAAGCTATTAAAAAAAAATAGTTCATAATCAACAAAAATATATATATCATAAGCCTAAAAAAATTTAAAAATGAACAAGTTGATTTTAATCAATATTCATCAAATAATAAATACAAATGAAATCACATGAACATATAGTAAAATATTATTATATTTTTTGAAAACGGTTTGGTTCGGTTTTACGATTGGTTTGGTTTATCTTTCAAACCAAATCATAAATTTGCGGATTGTTCAGATTGAAAATTTTAAACCAAACCATTTAAAAAAACCATATTTTCGATTTGGATTGGTTCGGTTACGATTGGTTTGATTCGATTGGTTTTATTGCGCCCACCCTACCCCCCAACCCCCCCCCCCCCCCCCCCCCCCCCCCCCCAATTTAATTGGATAAGATTTGAGTGAGTGTTCAAGGCTTGAGATAGAATATGGGTATATATAGATTTTCTGGAACCTATGTATATGGTCTCCATATTAGTACCCACTCTAAAACCTACACTATAATATATAAAAAGCACTTCTAAAATATTAAAAACCTATTCTATAAAAAAAATTATAAAATGAAATTGATAGATTTGTAACTATGGTTATTCAAACTTATCATTTATAAACTCCTTTATGCCAAATTATATTTTGGGACAACTTGTACTATTTTATTTTGAAGGAGTTATTTGTTTTATTTGAAAAACTTCTGTGTTGTTAGTAGTTTAAGTTATATAAAAGTGTTGTTTATCTTTTTTTGAGGTTAATTAGAGATTACTTCCTAAGTTTTAAATTTTAGAATTTTTTATAAGTTCTATAATTTTATTTAATATCATATAAACAAATTTTACAAGTATTTATTACAGGTTTTAACTTTCATACATAAGTAAATATTCTTCATATTGTAGACTTGTGATATTAAAAAATTACTTTTCAAATTATTTTCCACTAGTTGTTTATTGTAAACATATGAAAATAAGATAATTTGATGCTTAACAATAGCTGCTCAAGAGGTTGATATAAGCAGCCTGATTCTTATATCTCTTATATAACTTTACAAATAATAATTTCATCTAGGATCTGCAACCATTATTCATCTTTACTTAACTTAATCCATAATATCATCTAGTTTAACCATACCCATAAACATAAACTAAATCATATTATTTCCTCTTAACAATAAGCAAATGTTACACTGATACCGTTTTTCCTATCGATTACCCGTAGCCACTTATAAATTATCATTGCATTATGACAGGGGAAGCCTAAATGCCTAAACTACTATGCTTGCCTCAAGTAGGTTTTCTTCCTAGACGGATTAAATGATACAAGCACAACCAATTCAATCAATATTTAAGCCAAAATTTGATTATAGTTAATTTAAGAATGTCTATCCTATCACCCAACAAATAGATTAGTGTGTACCTAGATAAACGATTCATCTGACAAAATACCAGTATGCAAACATAACTTGGTATGAGAATATATCAAGGAAAATCATTTCATATAAAACAAGTTAATCTATAATTAAACACTAAGTTATCAACCTTCACCAAACTTAAACAAAATTTAAATAATCCATAGCTTCATATTCATACACGTTCAGATATACACTTCACATTCACTATTCATTCATTCACTATTATTATTCATTTATTATTTTTATATGAACAATATTAGGGGATCTATCACGCTCGTAACAAAGCTATGATTGTCATCACGGGCACCATCATGGCTGTGATCATGGGCCATAATATACATCACTACCCTTGTCACACCCGTGGTAGGAGATAGCACCTCCTATCACAGCCATGATATATGTCGTATTGAGATTATGCTCATAACATAGTCTCATTATAATTTTTACAAAAGCTTCCAAGGAGATCACGCCTTATGTCATGGCCATGATCTGGGCCATATTGTTTGTGAAAGATTGAACGGAAGGGATCACGCCCCATGTAATGGTTGTGACATCAGCCATATCAAGTTTTAAAGTCATATAGAGGAGATCACTCGCTAGGTAACTATCGTGATCAACAAGGAAATTTGAATTTGAGGAAATAACGGCCTTGAACACACCTGCTTTGAAGAGGGTATTGACCCCATGATGTTTATTTCAAATTTTACAAAGTCTTACATCACTTAAGTTGCTACTAAGTTCTTATTTTTAGTAAAAAAAACATGTTAAGATTTACTTATATACATGTTATAAAACATCATCAAGTTCATTTGTACTCATATTTTCATTGCACATGCATAGATAACAATATCTTAACCTAAGAATATAAGTCCATTATACTTGCTTTTTAGAGCTCTATTAGCAACATAATCACTAAAACTTTATTTATCTACTACTAGCAACATCAATACACATACCATATCACCACGAGCTTCATATATTATTTTCTCAAACATCTAGAGTATTCATGTATATATACATAATTCTAACATACATGTTAGCATATCATCAACTTGTCTAAAACATCAAATTTCTACTTCTATTGACATCAACATCAACTAGAACTTATATTTTTAAACAAAGTATGGAAGAAATCAACTTTGCTTACCTGTTTAACTACTACTAAGAACCAAGCTTCTCTTTTCACTTTCTTGCTTAATTCCTACTCTTACTTGTCTATTAGCTTGATTATTTCCTTAAGATCTTGTATATTAAAGTTTAGAAGAGATTTTGTGATGTGAAATTTGAGCTTGTTTGTGTTTGGGAAGGTGATAGACAGAAGGTGTTGGTCCTTAGGTCTATTTTGCAATTGATATTTTGATATTTTTTTCTTTGATAATTATCCAAGTTTTCTAACTTTGACTTTTAAGACATTCAAAAGGGTTTAGAAGGGGCTTTAGGACCATAGGCGTAAGGCTTGGTTCCATTCATTAAAAGTGGGTTTGGGCTTTCAATAGAAAAAAAATTGCAGCAAAACGAGGCCCTCTGACCTTAGAAATATAGTACTTCTTTTATAATATAATTCAATTTTTAACACATTGCAATACTAATAATTTATCATACAATAATTAAATTCCTATAACTTAAATTATCACAATTTATTTATAAAATCAACAAATAAAACATATATGTTAATTAATTTATTATATTTAATTTAGGTTATTTCTTGTAGTATGTAACAAAGCGTTGAAAACCCCTTAGACTTTTTCAAGGTTGCTTTTAGTTAGGGGGAAATTATAAAAGGCCATTTGTTTATTAAGCCATTAGTGCAATAATTGTGATGGATGACCACTTGGGTTAGTGGTAGAGCCCAAAAAGTCAGTCCAATTTCAAGGAGATCTAACTCGGTAAGGTTGAAATAGCAATTATCGAACCAATGCGTTTGCTCTTCCATATTGATTGTCTTATGCATAGAAAAACCTTAAAATAGGCTTTGTTTCTTTATAATTGCTTATAGACTTCTTTTATAAAGGTTTGGGTTTATTTTGTACTGTCTTAGGCTTGTTTATAAAGTATATAACTTTGAGGCTTAACTAAGACCATTTATCATTTAAAGACAATGGAATTATAAAGCGTTAAGGAGATCATAATTTCATCGATTAATTGTTTGAAGTGATCCAAAAGTTACTATTAATAACCTATCTCATTCATCCATATAATGATTGAAATTTGCTGCTAAATATCTGTAAATAAAAGGAGCCTCCTCATATAAGAAAATTTTTAGCATTGTTGAAATAGTTATAGAAGATCAAAGAGCCAGTTGATCAAGAATGGACTAAAAACATCATATTTCATAAGGATAAAACCCTTTTTGATCCGTGAACTTTAGAGAAGTGGATAATTAGGTACTTCAACTTTCAAGAAAAAAATTTCATATGTAGATAAACTTTTCGTGCCTCTTTTCACTACCTCAGCCAATCATTGCCTGATATGTGTCCATTATTTCAAAAGAAAATAAAAGAGTAAGATAATAAAAGGAGCATGAAAAGTTTGGCTAAGCATGAAATTAGTCTTCTTGAAAGTTTAGATACCTAATTGTCTACTTGGTCAAAGTTTAGGTACCAAAAGGCGCTTTTTCCCTATTTCATACGGTGTCATCCATATGAATTTAGGATATTGAGTTTTTTCTTCCTATTCTTATGTCTCTATCTAATTACATCTCTCTTCATGTGGAAAAAGATTCAATAGTACTAATAGACCACATATTTGGATTAGTGGCGAGTGAGTAACAATGTTTTTTTTTTTCTTTTTTTAGAAAGGGAGGTAATTGTGCACAGTTTTATAAAACTATTTACATGTCATAAATTTTCTATACTTATATGACACTAATTAATTCACCTAATAGTATTAATGAAACCTTTCTTCTTAACATCGTATCCATTTGAGGCTGTTCTAGATCAACTGGCATCCTTCATATACATGGTTGGCCAATTATTATAACCCTAATATACACTATGAATATGCAAGAAATCAGTCTCATAATTATTTTTTAACACATTTGAGACATAAAGACAATACACAAATTCAAACAATTTGATCCATAATATTGGGTTTAAAATAATTTTTCTATCCTAGATGTGATATATTTTATTAAATAGATAAATTACACTAGAATGTATTATACGAGTTTATTTAAAGTATCAACATTTTAAGTAGTTATAAAGGAATCAATATTTTATAAAATGAATCAAACAAGATATCAACGTTTTGCAAAATTCATTTAAAGTATCAAATTTTGGGTAATTGTTTTTTTTTTTTTTGTGAATTTTCCTATTTCTTCACAATTGGTACTTTGTTTGACTCACTTTAGGAAAATGTTACTATCTTAAATGAATTTACCCTTAATCATTGATGCATTCTAGTATAATTTATCCTTTATAAATATGTATAAAAAATATCATGAATATTTCTAAGATATGCCTGGATGGATTAGCAAGAAAAAAATTAATTATTTTATATATATTTAAAGAGTAGATGACAATATAATATTAGGTATAACTAAGTGGTTAGATATTTGATTTTACTAACATGAGGTCTTGGATCTAAACATCACAAATGTCATTTTAATTTTTTAAGATACATTTATTGCTTGAATGACTTTCACTTTTTTCTTTATTAAATACCTTTTTATCCACAATACGTAAAAATATTGAATTTATTCCTTACAAAATTATATTTAAACACATAAATTCTCTTGAATTACTATATTCTATTAATAGTACATCATAGAAAATAACTATACTACCCATATTATAAACATGTAGTGTTATATGACTTGGTTCAACAAATTTTTTTTAGCAAAAGATGTTGTACAAGTAAATAGAGATTATTGAGCAATTTATTGCCAAATAACTTATATTTTTTTTTTTTTTTCTAATAAAGATGAGAATCTTTTATTCAACAAAACTAGGAATAGCTACCCTAAACAAATACAACGATCCAAGTAGCATAACTAAGCAACAACAAACAAATAAAGGGAATGGGGTATCGTGAAAAGAAATCATAGAATATCAATTTACATTTTTTTTTTTTTGCTCAAATTGCATTTTTATATTCAAATACTTCTTCAAATATATTTATGTTGAAAGTAAAACTACATAACTATATGTATTAGGATAATGTTTTAAACTGATAGTTAAATTTGAAATTCAGTATGCCAATAAAAAAATAAAAAACTTTTAGCCTTATAAAGTCCACTACATACTTCAGATCATTTTATAAAAAGAATTTTTTTTAATCCTATTGTTGATTCTCTATAAATGAAGTTTTGATGATAACAAAATAGTCAAAGAACTAATTATTTTATTAAGTGTGCATGATATTTAAGTTAGTTCATAAACTAGAATAATAGCAAGCTTTAATCAAGGATATAGGAAATCCAGAGGATTATACAAAATAAAAACAGAGCCTTGTTAAAGTATAAGAATTTCATTCAGAAGATACTCCAGAAGGTCATACAGAAAGTCGTTTTAAGGAAGAAAAAAAAAAAGAGTTATTATATGGTATACAAAAGATAGTACAGAAGGTGTAAAATGGTTTTAATACATATCCAGAAGATCATCCAGAAGTTGATACAGAACTTATCTATTAGAATAGATAATGCTTTGGAGCTTTAAGTGTTAACCATAAGAATAACCAGAAGATAGTCCTGAAGGTAAAGTTGTTTAGAAAAGTATTTAGAAAGTATTCCAGAAGATCTATTTTAGGCAAATATAACATGGGAACAATCCAGAATATAGTCCAGAGGATAGTTCAGAAGGCCGACTATAATTTTTTTGACAGAAATATTTTTTACGAATTCACTATTCATCATATTCAAACTTGGTTTATGTTTTACCAGATCAATTTAAATATGTTTCTTGAAGGCTCAGCTTCGAAATAATAGGTATATTTGGGTAGTATATTTATTTGTTCCACTTAAGTTGGTATTTATCCGAGGGGATTTCAAGATTATCCAAAAGGCGAATTCGAATTTGATTTGTATCAGTTGCTATTTTTTAGGATTTGATTTTCGGATGAAGAAAAGTTAAAACAGAACAAGAACAAGGATAACGAGATTACAAAGATAAGATAGGTGGTTTTTGAAGATAAGTATCATTCAATTTTCAAATTTCAAAATTCAAGATAGACTTGGACGTTTTGAATGATCAACTCAAGAATCAAGACTGTTTCTCCAATTCAAATCTTCAATAATCAAGATAATAATCACGAGATTTGATCCGAGATTTTAGGAAAAACGCTTATCTTCTTCAATCAATTTTTTTTTTGAACATTAGGAAGAAAAAAGGTATATCCGAGACAGAAAAGGAAGAAAAATAACGCTTTACATTTTGCTGCTCTCTGCTTGTCTTCATCATACTGAGAATTTCGGAGTTAGAGAGAGAAACAAGTATTGGTTCTTTTAGTGCGAGAGTTGTGACCTAGTTGAGAAGAAAGAAAAAGCTGATAACTTGCTTCTTCTGTATTCGTACTTTACTGTTAACAAAATTTGAAGACATAAAAGGAATTCACATAGAAAGAGTTTCACAATTTATTTTAATTTTCTTCGGAATTAAAAGGCTTTTTTGTAATTTTATTATTATTATTTTTTACGGATGGAACTTGTTGTTGCCTTTTAGATTTAATAGTTTACCAGTTTTGACTCTGTAGTATCGGTTGTAAGCTTAAGAAAAGCTGTAGAATCGAGTAGAGAGAATTATACAAGCTTGTAACTTGTTTTATTTGGATATAGTAGAACAAACCCGTAGGATAACGGGACCCATCCGGCTTGAAATTAGAAGAGTGGACTGACGCAAAAGGTGGAATCACTATAAATTACTACCTGATTCTCTTTTCCCTATCTTTTTTAAAATTTGCAATTTATTTTCACATTCGTTTAACCGCTTACATTGTTCTCATATTTAAAAACAAAGGGGAATAATTTTTTTTTTAAAGGAAAAATATTTAAAACTCTTGATTGTTTTAACGGACCAACAATTAGTATCAAAGTAGGCTCATTTTATTGTTTTGAGTGATCCATTTAAAAATGGCTGAGAATAATGTAGCAATTAACCGTGTGCCTTTCTTTGATGGTTCAAATTTTTCCTATTGGAGAATGTGTATGGAAACTTATATAAAAGCTAACGATTATGATTCTTGGTAGGTAATTTTCATTAGAGACAATGTGATTATTTCAATGAATGGAAATTCAAGCTTGACAGATGCTAAGAAGAAGATCATTGAAAAGAACAACAAAGCTAAAAATTTGTTGTTTACCACTATTGCTGCTTCAGAATTTTATTTAATATCTCATACGAAACAACAAAGGAGATCTGTGATAGATTAACTAAAACTTATGAAGGAACTAATACAGTTAAAGAAACTAAAATTAATGCTTTACTTCAGCAATATGAATTATTTAAGTTTAAAACTGATGAGGTTGTCAAAGATGCATTTAACAAGTTCACTATAATTACAAATGAGCTGGCATCACTTGGCAAAGTGATTGGTGATCCTGATCTTGTGAAGAAGATGCTGAGAATCCTACTACCAACTTAGGATGCAAAGAAAACTGCTACAGAAGAAGTACAGGATCTCAACAAACTTTCTCTTAGCCAACTAAAGAAAAGTTAATGGCTTATGAATCCCACAAGAAAACTACACAAGGAGAGGAAAGTAGTACCAAAGGAATTGCATTCAAAGCTAAGGAAATTGTTCAAGCTATCGGATGATAGTGAAGATGAAGATGAAGAAGACATGACACTTCTAGCCAAAAAGCTTAATCAATTCTTCAAGAAACAAAGAGGTATGGAATTTAGTACTTTTAAGAAAACTACTAAATATAAGAAGAATGATGTAGGAAAGGGATACAAGGAAAATGAGAAGAAAAAGGAGAAGAGGAAATTCAATGCTATGAGTGCAAAAGACTAGGACATATAAAATATGAGTGTCCCACTTTGATAAAGAAAATAGAGCAATACAAAAAGCGAAGTCAAGCAATGTTAGCAACATAGAGTGATTTGGATGACATAAAAAGTAGTCTAGAAGATTCAGATGGAGAAGAAGAAGAAGCAAACCTTTGTCTCATGGCTACTTCTGAGATATACTCTGAATCTGACAATGAAATAACTGAAGATGATATGCTTCTTGAAATTAAAAAAAAATATTAAAAGCACTTAAAAAGGCTAACTTAAAGATAAATAAGTATGATAATGAAGTAAAATCGCTTAAGAATGAAAAGGAGGCTTTAAAACAAACAAATTCTTTACTTGTTGATGAAAATGGACATATTAAAGCATCATCTTGAAAAGTTATATGTAGATAAAGAAAAACTAGGAAAAGATTATAGGTTGTTAAAGGAAGAAACCGAAGTGTTGAAAGTGAAAATAAACGAGATATCTAATTCAATAAAGAATACATTTAATAAATTTAATGAAAGTGACAAGAAATTAACAATGTTGATTTCATCACAAAGATTATCTTTTGAAAAGCATGGTTTAAGATACGAGCATGGATCTAGTTCGAATACATCTAAGAAAACCGTGTTTGTAAAAGCTAAACCAAACACACATAATGAATCAAGTGAAAGAAAGCAAAATTTAATATCAAATCACATGAAAATGAGTTATACAAACAACACCAAAAAGCATTCTAGGAGTTATCCTTCTTATGAAAACAATACCAGAAGGTATTATAAAAGGTATCCTACATATGAAAACAATACCAGTAGGTATTCCAGAAGTTACCCAATACAAAATAATATGAAACAAGTAAACAATAGGTATAGTCATAAAATTTCATATGCATACTTATTTTGTAATAAATGTGGTCATATTGAGAAATATTGCTATTATAAAAGAAACAAGCTCAGTAATGAACAAATTAAACAAAGAAACCAAACGAGCTTGTCTTATAAAAGACCCAAACTTGTTTAGGTTCCTAAAAAGGTTTAATCCTTTTTGGTTTTGCAAGAACATGAAGCTAAAATAAAAGGAATATATATCTAGACAATGGATGTTTCAGACATATGACAGGAAATGCTTCATTGTTCAATAGCATAATATGGGAAGAAAAATGATATGTAAAATTTGGAGATGACGTAGAGGTAAAATAATTGCTACTTGAATGATTGGTACGCCTCCTTACATCATAGAAAATGTTTATCTAGTTAAAGGCTTAAAACATAATCTTTTGAGCATTAGTCAATTATGTGACAAATGTTACAAAATGATTTTTGAAAAAGACAAATGTTTTGCTTTGGATCAAAAGGGTACAAGATTATTTGAAGGTTTTAGAAAGAAAAACATATATTTGATAAAACCAAATGAAGTTGAAGATGCTTGTTGTTTGCCATCAATGAATGATAATATTTTTACTTGGCATATACGTTTAGGTCATGTAAATTTTAATCAATTAGAAAAATTATCTAAAAAGAATATAATAAGAGGTTTACCTAAAATAAATATTAAACAGAATGTGAAATGCGATACTTGTTTGAAAAATAAAATGGTTTCTGTATGTCCTAAAAGTAAAAATGAGATTTCAACAAAACGACCTCTTGAATTGTTAGATCTTGATTTGTTTAGACCTACAAGAGTATTAAGCATGGGTGGAAGTAAATATGGACTTGTGATTGTTGATGATTATTCAAGATACATTTGGGTTTTATTCTTGCATCATAGAGAGATACTTTTGATTCTTTTCAAAAATTTGCAAAACAAATTCAAAATGAAAAGTAATTTCCATAATTAGTCTTAGAACTGATCATGGAACTGAGTTTCAAAATTCAAAGTTTATAAACTTTTGTGAAGAGCAAGGTATATCTCATAATTTCTTAGCTCCATATGCACCTCAACAAAATGGAGTTGTAAACACAAGAATAGAACTATACGAGAAATGACAAGATCTATGTTGAATGAAAGTGGTATTGCTGAGTATTTTTTGGCAGAAGTAGTATCTATAGCTTGCTACATCATCAATCGAGTTTATATTCAACCCATGACATCCAAGAGAGCATATGAACTCTTTAAAGGTAAGATACCTAATGTGTTGTATTTTCATATATTTGGTTCTAAATGTTTTGTGAAGAAGAATGCTTTTAATCTTGGTAAGTTTGATGAAAGATTTATTGAAGCTCTATTTTAGGATATTCGTTAAATAGTAGTGCTTATCGTGTTTTTAATAAATCAACTAAAATGGTTGAAGAATAAATAAATGTCAAGTTTGTTGAAGATATAAAGGATGATGAATCTAATGATGAAAAAGAATCCAACTCTAAAGAAGAATCTTATTCAGAACTAAAGTCTGAAGCATCAGCTGTTGAAACCCATGAATCTAGAAACATTGAACCTTTTCCAGAAGGTAATACAGAAGGTACTCCAGAACCTAGAGAATCTGAACCAGAAACTTCTAAGGCTTAGAAATATAAATTTACTCATCCTCCTGAAAAAATAATTGGTGATGTTCAATCTGGTGTTAAAACAAGAGATAGTTTGCAAGATTTTGAAAATCATTTTGCATTATTATCTGAATTTGAGCCTAACAATGTTAATGAAGCTTTAAATGATAATAATTGGATTGATGCCATGCAAGATGAGCTAAATCAATTTCAAAGAAATAATGTATGGAATCTTGTACCCAAGCCTAAAGGAAAATCAATAATTGGAACTAAATGGGTATTTAAAAACAAGTTGGATGAAAATGGCAAAATAAGTAGGAATAAAGCAAGAATAGTAGCTAAAGGTTATTCATAAGAAGAAGGAATGACTTTATGAAACATATGTACCTGTTGCTAGGTTAGAAGCAATTCATTTGATGCTTGCATATGCATGTTATAAGAACTTTAATTTTTCAAATGGATGTAAAAAGTGCATTTTTAAATGGATTAATAAAAGAAGAAGTATATGTTGAATAACCCCTGGTTTTGAAGATTCTTTTAAACATGATCATGTTTTCAAATTAAATAAATTTTATATGGTTTAAAACAAGCCCCAAGGGCATGGTATGAAAGATTAAGTCTGTTTTTAATTTCAAAAGGTTTTCAAAGAGGAATTGTAGACACAACCCTGTTTTTAAAGACATATGATCAAGATATTTTAATTGTGCAAATATATGGAGATATTATATTTGGTTCTACTAATGAAATATATTGTCAAGATTTTGCAAAGTCAATGCAAGCAGAATTTGAAATGTCAATGATGGGAGAATTGGCATTCTTTCTTGGGCTACAAATTAAACAAACTAAAGAATGAATTTTCATACATCAAGAAAAATACACTAAACAAATTCTTAAGAAATTCGGTATGAAGGACGTAAGGAGCTGCACACCCATGAGTACTTCAATAAGGTTAGATTCTAACTCAAATGGAAAACGAGGTAAATGAAAAGTTGTACAGAAGTCTTATTGGTTCTTTATTATATTTAATTGCATCCAGACCTAATATTTTATTTAGTATATGTTTGTGTGCAAGAATTCAAAGTGCACCAACAAAAACACATTTGATAGCTATTAAGAGAATTTTCAAGTACTTTGTAAATACTTCTAAATTGGGCATCTGGTACCCTAAAATCAAAATTTTGATTTATTAGGATACTCTGATGCAGATTATGCTGGTTGCAAAATTGATAGAAAAAGCACATCTATACTTGTCAATTCCAGGTGACAAATTGGTTTCTTGGTCTTCTAAGAAACAAAATTCTCTATTGCCTTGTCCACGACTGAAACAGAATATATTTCTATTGGTAATTGTTCTGCTCAAATGCTTTGGATTAAACAACAATTACAGGATTATGGTTTGTTTATAAAAATATACCTATTAAATGTGATAATACAAGTGCAATTAACTTGACAAAAAATTGTACATCATTCAAGATCCAAACATATTGAAATTCGACATCACCTTATTCGAGATCATGTAATTAATGGTAATATTGTTGTTGAATTTGTGCCTTTGATATGCAATTAGCAGATATTTTTACAAAATCATTAGAAAAAGTTTCCTTTGAATTTATACGTAATAAAATCGGTGTTTGTCATCTGTTCATATAAAGAAAATTATTTTGTATTCTCTCTCCCAATTAAAATTAATATAAAAAAATAAATAAATATAAATAATAAATATTATTAAAAAAATTTAAAAAGTGTTTCAATTTTCCATAAACGGTTATCTTTGTTCTTGTTTTTATCAACCAGCCGTATTTTCTTTCCTTCCTACCTCTTCAAGCGTCTCTTCAATTCTTAAAACTCTCTTTAAATAATCAAACCCTAAATCATTTCTTCAAGAATTTTTTTTCACTCTTTTCACCTACACCTCGAAAATCTCTAAGGCTTTCCAACAAGAACTTCAAAACAGTTAAATCCTCTAAACCAATATCGATAGCTGACGAGTGTCTGATTCTGATTCCACACCACAAAAGGAAATTCGTTCCAAAAATCGAGAGGAAAACCTAGAAAAACCCATCAACAAAAAGGAATCTTAAACCAAAAAGAAACATGACCCAACAACCATGAATGTTTGAAGAAACATCACACCCAAAGGATAACCCAACCTGCATCGAGAAAGACAAAGAAAGAAAGTCCCAAAATCATCTAAGGAGATATGAGTGGTTCAAAAGAAGAAAATTTTATCTCGAAAACAAAAAAGGAGTTCTCAATCTAACATTCCACCTACAAAAGAAGAGCAAGTTAAATAATTTGATTTAACAAAGGTAAAATTTCGTGAGACTGCCTTTATTGATTTTGAGTTCTTCAGAAGAAATGGATTTTATTGGGATGATTGGGTTGAGAAATTAGGTTGTAAGAAGCTGTGTTGCTTGTCTGGTGAAGTTTTGGGCGATCTTGTTAAGGAATTCTACGAGAACTTGAATCGCAAAAATGGATGAGAAATTGGTTTCCAAGATGGAAACAAAAAGATTCGAATTACTAGGAAGTTGTTAATAAAGTGTTTTGATTTGAAAATTCTGAAAAATAATGATGAGTTAGTATCAAAGACAAAGAGTGAGATTTTTCGGATTTTAAATGATGGGATAGGTGAATTTACTGAGGATAATGTTTTTATCATTGAGTTTGAACTATTAATTCGCATGCTTCATAAGATGGTGAATGAATATTTATTGTCGAAGAAACGGAGTACTACAACTCTTTCTAAGGAAGAGGGGCTACTGGTTTTGGCAATGACAAAAAATAAGCATGTTGATCTTCCAAAAATAATTCTAAATCATTTGTGGAAGCATAGAGAAAGTTTGCCGTATGGAGGAATGATCATAAAATTACTAAAATTCAAAGGAATTCCTATTCCTAGTGAATCTAGAGTTCTTATTCCTTTGAAAAAGATAGGACAGTACACATTTAAGAGGATAGAAATCTATGTTCATAAAAAGCTTTGGTTTTCAAATGATGGTGGTTGTTATGTTCATAAGAAACATAGAGTGAACAAGATCACTTGGCAAAAAGTTAGGTATATGTTAGACAATGAAGCTAAGAGATATTTTGGAGAAGATGAAGAAGAGACATCTGGAATTCGGGGAGGTTCCTAATCATTCTGGATTTTGAAGGAGGATTTGACAAAAATGATTAATGAAAAGTTTGAACAAATGAACAAACAAATTTTAGAAACATCAAAGAGTTGCTTCCATCCAAATCTGATCCTAGAACTGCAAAGGATCCTTCTATGAATCTTGAGCTTGATGATCAATTTACTCATAAGGACAGTATGATTGAATAAGACCACGTATGTGAGGATGATGATGACTCTATTCCAGCTGCTGTTGAACAGAATAAAGAAGATCTAGTGGTTGATGCAGAGGACTCTATAGAACAAACAGTGGTTGAGAAAAACAAAGAAGCACCAGTAGTAGTTGAGGAAAACAAAGAAGAACTAGCAGTGGTTGAGGAGAACATAGAAGATCCAGTAGTCTTTACTCCACCTGATGTTGATCCAATTCAAGATACTACTACTGTTGAAATTTTGTCAAACTTAACCTCTGAAAATTCACAGGATTGGGCTATTATCCCCTATGTGTCTGACCCTTTAACTATCATCTACCCAAAAACCTTTAGTTTTTCCTTCTTTCCTTTCTGGTTGTTTCATGTCTTAAAAAGACTCATATCTTTTACTTTTGCGGATTTCATGTAATAGTGTTCTTTTGAACACATTTTCAATGAATACATGATTTTTTTTTATAACAAAAAGGGGGAGAAAATACAAAGTAAAGTTTCTAAGTTTCTCTTTATGATGAATGATAAATGTTGCTTATTGAATGTTTGGCTGAACATTGATTGTGTTCTATTTTAACATGAATACTATGAATTATGTTTTGTATGTTCTTTTATGATAAAGGAAAAATGGTATTGTTATCATCAAAAGGGGGAGAATGTTGATTCTCTATAAATGAAGTTTTGATGATAACAAAATAGTCAAAAAACTAATTATTTTATTAAGTGTGTAGGATATTTAAGTTAAGTTCATAAACTAGAATAATAACAAGCTTTAATCAAGGGTATAGGAAATCTAGAGGATTATACAACATAAACAGAGCCTTATTAAAGTATAAGAATTTCATTCAGAAGATACTCTAGAAGGTCATATAGAAAGTCGTTTTAAGGAAAAACAAAAACAAGAATTGTTATATGGTATACAAAAGATAGTACAGAAGGTGTAAAATGGTTTTAATACATATCCAGAAGATCATCCAGAAGTTGATACAGAACTTATGTATTAGAAAAGATAATGCTTTGGAGCTTTAAGTGTTAACCATAAGAATAACCAGAGGATAGTCCAGAAGGTAAAAGTTGTTTAGAAAAGTATTCAGAAAGTATTCCAGAAGATCTATTTTAGGCAAATATAACTGGGAACAATCTAGGAGATAGTCCAGAAGGCCGATTGTAATTTTTTTGACAGCAATATTGTTTTATGAATTCACTATTCATCATCTTCAACCTTGGTTCATATTTTACCAGATCAATTTAAATATGTTCCTTGATGGCTCAGCTTCGAAATAATAAGTATATTTGGGAAGTATACTTATTTGTTCCACTTAAGTTGGTATTTATCCAAGGGGATTTCAAGATTATCCAAAAGACGAATTCGAATTTGATTTGTATCAGTTGCTATTTTTTTGGGATTTGATTTTCGGATGAAGATAAAGTTAAAACAGAACAAGAACGAGGATAAACGAGATTACAAAGATAAGAGAAGGTGGTTTTTGAAGATAAGTATCATTCAATCTTTCAAATTTCAAAATTCAAGATAGACTTGGACGTTTTGAATGATCAACTCCAAGAATCAAGACTGTTATCTCCAATTCAAATCTTCAATAATCAAGATAATAATCACGAGATTTGATCCGAGATTTCAGAAGAAAAGCTTATCTTCTTCAATCAAATGTTTTTTGAACGTTAGAAAGAAAAAGGATATATCCGAGACAGAAAAAGGAGAAAAATAACGCTTCACATTTTGCTTGCTCCTCTGCTTGTCTTCATCATACTGAGAATTTCCGAGGTAGAGATAGAAACAATTACTGGTTCTTTTAGTGTGAGAGTTGTGATCCAGTTGAGAAGAAAGAAAAAGCTGATAACTTGCTTCTTTTGTTTGTACTTTACTGTTGACAAAATTTGAAGACGTAAAAGGAATTCACATAGAAAGAGTTTCACAATTGATTTTAATTTTCTTCGGAATTAAAAGGCTTTTTTGTAATTTTTTATTATTTATTTTTTACGGAAGGAACTTGTTGTTGCTTCTAGATTTTATAGTTTACAAGTTTTGACTCTGTAGTATCGGTTGTAAGCTTAAGAAAAGCTATGAGAATCAAGTAGAGAGAATTGTACAAGTTTAACTTGTTTTATTTGGATATAGCGGAACAAGCCCGTAAGATAACAGGGTCCCCGGCTTAGAGCTGGAAGAGTGGATTAACTTACAAAGTGGAATTACTATAAATTGTTGCTTGATTCTCTTTTTCCTATCTTTTTAAATTTTGCAATTTATTTTCACATTCGTTTAATCGCTTACATTGTTCTCATATTTAAAACTGAAGGAGAATAATTTTTTTTAAAGGAAAAAGTTTTCATTTTAATTTACAATCAATTCACCCCCTTGTTTTAACAGGACCAACACCTATTGAGAAAAATGTTGTACAATCCATAACATTTTCTTTTATATTATATATAAGATGCAACACAATTACAATAGCCAGCAAATTTCTTGTTTAGATAAATCTAATATTGATTTAATCAAAGGTATGCAACCCCATCTCCCTTACCGCCCCCACTTAACTTCCTGCGTAACATGGGAGTAGCCTCCCTCTATTCAGCTATATCTTAAAACTTCATCAACCATTTCTAGATTCAAGATGGTTTGTATGCGTATACAAATGCCATTGGTTCTCTAGTTATATGACCTTGCATCCACCTCTCGACATATAATTCCATATCGCTTTGAAAGAGAATCCTATTCATATTTAGATTTGATATATATATATATATATACACACACACACACACACGAAATATGGTATCGTAAGAGCAAACTAGTAAATCAAATTAATTTATCTTTCATATTGGAGACAGAAATCAATCTTTAATTTGCAACTTGGTGAATGATTTCAAGTGTTGGAGGCTAAATAGGCTTCACTTAAACAGGTTTTTGTACAATACAAATAAGTTTGAGATTTTACTTGGACTAATTAACACAAAATGTAGCAATGAGATACACATTTTCTTACTAGTCTTACCGCATCAATACAATCTCTGTTTCAAAACTAATTGATATTTATAAAAAGCAATTCAAATTTCTTCAAGAAACTACTATATAACGTAGTTCCTTTCAAAAACACTATCGTGGCAGAAAGTTTCTCATAGGTTTACTTCTTTCGATTTGTTCGATGCCATGGTAATAAGCTATACGTAAGGAGGTAGGGATACACTTTCTTGGACCTTAATTTCCACGCATATATGTCATCTTGAGATAGCAAAAGAGATTTCACTCTCGTTCTCTTTAGTCGTTGAGGCGGCGTAACAATCGTCACTACGTACAACGTATCTAAATAAATTGTCAAAGTACAAGCCATAGTCCACTTTAAGAACGTTCTAATCATAATTCATAAGTCGTAAGTACAATAATTAAGTGTCGACAATCCAGTGCTAGAGAAGAAATGGGGATGATGACTCTCCGATTTCTCTATGAGCATCTTTAACAGTGAGTTTCTTAAAGAGTTGCTTAAAATGTCACATCAATAACTTAAGCAACTCTTATTATTAAGTAATTCTACACTTTATTATAAGTTATTTTCAAAGAGTTACATAGCATTTTTTTTTTAAATTTTCTACTTAATATGAATTAAGAAAGTCACTTTCTGAGTTGCTTAATTAAGCAACTCTTGTATTGATTATATGTCAATAACCACACTTTATTGGTTATATGGAGTTGCTTAGTCTAGATTCTTGTGCTAAGCAACTCCAATAAAGATGATCTAAAGGGCAAACATTTGATCTTAAATATGTCAGGTTTACATGAGGAAGTGTAATATGACATATAATGTTAATATTATGATACGTTAATATGTGCATATTATGATATTATTAAGAATAGTTGTAGAGAAATAATACAAAGTAAATATAGAACAAAAAATGTAAAATATATCATATTGAGATTAAATAAGTATAATAGTAACATAACCAATAACTTTATAATTTAGTGGCATTACCCCTATTTTTGGAATGAGAGGTATCGTGCTTAAATCTTTTTTCTTATTATTATAACAAAAAAAGAAAGTAGGGTTAATGTCACGAATGTTACCTGAACTTTAACAATGTATGTAATTAGATATCTAAACTTTAAAATTTAGCGATTTAGTATTTGAATTTTGAATTAATCAATTTAGTAATTGAATTTTGAAATTGATCAATTTAGTACAGAAAGAACTTCGTGTACATCAATAGTATATTCATCAAGTTCTTTTAGGTGCTGAATTAATTAATTTCAAAATTTTTCAGATATTAAATCGGTCAATTTTAAAGTTCGAATACTAAATTAATCAATTTCAAAATTTAATAAGTATCTAATTTTATATTTTGCTAAACTTTAGGTACCGTTGGTAATAAAGTAAGTAAACTAATTATTTATATGATCCTTATTCAATTTATATATATATATATATATATATATTTTTTTTTATAAGACTTGAACCACAATCCAGTATCCACCAATGTAAATGTCACTCCTGGATGGAGTAACAAATACTTTGGCACGACATGGTTGACTAGCTGCTGATCGTTGAAAAAGCTGGCCAGCTAGAGGAGTTTTTCAAGTCACATGTGGAGACGGTGCAGGCCGTATCGTTCGTCCGTGAGGAAATTGGTTGTTTACTTTGGACACAGTGGCGCAGTTGTTCAACCTTTTCGTTGGTGTTGGTCGTTTATTACAGGCTTATCGGTTTGATAAAATGGCGTACTTCTGCTTGTTGACAAATAGTTTGAACTGATTGTTTTGATTTTTATTTTCAAGGGTGGGAGAGGACCAGACAAGGTGGATGAATATGAATCATCCCACAAAGATCTGGTTTCATAGGACTTAAGTGTCATCAGTCATCATCTGATATACAGCATTGGATTAAATTACGTTTTCTCTCTTCTTATTATTACCCAAAACCAAATTCCGATTGTGGATTATTTATGTATGAAGAACGCACATTTTATATGGGAAACTGAAAAAATGAATATACATTCTTGCTATCGAAGTGTGCACTGAATTGGTTTTGAATTCTATTTATTGGATAAAAAAGTTTATAAAGTCCTTAGAAAAGAAAGAAAGGAATAAATGCAATTTCTTGTGAACTTGGGTTTTTTATTTTTCTCATCGTGGTTTCTATATTCCACGTTGACTCGTTATTTCCGTACTTAAGTTAATTTACGTAACCTTACCTTGGTGTCAACAACAATGAATAAAAAGATAGAATTCATATTCTTATAAGCTTTCAATATTGCAAGGTTTTTCAAATTAAAGAAAAAAAAAAAAAAACTCAAGACTTGCACTCCTAAATAGAAATGTGCATTTTGCGTTCCTTGCTTTTTTTCTTAGTTGATAAACAATTAAATGAAAAGAATATCAACTCATATATTTAATTTGATTCAAGTAGAAAAGAAATCAAAGTTAATGACCTTATAACCTAGTGATATTGGGTCTGTTTGTTTGGTTTTTTCTGACAGATATAAACACTTTTTTCTAATTTTTTTTTAACAAATTATTTATCAAGAAATAGATATAGATAAAAAAAATTTGATAGTTCTCATAAAAAATCAAATAGATCAAATATAGATAAAATATAGATGTAAATCGGACATTTGTACACATATCATTTTGAAAAACATACAGATACAGATGAAAAACAGATCATCCAAATAGACTTATCTATGGCATCTTAAGTGAGAAGTAATGATAAAAAAAGGGAAAAAAATCAAGATTTGATTTTTACTTTTAACAATGTTGCTTGAATTGTTTTTCTTAGTTGCTTTTATATCTTATTGATGTAATAGGTAAGACTTTTTATTATATAATGCTATCTTTGAAAAAACAGGTCAGGTCGAAAAATCCACAATAGTTAAAAGGGTGTGTTGGCATCCTTTTTAGGGGTAATGTTATAAACGTTATATAAACATTGGTTGAAAAATGAATTTATTACCTAAACTTTCACTTGTCAAATTTGACATGTTATTGCAACTTTTTATGTCAATCAATACTATTTGAGGGATATAATGTAGCTATCATTTGTTAGTCTAAAACCCTCATTCTGAATTATTTGGCTTTTGGTGGCAAAGCTATGTCAAGAGTATTGGCTATGCCAGTAAGGTAATTAATTTTTAGGTTAATGAGGCAAATACTAGCTCAACTTTGGCAACTCAATTTTGGCATAATGCATAATTAGTCACATAAGAACTTTCCGTGCATGTAGTTAGTATATCCATCAAATTGTCTAATAACATTTTTAGTCAATGACGGCTTGAGATGTGATAGATCTTTATTAAATAAAATACGTTAATTTTAATATATAAAAATATGAAAAGATAAAAGAAAATATAACAAATATGCACATATATTGGGTAATAATACAATAGCAATACAAATATTACTAATCATTCTGAAACTCGTACTCATACATACGCATGGGTTGAATTGTATTGATATTTAATTCATACAAACTTGAACTCGTCTTCCTTAAGATGAGCAAACTACTTAACATTACCATAGCCTTCTATTTCCTTAACAAACTCAATCTTACAAGGAAGGTTAGGAGATATCTCTTACCCTTCCAAACAGCAACGTACTGTTTCAAAACTACCTTCCATTCCAGTCAAATCGATTTCGGGTACATGCGGGACGTGGTAAACTTTCAAAGGAATACAAACCCTAACACTGGACGCAACTTTTTTATCCACAGGTTCTGGGATTTTCGCCTCCACTTCTCTGGATGCACTTTCAACTTTAGAATTCTGAACTTTTATTTGTACGATTTAGAATTTATACATCTAATTTGATTCAATTTAGTGACAATTTAGATACTAAAATGACAATCGAATTACAAGTAAAAATACTAAATGCAGTCCTATTGAAAGTATAAACACTAAATAGCAAAAGATAAAAGTTCAAATACTCTATTACTAAATATTAAAAGTACAAATACTTAAGATCTCTTTATCCCCTAAACTTTATCTATTGAAAACTAATTCTTATGCAGTTTTTAGAAATTCTATGTCAACTCAAAAAAAATCTTCTAATATCTGGTTACCACTATAAACCATGTTTCTATTTATGGGCACCTTGATTCAAATAAGAATACATAGTTATAATTTATAAAGGAATTGAAGGGGGGATCGGATTTTCCTCTTTTGTGAATGCTTTTTATTTGTACCAAAAAAATAGACTAAATTTTTCAAAATATTGTCCAAATCCTGATTCCCTCAAGCCGTGCTGTGTCGTGTTTGAGCTTACGGGCTTGGCCATAAATTGTCGGCTCTGATTGCCATTGTGTATTGTTGTATCTATCAAGTACTTACATTCAAAACATCTTTATTATTATATTTATATAAATATTAAATATAAATACATGTTTTATATAGTATCGGTCAATCCACTATAAGACAGGAATTTAAATTTATCTACTATATGTACAAGTTTTTTATGACAGTCATTAGTATAAAATATATAATTAAAAAGTTGCTATAGTTATTTATTATAATATTAATTGATGAATTAACTTTTCTTTTAAAAAAATTCATTTTTTTAGATCCAAATAAGCTTTTGTGGAAGTATACTTGAATTTATAGCAATCAATGATTTTAGAGTCGTGCGGTTGGCCTTCCTGACGCAACACGAAAGCATAAAGGATAGAAATAAACTCATGGGGTGATTTCTAAAACATACTCAATTGCAAAAACATATGTTCAGCTTACAAAAGATAAGCCAAAATGCCTATTTATATTATTGCAAGAGGAAACCCTAAAGATAAATAATAAATACAATAAATTCAAATAAATCATGTAATTGACAATTAATGCTGGTAATAAAAGTTAATGGCTTATAATTAATGTTGACAGTTTCAAAACTCAAAAGTTGAAACCATCAGTAATAAAGACAGGCTCCAACACTGGCGGCTTACTCTCCAATGCCGGCAGGTTTCTTCCCTTCTTCTTGGGCAATCCCCCCTTACTCAAATAGGTGTCTGTTATGTCGTTTGCATAATTCTCTCCCACCTGAGAAAAACTCGATGCTAAGTTCTCTTCTGGATATAGAGTTTCTTCAACCTTAGGATGATGAAGATATGCCCTGAATCATAAATAAGTATCCCTCACGATCAATTAAAAACCTACAAAAGTGAATCTTAACAAGTATAAAGTGAAAGATCCTAATTATCTTAGGATTTAGAATTGCATCGGCCCTCAATCTCTTTACACCATCTGTAAGTCCCCTCCGAATTAATAATTTCCAAAGTATCTTAATGTTAATCCTATGAGTTATCAACTCTCCAATATTTATATCAATGACCAAATTACTTCCATGTGGCCTATACCTATCATCAAAGCTGCAACCAATCAAATCTCCATGAACATCATGACAAACGTTTAATTCTTATAATGCCACATCATTATCAACACCTTGCTCTGACCCTTTAAACCCAAAGCTATGAGTTTCTTCATAAAACATATAGGTATAATATTAACTTCACGTATTGATTTTTGCACTTCTTTCTCCTTATCCTATAGTTCTATAATTTTAATATCACATTTTTTATCTATAGCTATCAAAACTCCCATTTTCTCATTCACATCCATAATGGCATGTTCTTGACTAACCTTGGAAACTTCCTGCTGTTCTGTTGATTTTCAATTACAACTCAATCAAACCATTCTTTTGCATCGTCATCGTAAATTCTGCAGTATATTCATGCATCAATTTCTTTTTCTAACATCTTTGTTCTTGTCGAACATGATTTCCTCATAATCAAGAGGAAGCAATTCATCCTCTAATAATAGCGTCATCCTAAACCACATTCTAATAGGTGCTTTTTCTTCATGATTTAAATTTTTTTTGCAATCTCTCCCACCGTGAGATGCATAGCTTCTCAATCTACAAGCCATCAATTTTACCATTTTCTCTTTTGAAATTTCATGTATTCAAAGATCTGCTCAATTTCAGCAATCCAATCAACAAAATCTTTAATCCGTAATTCTCCTCTAAAATATGGAATATTTACCTCTAGCTTGAAATCATTACTTCCATATTCATTCCTATCTTCATAATATTCATCAAAATTATGACCTCTACTTTTGTATTGACATTTAACACTACCATATGCCTTACCTTTTCCAGATTTGCCACCAATGCCTCGTCCTCGTTGCTTCTCTTCCTCCATCAACTCATCCTCCTCCTCAGAATCAAGTTTGTAAGCATATAATCTACGATTTGCAGCAACAGGTGTAACAATAGGATTGCCGTGAGCATACTTTGCCCTTGGTCATCTTCCATAACCGTTCTTATTCCTGTTGGCATTGGATTGCTTGATCAAGTCATCAAAGCATTATTCAATACGCTGGAATCTCTTATCCCTTGTATACAATATTGCCCTTCGAACCTTTGATTTGGTTCGTAGGACTTCCATATCCTAATTACCATCAAGAACGCAACTTATGTCAATACTATTGTTGGTTACCATCTTTGCAGGAACTCACCTTGCTCTTATAGTAATTTAATGCAACACGAAAGCGTAAAGGATAGAAATCAACTCACCGGATGATTTTTAAAACACACTCAATTGCAAAAACATGCAATTTCTAAGAGAAAACTTTCTTCAATTAGGTTTTTAACGTATATGATACGTTCTGATTACAAAGATAAGTCTAAAGGCTTATTTATACTTTTACATGAGGAAACCCTAAAGACAAATAATAAATACAATAAATTCAAATAAATTGTGTAACTGACAATTAATACTGTAAATAAAAGTTGGTGGCCTATAAATAATGTTGGCGATTTCAAAACTTAAAAGTTGAAAACACTAATAATAAAGGCTGGCTCCAATGCCAACAGCTTTCTTCTCTTCTTCTTGGATGATTCCCTCTTTCTCAAATAAGTGTCTGCTATGTCGTCTGCATCACTTACAAATCAATACGTTTTCCTTAGGAGATCCCTTTAGTTTTCTCTTTGCATTATCTGATGATGGGATTTAGAAGAGACTAGAAAAATATTATACGTGTAACCTGAGGATCATAACCACTATTTATAGGGATAACTTCATGTTATCTTTTGTTATTTCTATTTTAGCCCATCAGAAAAATAAAAATTACTCATAAGGTCTCTACTATAAAAAGTCCATACTTATAAGATGCATTAAAACCCAAATACCTAAGCCTTATTGATCACTTTTAATGAGCTTAACTTAATATGACAGCTCGTAACATATAATTATTTCACATTTAAGGCAACATTGCATTAAGGATCCAATAATCTCTTACTTGAACTATATGTGTAATCTTATAATTATGCTTTGCCAAAAACAACCATATGAGCTCAAATTTGCTGTTACAACTAAAATGCATCTATAACCAATTCGGTCCATCAACCATATCAACATAGGATCAAAGCGGCATTCGTTACATTTATCGCAACTCAACCCATTAATGGTCACAATGTCGACACAATTGAATCGCATGGATCATGATATTGATGTGTAGCAAGGAAATTCTATGCAATGTGATCTTAAGCTGTCTATCTCCTATTGGTCTACCATAACCCTTAGTAAGATCAAACCGTAAACCTAAATCAAAGTGTAAACAAACAAAAATACTTTATTTCTGTAGAAAAAATCCTTAAAACATAATAAACCAAAACAACTAATTAAAGTTTTTCTATGACATAAAAGTATTCAAAACAACAAACTCCCACTAAAACTGAACATCACTTAAGAACATGACACCCATATGAGAAGTATGCTCATATACCAACCGGGGTTGCATTTCTTTAGTAAGTGGATCCGCAATCATAAAATTTGTTCCTATAAGCTCTATAGATAACTGTCCACTCTGAACTCTTTCGTTTACAACTAAGAACTTGATGTCTATATGTTTTGACTTCGTCAAGCTCCTATTGCTGTGGAATATAAAACTACTGATTTATTCTCATAAAATAACTTAAGTAGTCTACTAACTGTATCCACAATGCACAACCTTATGAAAAAATTTTACAACCACATTCCATGATTAAATGTCTCATAACATGCTACAAACTCTACTTCCATAGTAGAAGAGGCAACAAGAGATTGTTTTACACTCTTCTAAAGGATAGCTCCTCCAACTAGTAGGTAGATGTAGCCTGATGTAGATTTCATACTATCTTGGTATCTAGCAAAATCAGAATTAGTTAACCCAATGATCTTGATATGATCTGACTTCCAATAAGTGAGCATGTAATCTTTTGTTCTCTGTAAGTACCGCAAGACCCGTTTGGCTGCTCTCCAATAGTCTAATATTGGATTACTTAAGTATCTTCCCAAAATTCCTATAATGTACATAATATCTAGATGCGTACAAACCTAAGCATACATTAGACTCCCACTGATGCATAAGGAATTTTTTTCATTTCTCTTCCCTCAAAATCATTCTTACGGCACTAATTGAGACTGAAATTGTCTCCCTTAGCCACTGGGGTATCACTTGGTCTATAATCTTACATGCCATACCTTTTGAGTACCTTTTTGATATAACTCTTTTCTGATAATCCGAGAGTACCCCAAGAGTGATCTCGATGATCTCGGTGTATTTGTATTCCTAACACAAAAAGGCATCATTAAGATCTTCATCTCAAAATTCTTAACTAGAAATCTCTTAGTTTATTACAATAAGCTATATTGTTGCTAGCAAGCAAAATATCATCAACATATAAGACCAAGAAAATGTGCTTGCTCCCACAAAACTTATGGTATATACAATCATTGACCAAATTCACCTCAAAATCGAGTAAGATGATCACTTGATGAAATTTGAAATACCATTGTTGAGATGTTTGCTTAAGTCCATAAATGGATTTCTTAAGTTTACAAACCATATTCTTTGGATCTCTCAACACAAAGTTTTCTTGTTGTACCATATACATCGTCACATCAATGTCACCATTGAGAAAGGCAGTCTTTACATCCATTTGATGCAACTCAAGATTGAAATGTGCTACTAATTCCATTATAATCCTAAAAGAGTTTTTTAAAGAAACCGGTGAAAGCAAAAGATTACATTTCCTTAAGCATCCTATTTCGTCTTTTAGCAACACCATTCATAACAGGTGAACCTGACATGGTGTACTATGGGACGATATCACATTCCTCTAGGAAGTTAGCAAAAGGTCGTGGATGTTGTTCACCTAAACCATCATATCTACCGTAGTATTTGCCACCATGATCATATTTGATGCTTTAATCCTTTTGTTGAGTTAGTTCTCAACTTCAACATTATAATTTTTGAACATATCGAAGGACTATGACTTTTCATGAATGAGATATAGATAGTCATATTGAGAGAAATTACCTAAGAATGTTATAAAATATTGTTGACCATTCCAAACAACTGTAGAGAACAACCCACAAATATTTATATGTATAAGTTTTAAGACTTCGAAAGTCCTGTTGGCTTCAAATATTTTTTTATTGGTTTGTTTCCCTTTTATACAATTAATAAAATCATCAAAATCTGTAAAATCTAAGGAGTTTAGAATTTCACCTAACACAAGTCTCCCCATTCTCCATCTAGAGATATGACATAATCTCTTGTGCTATAATATAGCTAAATTCTTATTGGTTAATTTTCTTTTTATACCCCATGTACTTACTTGTAGGGATTCATTTAATGAAGTAATAATATCAATCAAGTAAAGATTATCATAAATAAATAAAGAATCGGATCCAACTAATTTTGAATCATGAAACAAACTAAATTTCTTATTTCCAAATGAATAAGAGTAACTGGATTTGTCTAAAGCAGAAAGAAAAATCAAATTCCGTCTAAATGACAGTACAATTAATGTTTTATCAAGATCCAAATAAAATCCAATCTTTAATGATAATCTAAATTTTCCAATTGCTTCAACTTGAATTGTCTTGTCGTTGCCTACATAGACGTATGTTTCACCATCACTTGGTTTTTGGCAATAGAGGCAACCTTGCATAGATACACTAATTTGAGTTATTGCACCAGAATCTATCCACCAAGTGTGTACAGGTACCAAAGTTAAATTGACCTCAGAATAAACCAAATTAAGAAGTGTACCTTTCTTTACACGATAAGCATGATAATTGGTGTATTACTTCTTATAGTGCCTCACAGCTCCATAGAAGTGACAAATATTACCATTCGGTGCATCCGACTTCTTTGGTTGTTTCTTCTAAGGCACTATATTTGCAACTTCTTTATCCTTTTTCCTTTTGTTATCCTTGTTCCTACTCTTAGGCATCGAGGCTAGGTGAACACTCTCAATCTTATCTTGCTTTAGCCTTTCCTCTTCTTGAACACAGTATGAGATAAGCTCATTCAGAGACTATGTGTCACGCCCCAATGAGTACCTTAAACGTGACAGCCCGCCGTACACAATATTAAAACTTAAGAATGACTACCTTAGTAACTCGAAAGCTTCTGTATTGGTACAAGGCGTATATTCACATTTAAAGAGAGACCGGTGAAGTAATGCATTTTAAGATATTGGCAGCGAAACATGCAAAATAACATTTAATATATTTCATTGAATTATAAAGTCTTACAATTTCTAAGGGGCATTCCCCTAATAATTCCATAACAACATGGTTTTACTAAGATAAATAACAAAAGCTAGAAGATTTTAGAATAAATCTACTCTAAGACCTCAAAACAGAATTCCTCCAAAAGCTTCCCAAAATAAGGATTCTACCTAGGGAATCAAGATGGTCTCGGGTGCAAAAAGATAATCCTGCAATATCAAAAGTCTATAGGGGTATAACGTAACTTGCTTAGTGAGATATTCCTTACGCAAGAGTACTCATAACAAGCAATCAACCAAGTTTATTAATCAAGCATATGAAATGCAACAACCGTATGACCAAACATTACATACGACTATCTGGTTTCGTATATATGATGGATTTACCCCTCCATCAGTAGTTAGGGAATGCTTTGAACTGGGCCTCGAACGACTTCCTTAAAAGTTTGCACGCGTCTTGGGGTTCCAACGAACCGTACTACTAGTCCTAGGGCTTTCCATACCCAAAGCGATCGATCCGGCTCAGCTACTCCTTGAGGTCATATTCCCCGAACGTCCTAACCTTCAAGATGTAGCTAGGCAGCTTACCTTTCTGGTCCCACGCTGAGGAGTAGTAGCAAAACTTCGAAATGATATTATAAGTGATATGCATGAGCAATTTATTATATGGGGATTCCAATATGACATTAAATCATTTAAAGCAATCAAGCAATAATTGCACACATAGCAATATATACATAGAAGTAGTTATATCAATTACAGATCGGGTTCCGATATATTTATCGTTCATTGATCGTACATAACAATTCACATACATAATTCCCATGATATCCCACATGCATATCAATTTTATCTTTTCCTAACATCCAGTGCTCTATTCTACAAGCACATGCATGAATACATAAACGCAAAGGAAACTCACTTGTCCATAGCAATCTTCTAGGAGTCGAAGTAATCCTCGGGGAAGAGAAGATCTTGGTCCTCAACACCTAAACAAAAGAAATATCCTAAGTGAGTATTTCATCCAAGATCTACTCAATATATCTAATTCTTTCTTATTGGATTCGTCAAAATTCGTATGAATGGAAATTCCAACTTAAAATGGCCATAACTTGCTCATTTTAATTCGGAATTTCGCATATTATGTACCGATTTCTACCTACTCTAAAAGATCTATCCATTTCTAAGGTTATTTTTATCAAAAAAAAAGTTATTTGAGTCTCAGAATAGTAATGTACAGATTTGATACGAAAATTCCAATTTTAAAACTTAAGTTTCAAACTTTTCTTCATTCAAGAGCTATTGTACAAAAATAAAGATATTTGTATGGTTGAAAAATCCTTTGAATATATATATATATATACACTCAAATTATATGCATGAATTTAGTGGTGTTGTCTCAACAATAATTTTGCAAAACAATGTGTCTTAAAAGTGAGAAAAGATAAGACTTGAAAAGAAATTAGTTTTGTTAGGAAAATTACTTAATTTACTATTAGTGAGCATCTCCTTCTTTTAACTCCATATTAACTTTTCAAAAAGTAATTTTAATCTTTTAAGATTCCCATAACTTCATTTCTAGTGTTTTGGAAAACATGGTTTTTCTAAATATTTCATGGTTTATAATTTTCTAAAGTTAGATCCGCTTTAAAAAGAATAATATCAATGATCTTATAAGTTATTTTTGATAATTTTGAAAAACTTATCTAGACTTTAGTATTTTAGAGTGTTGGTAGAAAACTTTGATAAATGAGTTTAGAAAAACTTTTGGTTAAACAAGGAATTAAGTTTAAAGAACTTTCTTATTTTATTGGTTTGAAAAGAGAGTTTGTGATAACTTTACTTTATGTATTTCTTGATAAAATTATATACAGTGTTATTACTAAGACTTGAGCTAAACTTATCTAACCTTAGAAAATATTTTGTTAAGATAAAACTTTAAGTTTTTACGGAAAAATTATTTCTTATGTGACAAAATTTATTTTTAAAGAGAGTTCTTATTTTTATTACTTAAGAAAACTCATTTTCATTATGGTTGAGATAATATCAACATGTTCATGCATGAATGAGAATATGTAACTATGAGAAATGTAATAAAAACAACATAATAAGATGAATAAAATAAGATCATAAAAGTAAGGTCAAGTATTGGGAATTTTAGCTTTATCAAGGTATCCCGGGACTAAGAATAGACTAGTCCCAAAAAGAAAAGAAAAGAAAAGAAAAGCAAAGAAAGAAAATTGCTTTGACTTGATATGAACAAGTCTAAGACTAGAAAGACTAGTCTTAATAATAACATGAAATAAATAAATAGCATAACTTGAAAGTAAATAAATATCAAATGAGCTTATATGCTCTAAATAAATATATATACATAATATACATAATACTTTATATAAGTTAGATTAGAAACAAATAGTAGCAACATAATGAAAAAATAGAAACATGAACAAAAGAAAAAAACATAAATATATTGTTGCTTCTTTAACTTTCATGAGTCTAAGAAACATACACTAAACTCATGTTAAGTTGTATGAACATGATGAATATGTGAAAGAAACTTTTACCTAAGGTTAGGTGTTTGTTGAAGAAGAATGGAATGGTTTGTAGTAATATGTGGGAATTGGTTTTATGGAGAAAAGAGAGAACTTGAGAGAGATTTTGAGAGAGGGATTTTATGGAGTGATTTTGATAGAGTTTTTGTAGGAAATGAATTGTGTGAAAGAATGAAGGAGGAATGGGGTATTTATAGAGTTTTTGAGTGTAAATTAGATGTAATTAAATAAATTGAAAACGAAAACAAATTGTGAGTGATGAGAGAGAGGGAGTGGACAGCAAGGGCTTGAAAGAGAGAGAAAAATTTATTAAATTTGTTGTTTTGTAATAAAAAGAAGTAATATGTAAAGTGTGATGTGATTAAAGTTGTATGGAAAAGGTAAATTGTAAGGTATATGTATGGTAGAGTGTAAGAATAGAGTGTAAGAAAAAGTAGAGATAGATAAATAGTAATGAATAGTAAAAAAGTACTATGAATAGTAGACTAGACAATTAAAATTCCGGTAGTAAAGAAAATACGCGTAAACGGCCTATATCTGATATTTTTAGTTACCGAAAAAATCCAAAACCGATATTTTTGAAAACCCTATAGTTTGACGAGTCTATTGGTGTTGTCGGAATATTTTTCACTATTCGGTGCACCAGGGTACGGTTTTTGAAAACTGATCTCGCTCGGATCCGAAAGACACTAGAAAATTAAGAATCCGATATTTTAAAGCTTTCCTATATTATTACAAACCATATTCCACAATTATCTTAATTTCATTTTCTAGGGTTTAAGAATACGGGATTGCCGAATCTAGATTCACTAGACTAAACATAGAACTAGGTTAACTTTAGGGTTTCGTTTTGACTTCCGATTCTTAGGGTTTACTTATATTATCGAAAAATTTAGGGGCTTACACTAAGTCTTTTTTTGACAATTATAGCTCACCATAAACTGGCTAAACTGTGCTAGAAGAGTTATCAAAATCAAGTGCACTAGTAAGTCCTCTACGAGGTCTAGATTAAGTGCTCTTAATTTTAAAGCAAGATGAGACATCTCTATAATGTACTCCTTAATACTACCCTTACCCTTATACTTCATTGAGATTAGGTTTGCCAAGAGTGTACTTATTTCTGTCTTTTCATTCTTGGCAAACCTTTTTTTAATTTCATCAAAGAACTCCTTAGCCTTAGTTGTCTTTTCAGATATTGTGCCTTTGAATGCTTCTGGAATGGCCTTCTTCATGATCATCATACACATGGGGTTTGATTTCTCCCACTTTTCCATCTCTCTCTTGTCATTAGAGGTACTCTTATCAGTAAGAAGTGAAGGAGAATCAATCCTTAACATAAGGTCGAGATCCATGACTCCAAGTACTATAAAGAGATTCTCTTTCCATGACTTGAAGTTAGTGCCATTAATTGTAGGAATGGAATTGATGTTGGCAATAATATTAGCAGTATTATTCATACATAAATGAGAACAACAAACAAATAAACAAGCTCACATAAGTCTTAAAATAATAATAATAATAATAATAATAAATAATAATAATAATAAAGTCCATCTCAAGATACCAGGCAGCCCATTAATATTTCATCTTTGAACAAAACATTAACTACTAAGTGGTACTCTGGTGTAGTAATCAAACAATAATAATAAGAACATATCAAACAATGAACCTTCCTTTAGACTGATTTATTATTCATATGTAAAACCAAATAATCACCACATATTTATTACTACAAGTTCACTTGCAATTCTATTAGACATTAACTTTCTTTTCGACCGGTCAAATATTCATATAAGTTTTAAGCATGCAACCTTTTATATTTTAAAACAAATTAATTTCCACAAGAGGGACCACTTTGGCGGTATATTATTTCAATTAATTCATCCCAAAATACATATATATATATATATATACCAATATTCAAAATTTAAAATTATATCAATTTTTTTGGGTCAATGCCAACTTTAATTTTGGCTAAAACTTATTGGATCTAAGAACCCATGTCCAAAAATGACCTAAAGACCTTTTTTTAATTAAATAATAATTGTCGAACTTTAATTAATCTACATTGAGGCATAAAAGATGCATCAACATCGACACAGGATCCGTAATATATAATCAAATATACATGAAATTACACAAGAAAACAAAGATACAAAGAAATTGAATCAATACCTTCTAATTCCCTAATATGGGTCTTTCATGCTTTAATGAAATTATTAAAATCGTAAATCCGGTCATCGATCATGACATCATCATTTATGATCAGTGACATGTTTTATGGATTTCAATGATTCCATATTCCGAATCGTGAAGGCTACAAAACTTGGTTGACTTATACTATGATTCTCATACTTTTAACTTTCAGTTTCATGGTAAACTCAGTTGTGCTGGACATCAATCCAAACTTTGTCCTTTCATACACGACGAGAATTATATATAAAATATATATATATATATATATGTGTGTGTGTGTGTTTAATTCTAGCAAAACGGTGAGTCCAAAATTAACCTAGGAATCAAAAACTAAATCCATAAAATAATATATATATATATATATATATATATAAGCCGCCGACGAAATTTATGAACGTAGTGATTTTCGCCGGACTGAATGCAATAGGGTGGAAATTTAGACAGTAATTTAAACGGCAAACGGAAAAAGAACATTGTATATATTATATATATTATATATATCTATATATATTTAAAACCTAATCGGCTAATCATGGAAAAAATCTCCACAGATGAATGTTAAATCCATATATTATATGTATGATTGTATCATTCCAACAAGACAAATACTAAGTCATGCACAATCGTGGCTGCGGAATCATGACCTGGCGGAAAATAAAATGCTGAAGCTTTATATATTATTATAATCACGACAAATTCCATTATTTCATCAAGAAGCATTCCACGTTAAATTATCATGTGGTTATGATTAAGGAAAGTAACACCCTATATATAAATTAGGGAAAACAACACCTTATATATAAATTATGAAATTAATTTCTAATGATCCAACACGTATGCTCTAATACCACTTGTTAGATCCAAATAATCTTTGGTGAAAATCATCACATATAAAACCATGGATCGTTCATGTTTAATAATTAAGAATTAAATAGTAAATAAGCATAAGAGTACCTAAAACCATAGCAATCAATGACTTTAAAGTTGTACGGTTGGCCTTTCAGATCAACATGTTGCCCTTGAGAGATCTCTTTAGTTTTCTCTTTGCACTCTCTGATGATGGGATTCAGAAGAGACCAGAAAAATATTGTACGTGCGACCTGAGGGCCATAACCACTATTTATAGAGGTAACTCCATGTTATTTTTGGTATTTCTATTTTAGCCCATCATAAAAATAGAAATTATCCATAAGGTCTCTACATATAAAAAGGTCATACCCTATTAGATACATTAAAGCCCAAATATCCAAACATTTTTTTATCACTTTTAATTATGCTTAAATTAACATGACAGCCCATAACACATAATGATTTTACATATAAGGCCAACGCTGGATTAAGGATCCAACATATTTATGATAGGGATAGTGACAGTGACAGTGACATATAATCTTTCCATGACACTAACACAATTAATTTTGAAGGGATCTATGTTCCTACCATAAGGGGGAGCTATGGAAGGGATGTCATTTCTATTCCCATTTTTTTTGTAGGAATAGCAACTTAACATTCGAGAATTGGAAGCCTTGCGATAACTTATGCAAAGATTTTTCTTTTTTCCTTAAAGGGACTAATTATCCCCGCTATAATTCAAAATTTATGTTGTGTCTCTTTTAGCTAATCGAAGTACAATACATGTCTTGCATGTAAATGATATTAAAAAGAAAAAAAATCGGAATGGCAATATTAGCTTTGGGTTGTTTGTTCCAACAAACTCCATGTGTCTTCTTTCTTCTTTATAATATGAGTTGTATACAACAATTAGAGTTAACTCTCCCTTGTTGGAATTACTATACACATGAGATATGTGTTACCTTTTGATTGACTGAAAGAGGTCTATAAATAAGGGGGTATTATATCATGTGTGGTAAGTAATATCGATAGCACAAAAAGTTTCATTAGATACCAAATTTAATGAGATAAAAGTTGATGCAGTAAATTTAAGTTTTAACCAACATTTAGATTTGCTTATATCATTGTTCTTTATTTTCATATAATCATGTATTGACTAAGTAAAAGTATGAGACCTATTTCATTTCTTCCATTTTAAGGTGTACAAATGTTGAATTTTTTTTTCTTTTAATTTGAAATGTTTCTATAATATCTCAAGTTTACAAGAGTATCTACAAAATTTATTTTACTAACTTTTACACCAATGAAATAATTAAAAATACATCTTTTACATGTATAGTTTTGAAAAATTTATTTTCACATATACCTTTATTGCCCATGTGTATAGTTATTTCATCCTATTACTTTTCATCATTTCAACCTTTTGATTTTTTCTATCATTTTGTATCTCTTTATATATATATATATATATATATATATGAATTTTATAACTATGATTCAATGAGTTAAGTCAAAATGACATAATAACTCTCAATATGTGACATTTATTTTCTCACGATCTAAAACACTCTTACTAATTAGATTATTATTTCTACTTTATATAAAAAGGTAAGTTTTAGTGGTGATACCTGAACTTTTTGAATATAATAAAATTATATTTAAATAAAATTTTTGCCACAAAAATATATAAACTTTTTAAATCTTGCGCCTACGATACTTTTGGTTGAAATCCAGTCAAAAGTCCAGTGATATGTTGATGTGGTAAGAAATATATCTATTAAAAATATTTTCTATTTACTATGTAGCATATTTTTTTCCTTTTTGTTTTTTAACTTCCTCACCCTCCCCTTCCAAAAACTCTCTCTCTCTCTCTCTCTCTCTCTCTCTCTCTCATAGACTTAGAGATCAAATGAAACCTAACTACACACTTGACCAAGAACCATACTCCACTACATGTCGATACCACTGGCCCACAAAACCTGACACCAACCATCAGAGTCACCGCAAAAGAACCACTAGCACCACCTCTTCCACCAAACTTGGTGGAGTCGAATGTCGTAGACAAAAAGCAGTTGAGGAATACACCAAACAAGGTATGTTAATCATCTCCAAAAGCATTGTCTTCTTTTAACTTTCTTTTCTCCTTTTACATTCTGTAATAAAAAACACTACTTCACATCTTTTCTCTTACAATTAAATCCAAAAGAAGCATCTCTACAAACACAACCATGAACATACACCAGTAGTGGTGGTCCACAGGTTCTATCCACCACCATCTAGGAGCTACTCTAGATCTTCCCATAGCTTCTATTTCCCTCCAAGTTTCCAAAAATATGTATTGGTCCAAGTCTTGGGGTTCGAGACCATCCGACCCTGCATTTCTTCTTATTTTCCTACCATAAAAATTCTTCTTCTTCCCTTAAAAAATTGAAAATAAAAAACCCAAAATAATTGTAATAATCAATTTGCAAGATCTCTCTTTCATCACTATTCATTTATTGGTTTAATGTCACATTCACTACTTGAGCCTTTACTACATGAGCTTAGCTCTGTTAGATGACATGGACTATCTATCAAATACAAGAGTGCCATGTGTCCACTTTACTTAAATTATTATTAAAAGCCCAATTGGACCAAGTTACAAGCATCAAACCCACACACCTCTTTAACTCTTTTACCATCTCAAGCATAAGTTGATCTTATATAGAAGGTTCATCGTTAACATTATAGCAATGTGGGACAATTGATAACAAAATATTAGAGAGCATCCTCTACCTTTCTGTTTGCATACTCCATAATTATGATATTTCATGATATAATAGCCCTACGATTCATCTTCTCAAAACCTACTTAACAAATTCTATGCAACTCACTAGCCAAAAAGACTTTTCTATGCAACCTATCGAGAATACACATCCATATCCTATTATCAAGAATTTATGAAAACATTGGAGGAAGTATAGTACCCATTACAAAGTCTCCTACCATCTTGTTTGTGGATATATGTAATACCTTTCATTATACTTATTGTAATTTTCCGTAAATGTTTCCTTTTCATTTTAGAAAGCATAGCTTGTCTGCACAAAATATCAAATTCATGCCATTATTTATTCTATGCCAATAAAGATATGTCCATGAATGAATCATATTTTGACATTTTCTTCAAAATCCTATGCGATAATCAATCGAGTCATTTACAATCCCAGTCTAAATATACCCAAATCAGCACATCCAACAAAGACTACAACAACTGTGACATTATCATGCTCAATCTCGAGTACCTGCATTTTTTGAAAAACATCCATAGCTTTCTCGAAACGTTTGATTTTCACAAACCCTTTGATGAAAACTTTCTTTGCATGGGATAGTGTTTTTTTCACAAGCATTCCATCAACCAAAGCGATTGCATATCCAACATAGCCACTTCTTATGTACCCATCAATCATGGTTTTCCAAGTCATAGAATTTCTAACACCCATTTCATTGAACACCTTCTTTGCAAAATCAATGCCCCTACACTTTGCGAACATGTCCACTACCACAGCTCTAAAAATCACGTCTTTTTAACTAGCCCTAGCTTTTAGTTGAACCCATGAATCGAGTCTCTGAAGAACTTGATTTTCAATAGAAAATCAATGCAGCTCGAGAGTAATGTTATGATGGTAGCCCCATTAAAGGTAACCTTGATTTGATCATCCAAGAGAATGCAATCACTGCTTCAAGTATATGGCCACTGGAGTGGTGGCGAGAAATAATAGAGGTTTGAGAGATGGTGGTGGGTTTAGCTTTTGGAGTAAAGGTTATAGGTCATGGTCGGTTTGGATGATCGTTGCTAGGATGTAGCAGCAATGATGATGTTGATTTATCGTAGTATTAGGGTAAATGAAAGATGCTAACAAGGTCGAGAAGAGAAACAAAATCTCCTATTGAAGCATAAATGCATAAGTTGTCATGCCCTCTCTGATCTTTATTTTATATTATAATGGTTATTAGTCGTCCCATAATGTTAAAACGTTAACAATGAAAATTCTAGATAAAATCAACTTATGCTTGAGTTAGTAGAATAGTTAAAGAGGTGTGTGGGTTTGATGCTTATAACTTGGTCCAATTGGGAATTTTAGGCTTAATTGAAATCTTTCTTATATTTAAAATAATTTTAAGGAAGTTGAATCAAGTAGTAAATTAACTAATTAGTTTTTATAGTTAATTGCACATTTGGCCAAAGTTTAGGTAGTGAATGCTACATTATCCCTATTTATTTAAAGTAATTTTAATAACAAATCAACAATAGAAAAAGAAAACACCAATATTAAAATTAGTGGGAATAAAGGCTTTTCTTCTCATTGGCACCTTAATCTTCGTTGTGTTATTAAAATCACCAATAGAAAGAAACACCCATCAATTTTTTTCAAAAAAAAAAAAAAAAATCAAGCTTTTAACTTCGAACATGAATTTTTTTTTTTTTTTTCATTTTCTTTAGATAATTACTTTGAAAGATCATAACCAATAGATAACGGAGCTTTATGATTTTAGGCATCATTAGTGTACTTTTCCATGCCATTTTCATTTTCTAATTAATTTCTTTTCCTTCTTCCTTCTCTCGTTTTCTCCACCACCATGGACACACAACACCAAAGGTAATCACTAATGCAGCCCTTATTTCATAGAAGCACCACCACGGCATGCACAATAAACAACGTAGTAATTTTGATGAATACAAGAAATGGTTAATCTCGAATGTGGAAGATGTCATCTTGAACGAGTTCTTCAGTGAATCAAGTCCTCGAGCGAGTTTGAGTTGGTGGGTAACGAGTTAGGGTTTTTAGTGTTGGAATCTCCTTTAGGGTGCTGGAAATTGGAGTAAAGGTGCCATCTATTGCGTTTTTGGGAGATGGGTATGAAAGAGGGAAGTGACAATTCTGGTCATTTGATGATTGCCATAAGTGCTTGGTTTAGAGGGAGAGAGTGTGTGTTAAAGAGAGAAGGAGCAGAGATTGAAGAAGAAGAGAGTAGGGAGGGAGAGATAGGGGGGGTGGGGTGTAAGCAAAGAAGAAAAATAAAGGAAAATAAATACATTTGTTGACATGGGAATTAAATTTTAATTTTTTTAATTTAAATTCCCTACCACATCAGTATATCATTAGACTTTCGACTAGATTTCTATCAAAAGCACCGTGAGTATAAGATTGAAAAGGTTTAGTTATTTTTGTGGGCCAAAATTTTATTTAGATATAAAACTATTATATTAAAAAAGTTCAAGTAGCATTAAATAAATTAACTCTTATATAAAACAATAAGATACTATTTATATATTCACAGAGTAGTACTCACATCATATTTGAACAATTAAAAAAAACATATTATTAATATGTTAATTATATTATGACTTCATTTTATTATTTCCATTAACATATTTACATATATATATTTTTTTTTATTTAGAAGATTTATGAAAGCTGTATTTTCTCCCCCTGTCTTTTGGTGGATACCTAAGTCTTTCCTGTAGATATGCGCTTTTTATATTTACTTAATTATTTATTTTTTCTCAGCTTCTAGATTTCTGCTTTAATAAATTACTTGTCAAGCGATTCAGTTCAGACATGGCTTTTGAAATGACAATTACTATGAGCCGACATATACTGTACTACTACATACGGATGCAGGCTAAACCTAATAATCGATAATAATAGTTCTAATGCTTCATTAATAATAGTAATGGTCACTAATCGGGTCAACAGAAAAATTTCATAATATGATATGCATTCTTAACTGATATTTTGACGTACGACAAATTTAGTATAAATATATTAATTATACAACTGGAGCTAATTCCATATCCTCACGCAACAATAATGCAATTAAGCAACGTGTGAACAAGTTGATTGATATTGCGTTTATATTTGCAACATTGTGAAAATGGGGTCCGGCAGTCCCTAACAAGAATGTGCGTATGAACACTGGGGAAAACAGTTGCATTCCTTTTAGACGGAAACAAAATAAAAAATTAAAACTTATTAGGTTCTATTTGGATTATTAGATTTAAATTGGTATCGTCTTTATATCTTATCTGTATTTGTAACTTATCTATATCATACATATATCATAATTATATCGTATTTGCTTGATCAGTTTTTGAGTAAAATTATCAGTTTTTCATCGGTATATATTTATCAATAAATATTTATTTGAAAACAACAAAATATGATATTAAAATGACTAAAATATGATGAAACAAATAAATATGCCAAGAAAGATCTTTTCCGCCCGATTATAATTAAGCATCCTTGGTTTTTGTTGAAAATATTTTGATGTTTTCTACATATATTTTAATGTTTTAATCTTTGCAACAATAAAATTACCTTAATAATCTCAAGATATTGGGTAAATGAGTTTTGAAGAGTAGAGGAGGGTTGTAGGAACTTGTGGTGCATTTGGTTGGCTACATAACATAAAGGCAGAAAAAAACTAAATATTCCTTCCTTGCATATTTCTTGTTTGGTTGGTATGCTAATGCGATATTTCATCGGATTTCTATTGTTACAAAATATGAAATTGCAATTTCTTTATATTTTATAGAAAAAAATGATTTTCTTGTTCTATCTAATATATTTAATCTATTTCCTCAAATGAATTATAAGAATTGGTTATTATATTTCTCTATTTCATTACATAAGAGTTGCAATTAATTATCTTATACATGAAATAAAGCATTCATTTTCCGATCACCTTATTTTTCGCTAGAATTTTGCATTATCTATCTGTCGACGACTGTTTGCTGCTATCAACTACTTCTACCAAGGCTTGCTACTAAAAACTATCTCCCATTACAGCCTTTAAAAATTATACGATAAAATGTGTGTTCCCTGAAATTATATCAAACTAGTAAAACCTCATAATTGGATGTACATACTATACTTATTGGTAAAATAATAAATTCTTATAAAAGATTATCACAACTATATTGTATTAACAAATTTTTATATTTAAATTATTAAATACATCAAATAAATACAATTATTTAACAATGTAAAACTATAATATATTATATATATAACTAAAGTTTTTCATAAAATGGTGCAGCATTTGTTAAAAAAAATCATAATCATTCAAATCATATAAACAAAACACATACAAGTGGTTCCATTTCTTTGAATAAATCGATTAAACGAAACTGAGTACCCAGAAAGCAGCATACCAAGTTACAACTTTCAAATTCCTTTTGTTTGGGATTTAAGTTATCGCAAATATTGGTATCTTGATATAAATTGATCTAATGAGTTAATGGGTCTTCTCTCTTATAAACTCTTCACACAAGTCCTATATTTTTCATATGGGATTCTCACACTTGTACTTTAACAATCTCCCCATCAAAAGGATTACACAAATGGGCTTTTGACATCATCTATAATAAAAAAAACCTTAAGACAATGGGTTAATGGATCTTCTCTCTTATAAACTTTTTACACAAATCCTATATTTTTCATGTAGAATTCTCATACTTACACTCTAGCAAATACGTTCACATGACAAAAGAAGATTAATCAAATCCATCAAATAAATCTTAAATGGCTATCTCTTTTTAAAATATGCATCATGGAAATGTGCTTAATTAGCTAAATATCATCAGGGAACCACTTTTGATTTTTTGTAATTTTGATCATGGCTGGTGGCCTGGAGATCACTTCTGCCAGCATGTCTGTTGTATCCCTATTTATGGGATTTCGGTTAAATCTACGTTAGCTCATACTATTATACAACCCATCATATTTGAAATTTAAAATTTAAAATTAAATATTATGAGTTATTTTTGCCTTTCATAACGCGGATAATTTACTAAGGTAAAATGGTCTTAAAACTTAGTTGCATCATTCTTAATGTCTTAAATGAGAGCTATTAGATTCGAATTCCTCTTTCAGTTGTAATTTAAGGAGGAAATAAACAAGTAAGGTGAAGAGAAGAGGAAACTATCCGGTGGTCCTAAAACTGACGCACAAGTTTGTCAAATGTATGAACGTCTTTCCGTTTTATTGCAAATGGAGAGTTTTTCCAAGCACGTGAAGAAAAAACGAGAAAAAAAAAAAAATTAATGCCATTCAATTCATAGAAACTCCTCTTCTACATGGATAACGTGGTCAATGAGAATCTGTTTTTTCAATTATTATTGTTACTATTATATGTGTATGTATGTTGAAGATCACGTGTCCATTAGTGTTCTTTGGTTGGTAAAGAACAGTAGAACATGGAATCAATTAAGTCCAGCATCATCGATATTTAACTGAAAAATTGTACGGAAGAATCAATACACATAAACCTAAAATTGTCCAAATGATGCGAACTGGGGCTTTCTTCTCAGAAGTCGATGGAAATGTCAAATAGAACAAGTGGTAGAAAAAGATGCTTAAGGACTCAAAATATCTAGATTGAGTATTCCGATTTAATTGTTGTTAGCGGGCGTTTTGGGTTAGCGTATAATATACGCACAAACTATAAAGTTTTTAATAATTTAAAATTATTATTCAATTTCCAAATAGAAAGTAAGTGTACAAAGAGATGGAGACTTTTTTTCTTTAATTTTTTTAAAAAGCTCTTAATTAATGTTTGGGTGTTATTTCCTTTACCAACCCTTGAGACTATGCATTTTCCTTATGTTTATACTTTAACTTAATGATTTAAGCTTGTTTAGTATAGTGCATCAAATGTGGAGTAGGAGTAAATTAATGGAAAAATCATAAGTGATAGATTAATGTTTGAGATCAAAGTCAAATTCACTATAAGAAAATTAAACTTTAAAAGTAAAATTTTATTTTTAAATATAAATTGCTGTCACAAAAATTATTATCATTGATTTTATTTGTTAAAATATAACTTGTTTCAGCCATATTTCAATGCAGAATTTATGTCTCTAAATATTACTTTTATTATAATGATTGATGATTCGATCTAAACATGGTTGAAAAAATGATCAACACTATAGTGAATGATTAAAATAAATTATCAAATTTTCAAGTGTTTAAAATAGGGGATTAATATTATAGTATATGATTCAAATAGAGGATCTCACTATTGTTCTATAAATGTGCTACATTTGCTCAATTTGTTGGTGTTATAACAGTCTTGTTTTTTTTTTTTTTTGGCGGTTATAAGATCTTGTTATACTCTATTTAAACTTAACTTTGAATATTGATCCTCTTATAATTATCATCCTACAATAAAACTAAATATATGTTTTGGTATGGACCATCACCTAATAATACATTTAAGAAGAAATTATGTGAGTAAACACATTTTCAAAGGGGATAACTATTATGCTCTCAAAATGGGGATGTCTTTACAATTTGACCATTTATATTGGTGTCATTAAAATTCACCCATTATACAATGCATGGGTAGCAAGGGTAAGCATCGCTTAAAATTGCCCTATCTTGCATGTTTGGCTAGGTTCTAGGTGACTTGAGAAGTCATAACATTGATTTTATTTCAAATTTTCTATAACCTCTTCCCACATGTTGGCATTAAAAAAAAAAAAAAAAAAACACAATAACTCTATACTTCAAAATTTAGTATCTAAAATTTGCATAAAAATTCAATTTAGTACCTAAATTTTAAAGCCATTAATTTATTATTCCATCAAATTTTATGTGGTTATTCATACCATCTCACTTAACATCGTCTGTTCCGTATGCTTAATATAAAAGATACAGTCTATTAGTATTAAATGGTTAGAGGAGGTTTTAAAAATTCAATAATAGATCATCTTTTTCATGTTAGCAAAGAAAGCAAATGTGTTAAGGATGTACTCAAAAATAGTAATGAAAAGTTTAGTTATGTATTAAATTAACTATTTATATTTAAATACCAAGTTGACTTTTCATACGAAATTCAAGTATCAAATTTAATATTTATCCTTATGTCAACTCCATAACTTATACTCTAAGACATACAAGGTTCAGTTACAGAAGAACCAAGCTTTAGAGATTGAAGCTCAACTTGTTTTAATGATTATCAAGCTAGAGATCAAGCTAAGCTTTTTATCAAGTTTGAATTTCAAGCTTGAGTTCCACTTGTTTAGTTAATAAGTTTTATTTTGAGTCAAGCTTCATTCATTTAGAAATTGAGTTGGAGTAGCACCAAATTTTTCAATTTAGTTTAGAAATTTTATAAAATCTATTAGATTGTTATGAATTTAATGAAATTAGTTAGTTCATTAATTAATAGTTGTAATTAGTTGCAAGTAATATGACTAGTAAAAACACTAAATGGTTATAGGAAATATTATAAATGGTATTTTGTAAAAGAGAAATGGATTCATCATTTAATTTACAAACCAAATTCATTATGACTTGAACTAAACACGATTTTAAATCATTTTCTATAGTTGATATACTAAGTTCCTATTATCATCTTCCAATTTCTACATATTAATTTAAAGGTGTGTAATTGGGTTCAAGGGAGCAATCCAGCTTGACCCACTTTAGCTCGTAAGTTAAATAAGCCAAAAAATTTTGGCCCGCTTTAAAAATGGCCAAAATTTCTTGATCCAAACCTAATACTTTGACGGTGGGTTAAACAGGTCAACTTATACCTGACCTATTTAACCTATTTGTATAATTTTGTGGGTTAAATGAGTCAACTTAACGCATTTAACCCATTCATGTTAATTGAATAAGATGTGTATAATAAAAAAGAAAAATAACTTTTATGGGATTATATATATTAATGATTGATTTCATTATTATTTTAATTAATTATATATAATAATAAGTTTAAAAATAATTTATTGGATATTATATTTTGTTTAAAATAATAAATATGTACTTAAACATGATGTTATGATGTATGCATATCAATTTGTCATTCTTTATTACAATTAACATATAAATTTAAGTTGAAGTATAAAAGTTACAGGAACAATACTACATTAATTGTTATTTCCACTATAATTTTTATTTTTATTTTTATTTGTATTATAGAAGTGGACTAGCAAACCAACACATTTAACTCACAGGCTAGCCACTTTGGCTCGCAGGTTTAATGGGCTAGATAAAATTGACCTACTTTTAAACGGGCTTTAAAAAGTTAGCTTTAACATGTTTTTAAAATGGGTTAGACGGCTTGACCTACAAGTGAAAATCCATTTGCATGGCTTTAATTAATATAATAAGTAGTTTTATGAAGATTTTGTCACAAAAGTAACTAATAGCTTTCAAAGCCCAAACCTTTTATTTGAAAGTCCAATCTAGTCTTTATATAACCCAACTCAATATCCATTAACTACAATGACAAGTACAACAAAAAAAGCCCTACTAGGAAAAAGATATCTACAATGCACAATGTACAAATGTTCCCGATTCAAGTACCTTCTCTCTCTTGTTTCTTTCTTCACAATCTACAAAGAAGGAGAGTTAGGGTGAAGCGATTACTTTGATCTTTGGATCAAGATGCAATAAAATGTTCTGCAACTATTCTATGTTTTCGATCTTTCTTTTGATATCTCTATTGTAAGTGATTATGAAATGTACTCATGTTTAGGGTTTGGTTTTGGTTGCAAGGTAAAAATGAAAGGAATAAGATGGAAGTTTTAGGGTTGCTTATTGGTATTTTAGTTACCAGAAAGCTCCAAGAAGAAGCAAGATGAAGAGATATAACAGACTTTGGTATTCGGTAACCTCCTTTTGATTCTTCCTTATTTTTGTGTAGCCCCTTTACTATTTGTATAGTTAATACTATTGTAATAAAGATATTATTGTTGCTAGCAATTGATCATGTATGCTTAAGTTCCACTGCATGTTGGCTATACTTTATGTATTTCCTCAATATGCTTAAATTTCCTCATTATGTTAACGCATTGTTCTTTAAAAGAGTTGGTATTTCTGATTTCCTCTTAGCTTGTCTTATATCCTCATATTCATCCATAACAATTTCCTCCCCTGATTGAGAAAGCACCTTGTCTTCAAGGTAAAATCTTGTAGAATTCCTCACAAAATCATTAAATCTAACCATGTAGCATCTTAGGAAGTAACGTTTCCCACTGAAACAATAGTTGAACAATAACTTTACCATCCCTCTTAATCTTTGGCGTGTCTAAAATAGCTAAAGGCTTAACTAATAGGTGATTAAGAAGTGACTCAATAGGTAATGAAACCTTACCTAAGATGCTCCCTAACACCTTCTTTAGCAAAGACACACGAAATACATGATTTATACAACATCCTTGTGGCAACTTCAAATTATAAGCTACTACTCCAATCCTAGCCAATATTTTGAGAAGACCATAATATCTTCTTGTAAGCTTATAAATAATTGGGTAGCTACTAATGATTTCCTATAAGGTTATAGTTTGACAAACACATAATTTCCTACTTCAAAGCGTTTCTTAGTTTGATGTTGAACAGTAAAATTCTTCATCCTAAGTTGAGCTTCTGATCAATTTTTCATCGAATCTCTCAGAATGGCATCTATAGAACAAAAATTTTCTTCCACAGCTTCATTAAAAGTAGAACCCAAAACATAATCAAATACTTTTGGTGCTTCTCTTCTATATAGAACCTCAAAAGGAGTCATATGTGTGCTAGTATGCTAGCTTGAATTAAATGAAAAATTTACCTAAGGTAAAAACTTAGTCCATTGAGTAGGGCAATCCATGACAAATGAGTGCAATTATTGTTCCAAACATCTACTCACCACTTTGGATTGACCATTCATTTGTGCATGATAAGTTGTCCTTATCTTCAATTGTGTTCCACTAAGGCGAAACTATTCTCTTTAGAAATTACTCACAAAAATGCTATTGCGATTCAAAACAATAGTTACTAAAATCCCAAGTAACTTGACCACAAATTGAACAAATAGTTCAGCAACTTTAGTAGCTGTGTAGTTAGAAAGAAGGCACCCAAAATGGAAATACTTTGTTAATCAATCCAAAACTACTAATATTACTGAATAACCTTTAGAAAATGACAATCTAGTAACAAAATCTATAGAAAATTCCTCAAATATCTTTTGAGGTAAATTCAATGGTTAAAGCAATCCAACTAGAGATGTGGTCAAATACTTTACATGTTGGCAAAGATTGCATTCCTTCGCAAAATTTACTATATCTTGTCGCATCCCTTCCAAAAAAAAAAAAAAAAAAGAAATATGAATCACTTAAATGCTTTTTGTCTTAAGTATACTTGCATGAACCCTATAAAGTGAAGAATGAAATTCATTTATCAATGAAGGAATAAAATTGGTATTAGCAGGAATAAATAAGTGACTCCCAAAGCACAAAAGGCCATATGACTCCTTTAAGGCCATTTCAAATCTTTACCCTCAATGTAATCCTTCCACAAAGCATGAGAAGTTAGACATGCCGAAACAGATGCTTTAAAGCTATGACAAAGTCAAATGAGGGCATAGAGATATCTAAACAAACTGATTCAAGCAGGTGCATTCTTGATAATGCATCAGCAACTTGATTCTCAACCCTTGACTTATAATGTTTCTCATAGTCATACCTAAGCAACTTCACTAAATATGGTTATTGATCAAGTCTCTAAATTGTTTGAGATAATATCTCCTTAAGATTCTTTTGATTTGTTCTAATAATAAAGTGGTGCCCAAGAAGATAATGTCTCCATTTTTTCACTGCGTCCACTACTGCCACTAATTCCCTTATATAAGCTCCTGAATTTTGTAACTTCAAGCTCAACTTTGTGCTAAAGAATGCTATAGGTTGTTTTCCTTGGTGCAAAACTGCACCTAACCCCTCCCGTAAAGCATCTGTATCTATAATAAAGTGTTCATCAAAGTTAGGCAATGCTAACACTAGTGTAGACATCAAGGTTGATTTCAAAGCGTTAAAAGCCTTTTCGCATCATCATTCCAAACAAAACCATCCTTCCTTAACAAATTGGTAAGTGGTGCCGCAATAGATGCATAGCCACATACAAAACACCTATAATACTTGACCAAACTCAAAAAGCCCCTGAATTGTTTAGCATTACAAAGGAAGGCCACTTCTTTATTATTACAATTCTAGATTCATCCAGCTTAACACCTTCTTGAGTCATGAGATGTCTCAATTATTCTATTGAGGTTTGAGCTTAGCACTTACTTTGTTTGACGAAAAATTATTATCCTTCTAACATTGTAAGACTTGCTCTAAGTGAGTAATATGCTCCTCAATAGATCTATATACTAGAATATTGTCAAAGAATACTATCACAAATTTACATAAAAATTTATGAAAAAAAATTGTTCATTATTGCCTGGAAAGTAATAGAGCATTTGATACACCAAAAGGCATCACAAGAAATTCGTAATGACCTTTATGCATCTAAAATGTTGTTTTATGAACATCATTTAGATACACTTTGATATGATGGTATCCTACCTACAAATCGAATTTTGAAAAGATCTTGGCACCCTATAATTTGTCCAGTAGCTCATCTATGGTCAAAATTGGAAATTGATCCAACACAGTTGCTTGATTTAAACCTTATAATCAACACAAAACCTTCATGTTTTCTTCACTAAAAGAAATGGTGAAGAAAATGAATTTGTGCTTGGTTGAATTATTGTAACTTCTAGCATATTCCTCACTAGCTTCTCCATTTTAGATTTTTGAGAATGAGGATATTGATACTGGCAAACATTAATTCAACTAGTTTCATCCATGAGATGAAGGTGATATTGAACACCACGTATAGGTGGCAATGATGATTGAGTTGCAAAAACTTATGGGAATTTGTCCAATACTTCCTTTGCGGTTGTATTTTTGGTGGATTCAACAGAAGAAGCATCCACTTGAGTCACCAAGCTAAATAGTCCAGTAAAATTGGTTGATGTATTATCTTTGCAACTAAAATGAATTAGCACTCCCATTAAGTAATTGGGATCCATCTTGTACCATTTTTTCTAAAATTGCATAGTAAGTTGGTCATAGTCCATAACCACAAGACCGAAAGTTTTAAGCCATTCAACACCCAATGCTAAGTCTGCCCCCTAGTGATAAGACATAACAATACACTATAAAATAAAGCTTTTGAATCAAAATTTTAACCTGCTTGCACATTCTTGAACACACTAGAAATTCTCCATTCTCAATCATAACCTTGAATTTTGGAATAGCTAAAATTGGTATAATCATCTGTTTTGCTACATTTCCTTGTATAAAATTGTGTGTGCTCTCTAAGTCTATCAAAATAGACAAAAAAAAAAAAAAAAGCTTAATAAACCTATCTATCCAAAATGTTCTTAGAGCAACTACTCCTGCCATGACATGAAAGCTTATCTCAATATCTTCATCATGTGTGTTGCTTAGCTACATTCAACAATATTATCATTATCATTACAATTCACTAATACTTGTTCACCTACTTTAACCATCAAAAGAAACTTGGCCTTACACACATGATTCTTATGAAACTTCTTGTCAATTAAAACATAAGCCTTTTTCTCTTATTTCCCAACTACAATTTATTTAGACTGCCTATTCTCAACTTTAGGGATTGAGGGCATAGGTAAACCTTTGCTTGAATACTTAACAAGTTTACTAGATGAGCCTGAAAATGATACTTGGATGATTTATGCCAAAAATGCATCTTAATTGCTTCCAACTTACTTTAATGTAATTTTGCAAAATTGATTATATGCAAAAGATTAGTGGGCTAAAATGTTAGAACTTCTTGTTGAATCAATGTCTTAAGACTCAAAATAAAACAACTTTGAAGAAATTGTTCAATAGTCATTAATTTTATTAGATAAAATCTCATATTGATGTTGACATGCTTCAACAGTACTTGTCTAAGTTTGTTTTGACAGTTTACCTTATAGATCTTCATCTTGAGATGGTCTAAATGGATCTTGATTGCATGCTCAAATTGATCCCTACATATCATATAATTATTGAACATCCACTGATACTGATCTAATGCTTCATTCTCTTAGACAAAAGATGTCAACTTCAATAGTTCTTGAGCTAAAACTTGATGAAAAAAAAATGATTCATGCGAAATAGCCATTGCGTAGGATCCCCTTGAAAATTTTGGTAACTCCAATTTAATATACTTCATGCTACTACTTTGAAAGACAACATTCTGATCATTCATAGATGATGAATGAGAAACATTCTAATTCCCTTTATTTCCCTACTGACTAAGTTGGTTAATTATTGTACAATCAAATTAACACTCCTATTGATTGATTTCACACCATACATCTATTTTTCATTGTTGTTACTATTCTTATCAAGTTGTTCTTCCAATCTTGTTTGTCATCTTGTATGGTCCATCATGAATGAAACAATGAAAGCACCACATTAATAACTTTCAAAGCCCAAAACCTTTGATTTAAAAATCTAGTCAAGTTTTTATACAACCCAAATCAATATCCACTAACTATAGATAGCAAGTATTATAAAAAAATCCTACTAGGAAAAAGGTATCTATAATGCACAACGTACGAATGTTCCTGAATCAGGTACCTTCTCTCTTTTGCTTCTTTCTTCACAATTTGCAAAGAAAGAGAAATAAGGTTAAGCAATTACTTTAATCTTTCTATCAAGATGCAATAAAATGTTTTATAACTACTTTATGTTTTCTGATCTATCTTTTGATATCTCTATTGTAAGTGTTTATGAAATGCATTAATGCTTAAGGTTTTGTTTTGATTTCTAAGTCAAAATAAAAGGGACAAGATGGAAGGTTTAGGGTTACGTACTGGTATTCTAGCTACTAAAAAGCTCTAAGAAGAAGGACAAAGAGAGAGATTAGACTTTGGTACTTGGGTGATCTCCTCTTTGATTCTTCCTTCCTTATTCATATGTGGCTCCTTTACTATTTTTGCAGTTAATACTATTGTAACAAAGATTTGATTGTTACTAGCAATTGATCATGTATGCTTAAGTTCCATCATATGTTAGCTATACTCTATGTATTTATTTTTTTTCAATATACTTAAGTCTCCTCACGATGTTGACACATAATCTATCAAATGAGTTGGTATTTTTTATTTCCTCTTAGCTCATCTTATATCCTCATGCTCATCCATAAAAATAACACAAATGACAAACACAGAAATAGTATGGAAGTCGAGATGAAAATATATAGTAGGAAGCCTAAAAAAGTTATATATATTATAATTTGATTTTTTTAAGGAGAAGTTTATATTGTATTTGTTATTAAAAAACACTTTTTGAAAACAACTAGAAGATGATACAACCAAGTTGAGGATGTAAAAACAACTAGATGTACCTAAAAAATGCAAATGACTACAATGAAATAAAAGTTAAATATTTATTATCTATGTTTTTAGTTGAGAAACATGAAATTGTGCTACAAAGCTTTTTTTTTCTTTATTTAGTTTTTTGATATTTTCAAATTAGGAAGAAGTCAAACTTCTTATATTTCAAGGAAATTAAAACTCAAATATTAAAAAGTGGAGATTTCCAAAAATAAAAGGATAGCACTCTTAGTTATTTAAAGTGAAGTTGTTTAGTTAATAAACTAAATATATGATAGGATGTAGTGTAATTGAAGTACATAACTAATAAGGATGAGATAGGATATAATTCCACTTTAAGAAGATGGAATGGACTTCTTCTTTGAAAAGTCGAATAACTTGTATTTTTAAAAATGCTTTCAAACATGGTATATGGAATAAAATCGAGGTTCTTGATTCTATTTTAAGTTTTTTTTTTTTTTTTTTTTTTTTTTTTTTGCATACTAGCTATGCCATCACTTACCATTTGACAAGATACATGTCACATAATATCAACATAGTAGTGCTAACCCCTTGACATCCTCGTATTGAGGATGTTTGTGGCTATTATAAGAGATTTGAGTCCAAATGTTAGGCTCATGGCATTAAGAAGAATTAGGTTCAATGTCATATTTATTACCTAAAGTTTATATATAATATTTGTAATTAAAAGTGTTAAATTAGTCTGAGAATTTTTCTATCAGTCCTAATTAAGTAATTAATAGAAAGAGGGGAAGGAAAGAGCTTGAATTGGTTACTTTCAATAAGTGTGAGAATAAACTCATAATAAAATTTAAAGAAATGGAAAGTGTGCGAAAATAAAGAGAGAGGGAAGAGAAGATTTGTGACATAGCTGTATGTAGTGGTTTTGCATTATACTTATATCCACTCTTTTAGCTCTAAGCTAAGAACCTCATAATCAACACAAAGATGTTCCATTATATCTTAAATATTATTGGTTACAAATAGAAGGTCAAAAACTTGCTATGAACTTAGTTCCCTTTATTTGGTCTCCTTAATTTAAGATTAAGCTAATACTAACTATAAGACTATTTGTAATCACTAAACATAGCAAAAATACAATAAAAAAACCAATATACACAAGCCAAATTGGATGTTTTATTAATGATTTTATGGGAACTTTTATAGTCTACTTGACAAGATCATCGAACTTAATATAACAACAAAAATTATAGGTATTTCAATAGTTTGATCATGGTTGTATAGAAGCTTCTATGATCCAATCAACGAGACCGTTTATTCAATCATCTAACTATTAAAATGAATATAATAAGTGACACATTAAATATTTCAGTAGTAAAATAACTGTTGGGTATGAATATGAGTCGTAGAACAACCAACATGACTGGTCCCATTAAAAACATGATAGAACCGTAAAACTTTGCATGTCTGTACATATATCAAAGCTATTTAATAACTTATGGAACTGGTTCCCTATAAAAAATAGAAATTTTTTACAAGAATTTTCTTACTTTTTTATATCAGAGTTACTATAGGAAATCAACTTCATCAAGAAGAATAAAATCGAACTCTACAAGAAAACTAACTTTTAAAAACAAAAATTCTACAATGAAAAATTGGTATGAGAAGTTCTATTTCTACAGGTAGAACTAACAATGATAGTTTTTGCAATAAAAATTTACTTTTAAAGATATAAATTTTGTCTCTAAAACCTAGTTTTCTTGTAATGAAAATAGTAGGTATTTAGTATTGCTTGTACAAACAACTAAAGGAAAATAACAGTTTTAACTTAGTTTTTTCCATGCTAAACTACTAGTTATGAAATAGTATATTAACTTTGTGTTTCATATAATAGAATGGAATTGGTATTCTACCTCTATAGCTGTATAATGATTATTCCTTTATTTGATTTATAAAAAATTCTAACATAGGGAATGTCTATTCGATATTATGTGGAATAGATAAGGAATTCTTATTCCTTCCCTTCACAGGAGGAATGACTATTCCTGACAAAAAATAGATTTTGTTTCAAAAATAACCTTGACTATAAAATAAAGAATTTTTATTCCAATTTAATTCCTTTCCAATGAACCAAATGTAACATAAGAGCTAGTTTATAGCAAAATTATGATAGAGATAGTAAAAACGCCTTATTATAAGTCAATTATACATCGATAATTGTTATATATAATAATTGTATTAAAATGGAAATGTATTGATATATTATTGTTTTTTTATTTTCATTGTATTTTCATACTAAAATGGCCATATGATATAGAAAAATTAAGGAAAGTACAAAAATTTCAAAATATTTCACATGATGCTATGTTAAAGACCATGTAAAGTTAATATAAATTTAAAAAGGCCCTTTGAAGCCCTTTAAGTAGAATTTTCTTATGTTGATCACATCGGTAGAGTTGGCTCCTATAATCACAAAAAATGATTAGTAATGCACAAGGGTTTATCCAGTATAATCACTCCGATACTTAAGTTAGTCCACAGGTTACTTAGAAAATCTAAAGGTAAATACCAAGGAAAGCATTAATTGAATAATAGAGGTTCCAATTCTGCTATTTTCATTTTACTCTCATGCCTTTTCCCTCAAGGAATGAAAAGCTATTTATAGTTCATGGTCATATTAGAATGAGTAAGAGCGAATCTTATTTTGGTAGCTGACCTAGCACTGGAGATGAAGAATTCACCTGGTTCCCGATGTGATGGATTTATCTTGTGCCCAAAGTGAAGGAGCTGCTACAGCAAGAAGTGTAGCTGAACTAGTGATGTCCTCCCCTAGTCTCGTGTTAGAACAAAAACAATGCAGAGATTTAATGGAAATAGCTTATGAATGAGCTCAAGCTACTTGAGGCAAGTTGGTCGTAGATTCTCTTGAGGTTAAGGTGAGTACAAGTTTGAGCTTCTTTGTCAAGTTAGTGATGGGATCTCTAATTGAGTGACTGAGTTTTAAATTTATAATCGTATAGTTTCTTTTCCTAAACACGGTCAAAGCTAAGGAAGTGGACCTATCGTTATGTAGTTTAGGATTAAGTATAGGGTTGTCTCCCACAAAGAACTAATTAAGCACTAACACTAACCTTTTTTCTCATTATCTAGCCTAAAAAGACTTAGATTCTAATGATAATATTGAATTTCTAATTATACTATTATTTACCTAAGGATGCAAATACACATATTAACACAAAACAAAGAGATACAATGCAAACATAATATATAGACCTGCAAATCAGGACTAACATGTAATTTCATACTATCAATGTATTGTTATTAGTCTTAATTGCAGATGTCACGCCCCAAAGGTACCCTAAACATGGCAGTCCGCCACATATAATACCAAGACTTAAGAATGACTACCTTAGTCATGCGAAAGCTTTAGTATTACATGTAAGGCGTCTAGCACGGTAATAGGAGACGCTTTTGGGAAGCATAGTTTAAGCAAGTGAAGATGAACATACAATAATCCATAAATAAAATATATTATATCATTAATAACAAAGGTCTATTATATGATTTCTTAGGGGCATACCCCCGCTAATCCCAAGGATCGTGATAGTCTTTACAACAACCAAAATACTACATTAAGTTTTCAAAGGAATTCTAATCTAAGTCTTCGAGCAGATTTCCTCCAAAAGCTTCAATATATAAAACTTACACGGATATGGGAGGCCTCGGGCACAAAATAGGTGTTCTGGATAATACAAATACCTATAGGGATGTAAGCTTATGGGCTTACTGAGTAAATCCCAAAATTCATACTCAAAGTAAATTATCAACCAAGTTTATTGTTCAAACATATGGAATGCAATAACCACGTGAGCATACAAGACATATGACTTTCCGGGAATCATATGTTGAATGAATTACGCCCTTCATTCGAGGTTGAGTATTCAGGCCAATTACAGCCACAACTTTTAAAACGCTTTTATAGATCTTACCGGCTCCTATACGCCATAAAAAACATGTAGTTATTACAGGCTCTACTAGCCACCAATTTACGTAGTTCTTACTGGCTCCTACTCGCCACTTACATGATATATCGGTTATGTCTACCACCACTATTATACACTTGTCCCACCAATTGTATAGTAGTGAATGAAATGCGACTCAACATGTGAAGTGCATGCATAATTTCTTAATTTAAAGTCTAGTAGTTATATTTATCTTCTTTTAAGTGAGCAACCAATTTCAAACACTTCAAGATAGTAATGTACAAACAATTTTATTACAAACAATTCAAGTTTCGATATACTTAATATTCTTTCAACATGTTATCATACAACTTCCATTTGATTTTTGCCTAAATTCTAGTGCAACTAATTTTACAAGCACAATCATAAGTATGAAAAATAACAGGGAATAAACTCACTCGGCCATGATGACACTTTTCTTGAAATGGATGAGTCGTTCGGGATTTTTACTAATTGTAGTAATCTTTGAGATATGAACAATCCTCCTCAAGATTATCTAATCAAGACGAATACCCAAAATGAGTATTTCATGAACTTCTATTCTTGAAGATTCTAAACTTTTCTTAAAATCGCGGTAAAATCGTATAAGGGGAAATTCCAACTTAAAATGGCCATAATTTGTTCATTTTAACTCGGAATTTCGCAAATAATATATCGTTTTCTACCTACTCGAAAAGATCTATCAATTTCTAAACTTATTTTCAACAAATTAAGTCGTTTGGGTTCCGAAAAAGCAGCGACCAGATTCTCCACGAATTTGCAAAAACTTGAGTTCCTCCTTTTAAATAAAGTTCACTTGAAGAGATAGATTTTCCAAATATTTCATAAGCTTTTGAAAGGTATATACATATATGTAATGACTCCTAACAAATGTATGAAGTAAATGAAGTTGTCTCAATTTAGGAAAAAGTAAAGTCTTGAATGATTTTGAACTTGAGAATTTTTTGAAATAGTCATTTTACTTTGAAAAGATTTTGAGTTACTTGAAATGAGTATTTATTTTTCTAAATTTAATTTCTTGTAATTTGTTCTAAATTTCTAAAGAATGATTTTTATTTTTCTAAGCTTAGATTCCAACAACTTTTAAAAGTAATAACAATTTCATAAAAGAATATTTTTGTTTCTTGTGATTATTCCAAAAGAATTTCTAATACTTGATAAAAAATAAGCTTTTATAAAACCTTTTGTTTATTTAAGAAAAAATCATTTCTAGGTATGTTTATGAGTTTTTAAGAAACTTAATCTCTACATTTATTTCTCAGAAAAGAATCTTTAGTTTAAGAAAACACTTCCTCCTTTATTTTTGTTGAGACAAAAATCATTATGTTCATGCATGAATATGAATCATAGAATTATGGAAATGTAAAGAAACATAATAACTTGAAAGAATAAGCAATTAAAGAAATAAATCAAGTATTGGGACCTTAGCTTCATCAAGGTACCCCGGGACTAAGAAAAGACTAGTCCCTAAAAGAAAAGAAAATGTTTTGACTTGATGAAGACAAGTTTAAGACTAGAAAGACTAGTCTTAAAAACAACTTAAAATTAAATAAATTGTAAGGAAGTAAATAAATTGCAAGACAATGAGCTTATATGCTCTAAATAGTATATATAGCTATATAGATATTTAGATAGTTATGAACATAAAGGAAACATAAGGGAGTTGAGATTATGAACAAAAACAAAGTATGAACCTATTGTTGCTTTCTTAACCTTCATGGTTTTAGAAAACACGCACTAAGTTCATACTAAGTAGATGAACATAGGGACTTCTTGAAGAATTTTTACCTAAAAAAGATGAACTAGAGAGAGCTTCTTGGAAGAATTTTCTTGGAGAGATTTAGAGAGAAATTTAAGTATAGTAACTTTAGAAATGAAGAAGTGTGAAAGAAGTGAAAGTGTGAAGGGATATTTATAGGAAAATGTGGGAGATAAATTGTGTTAATTAAATAAATGAAAAACAAAACAAATTGGGCACAATAGGGGGGGTGGCCGGCGTGAAAAGAGAGAGATGTGAGAGAGTGAAATTTATTTTTTTGTCTTTTGATAATTAAAAGTAAGAAATGAAAGATGTGAAGTTGTATTGGAAATGAAAATGTGTAAGAAATAGGTGTATAGGTAGTAAGAATAGCTTGTAAGGAAAAGTAGAGATAGGTGAATAGGGTAGAATAGTAGTAAATAGTGTAATGTAAAGTAGATATAACAATTTAAATACCGGTAGTAAGAAAATACATGTATAAATGCGATATCTGATATTTTTAGCTACCGAAAAATTACGAAATTGATATTTTTGAAAATCTTATATTTTTATGAGTCTAACGGTATATTCGGAATATTTTTACTATTCCGATCCTCGGGACACGTTTTTCAAGAACTGTGTCCGATCAGGTTCAAAGGACACTCGAATTTCGTAAAAATGATATTTTTATATAACCTATAGTTATTTTAACTATTATTGCTAATTATTCCAACTTCGTTTTCTAGGGCGAAAGAAAACGGCAATGTCGGACTTAACCGATTACGGCAAACTAGGGTTTTGTTGACTCCGGAAAATTCGGTTGACTTTCGATTAGGATTTAAACTATAATTCGAATCCAAAAATTTCAAGGATTTACAGCAAAATTTAACATACTCATTGAAAGTCTTTCTCAAGATCAATAAGGCCTAATCTTAATTCTATCTAGTGGAATGTCTTTCTAAGCTAATAGAAAATCAAAGACCACATTAAGTTCAAGAATTCCATAGAAAATTACAATAGATTTCACCATCCTATCACTAAGACTATAAGCAATCCTTTTCAACAGTATAGATCTACTCACTTGAATGATTTCTCAATCTATCCAATTGAAATCTGGCAAAAGTCTATGCTGTGCACTACATAAACTAATGCTACATATATGCTATCATTGAAATTAAGAAGTCTAATATCAATTATGAATTTAACCCAATTTTACATAGGAAATCATGAAATTTGCATAATACACTACAATAAACAAACATTAGGAAAAATACAATAAGAATGAGATGAGAGATAGAAAGACAACACTAGTTTCTTCCATTGTTGAAATTGTTTGAGAATTGCCTACAACAACATGTTGAAGATCCCTTGCTGGTCTCACTCGAGTTCCATGGAGGAATCATCACAAATACAACACTTGCACATCATAATACACTCATAAACACACTTGCTCACTCACTCTCATTGCAGGAAGGAGAAGATGTTTATATTGTTCCTACAATGATGGTTACAATGAATGAATGAATTGATGGAAAAATTTCTCCATGATTTTATTGGATGGGTACATTGTCATTTATACACTAAGACATTTCCTTAAAGGTTACAAACGAAAATATGCGTCTATTCATATGTAAAGCCCATTAATTATATTGTTCAGGGAAAATTCGAGAGAATGCGTTTTTGAATCATACTGAGAATCACACCCTTAATTCTACCCTCAGTAGAGTCTGATCACTTGAAATTTGTGAATCACACCCATGATTTGACTTGATAGCCATTGATATTGAATTCTTTGGGAATGACACCCATGAACTTGCTCTTAGAAGCCTCTGAAGTTGGATTTTCACAATTCATGGGCGTTAACTTGCCTTAAAAGCTTATGGAGTTGAATTTCTCATTTTTACGCTCGTGATTGTTGTAAACCCCAAAAATAGACGCAAGTTAAAACCAAATTCTAAATCAAGTCAAACACGAAAATTCTTAGTCTTGAGAAAATGAGAACCCTCAAAACAAAATATAAAATCCAACTATTAGTTAACTCGACATCTGTATACTAATCAAATCATCCATTCAATTTTTAACACGTAAATCAAGACAATATATCAAAATAACGTTCAACAACGAAATACTAAGATCTTAAATCCTTCGGTGAATTTTAGAATCACAAGTTTCAAATTTCACCAAAAGTTAAACTGAGTCAACCTTAACCCTAAACTTAGTTACACGATCCCAAGAACTAAAAAATATTAAATAATCACAAATAAAATGAGATAAACCATAGACGTCGAACTAAAAATATAATATGGGAAAAACTCCATAATTTTATGATCTTACGAATACTCAATAAAACCGGAAGTCAAACCAGAAATATAAAAGTCAACAAAGCTTACAACAAATACTAGTGTTTAAGATCCAACAATCTCATGCTCTTAAACCCTAAACAACGAAATGAAAATAATTGTTGATAATAGTTCACAATAATATAGGGAAGCTTAAAAATATCAGATTCGCAAAATTCTAATGTCCTTCGGATCCGAACGTGATTAGTTTTCAAAACCGTGCCTCAGTACACTAAACGGCAAAAATATTCCGTTAATACCAATAGACTCGTAAAAATATAAGGTTTTCAAAAATATAAGTTTTAGAATTTTTTTTGTAGTTAAAAATTACAGATATCGCATTTATACGCATATTTTTATTACTACCGCTATTTTAATTGTCAATTTATTATTCATAGTACTTTTCTGCTATTTATTACTATTCTTCTATCTCTATTTTTTCTTACTACCTATTCTTACACTTACATACCTATTTCTTACAATTTTCTTTTCCCATAAAAATTCTACACCACATATTATCAAACTTCTCTTACACTTTTCTTCTAAAATTAATTTTTAATCAAATTTCTCTCTCTTCCCTTGCCATTGCCGTCCACCTCTCTCTCTTCACTTCAATTATTTTCTTTTCAATTAATTTAATTACATCTAATTTTCACTCCAAAATTCTATAAATACCCCTTCCTCCTTCATTCTTTCACACAATTCATTCTACTACCAAAGTTCTCTCAAATTCACTACACAAACACTCTCTACAAAATTTTCCTCTACAAAAATTCTCTTTCACCAAATACTTACAAAATTTCTCTCACAACTACCATTTCTCAATAATCGCATAAACCATATATTCACTACCATCTTCATACCACATAAACACTTTAGGTAAAAATTTCTTCCAACCATTTAGTTTATCCATGTCATGTAACTTAACATGACTATGGTATTGTTTTGAAACTCATATGAGTAGTAAAAGTAACAATATTTTTATGTTTTGTTCTTGCACATGAACTTCCTATTTTATTATGTTGTTATATTGATTTTATTATTCAAATCTAACTAAATATATTTATATATTTATATATAATCTTTAGAGCTTACAAGCTCACTTGTTATTTATTTAATTTCATGCCTTGCAATTTATTTATTTCATGTTATTTTTAGGACTAGTCTTTCTAGTCTTAAACTTGTCCATATCAAGTCAAAACAATCTTTTCTTTATTTTCTTTATTCTTTTTGGGACTAGTCTATTTTTAGTCCCAAGATGTCTTGATGAAGCTAAGGCTCTTAATACTTGACCGAGATACCTTGATGAAGCTAAGGTTCCCAATACTTGATATTTTTATTATCTTGCTTATTATTATTTGTTTCTAGTATTTTCTCATATTCTTATTATTTTACATGCTCATAATACTTGCATCTGCATAATGATATTGTCTCAACTAATTTAAAAGTAGAATTTTACTTTATTAATAGAACTTAAAACTAAATTTTTTATTATGTGACTTGTCACAAAATAATGGAGTTATTATCAACAACATAGAAATAGAGTAATACAAGTTTTGTCAAGTTTCCTTAAATAACAAATATAGCTTTACCAAGAAAACATAAGAAATAAATACTTTCTTTTTATAATATGGTAATAAAAGTTTTAGTAAAATAATTTGTTAGTTTTCAAAGTTCTCACAATAAGTTTAAGATTAAACTCTTTTCAACTCCATGACAAAACCAAGAAACAAACTAGTTTTCAAAGTTAAGATCAAATCAACTCATAAAGTTATAAAACCACTTAGGAAAAATAATGATTTTCAAGAAGGAACTTATTTTCGAAGAATATAAATATGATAAGATAAAAAATAAAGGGTTTTATCAATAAAAAGGATTCTTTTCAACTAAAATTTGTAGAGGAAATAAAAGACCAAGTCTTAGAAAACAAGAACTTATATTTAAACAAGAAATATAAAAAGAAAAGACTCATTTTCTAAAACCATTCTAAATGCAAATTTATAAATAGGTTATTAACAACTTAATAGACTTTTGATAACTTTACTCTTTTATCACTAAAAGTAGAAATTATAAAAAATCAAAGTTAAAGGAAAATTTACTTATTTTGGAAAATGGAATGAGGAAAATAAAATAAAAATATACTTATTTATAATAACCTAGGAAAATATAAAGTTTTTTCAAAATATTTAAAAAGGAAATTTGTCAAGTGAAGTTTTAACAGTTCAAAATGAATTGTTTAATGAAATAAATTGTTGAGACACTACCATTAAAATTTTTGCATATAAAGTGAGATTATCTATATACTAAAGGGATTTATAAATCATATATATACCTATATTTTTATCAAAAGTTTTTTGAATGAAGTTGAGTTGGAAAATTGTTTCACAAAATCTAGAAAAATTCTTTTTGAATCTGTACCTTACGGTTTCGGAATCTAAATGACCTTATATGACAAAGATAACCTTAGAAATGGATAGATCTTTTCAAATAGGTAAAAAACGGTATATTATATGCGAAATTTCGAGTTAAAATGAGCAAGTTATGACCATTTTAAATTGGAATTTCATTCTATACGAATTTGACGAACATAGTAAAATAGAATTAGAAAGTTTAAGTATAATTTCTACGAAATACTCATCCCGGGTATTTCTATTGTCTAGGTGACGAAGGATACGAGATTATCCTTCTTGAGGATTTCTACGACTAAGAAGATTGCGAAATGAACGAGTGAGTTATTCCTCTTAATTTCATTACCTTGCTTGTGTTTGTAAAGTAGTGGCATTAGTATACTAAGGAAAGATAAAAATGGATATGTATGGGAATTCGAGGATATGTATATATATGTGATTCTATGCTTATGTGTGAAATGAGAATTAAGAATATCGCAACTTCCAATTGCCTGTTTAAGTGTTTTATTTGCTTACTTATATGATTGCTTATTACTTATCAAATTGATTGATTGCCTCCTAAATAAACCTTAATAAAAATTGGCTTAAGAAAAGTAAAACGCTCACGTATAGCATCCATCGAATCACATCTCTTTGGGAAGGCTACTACTCCTACGCGTAAAGTTGGATTGGCTGTTATCGTGTTGTGACACGAGCCATGTTCCTTCCTAGAGAATCTAAATCGCCCGGGGAATGCGACTCTAGGTTCGAAGCCAAGCCAACCGAACACTTTAGGTAAGGACCTAGGAACTAGCAGTAGAAGGTCGCAGATCTTCAACACCGATTCCCTAAATGAACTTGTTTGAAAACATGGTGCGAATGAAAAGGAATACCTCACTAAGCTAGCTGTAGCTTATACCTCTATAGATTTTGTTGAAACAAGTATACCCATGGCTTAAATTGAGGATCATGATATTAAGGAAGTCATGGAAGGATGTTAAGCTTTTATGAAAGAAATGGAAACATAAGATGAAGTTATTTTGTAAGGTTCCTTATACGTAATGTATTCTATGTTAGTGTTTTGGAAATTCTAAGATGTATATTTATTTGAAGACAATAGAGGGATATGCCCATAAGAATTGTAATTTAACTTGTTTATGTTTTATGATAAGTATTCTCTTTTCCTTGTTACTTAATTATTATCAATGTAAATTGCGCTACTCCGATGTGTTCCCTTGGTTGTGATGTACGCCTTGTACATTATATGGAAGTCTCTGCATAACTGAGGTAGTCATTCTTAGGCTTTAGTATTATATACGGTAGATTGTTACGTTTATGGTATCCTTCGGGGCATGACAATTGGTCTCCATGCTAGTCTATCTTCACTCCCTTGGATAAGTCTTGGTGAAATTCTCCCAAAATCCCTTTAAATGTCTCTAATATGCTCCAATTTGACTTGAAATGAATATATATCCCAACTAAGTACCAATTCTCCTATAAATCATGTCAATAAAACTATAAATTGGACTTAATTAGTCATTAAGATCAAGGATAAATTATGCTTATTAAATATCCTCACGTTTAAGCCTTGCTTTTCCTTAAGCAAGAAGCTGATATTAATTTGGAAAACATGGAAATCACATGGTGCTAAATTCAAAACACTAAAAGTGAGTGACTACAGGTAAAGATTCTCATGATTCTATCAATAAGCTAAGATGCTAAGGCTAATCCTAGTAGACCAGCATTTACCCTCACTAGTTAAGTAAGTTTCCAAGAGAAAAGTGAACACATGATCACAATAACAAGAGAAACTTAGTTTCTTATTATGATTATGCACAAAAGAATTATAGATATTAGGTGTTTCCTTAATGAAAGCATACACATCCATCTGTCCTTGAATTTCTCTCCTTTAAAGTTTACTTCTTCTCTATGCTTTCTTTTCTTTTTGCTTTCAATGCAGCCTTTTAAGATTCTCACAACCCATGTAACAAACTATTAGCTGATAATCTTAAGCTCGTCACTCAAGTTAACAAACGTTATTCCCTTAAAAAGGGCCTCCCTTCGGACTTACTTATTCAAGTTATAAGACTCACTGAACATTTTTCTTTATTTTTTAGCACTTTAATTGATAAGTGACATCCTTGGTCGGCCGATCCTAGGCCAGATGACCTTAGGTAAATGGGTTTTAAAGGTCCCCTTCGAACCACAGTCACCTGTAAATAATATATATATATATATATTTTGAGAAAATAAACCAACAAAGGCCAGTGCATCAAGTGATTGATTTTATTTGAACTTTAACACTAAGGATTTTCCTATTTTACTTTAACTTTCATGTCAATTGCTTTTAACTTTTCAGTATATAAAAACAACAAAACTCCCTACTCATAATCATGTGCCACTATAAACTTAGATTCTTAGTTTAATTGGCATCTAAGAAGCCTCCACTAAGATATCACCATATAATCTTAACTTTATCATTAAAGAACATTCATGGAAAACATGCAAGTCACTACTTTCAACATCAATAAAACTCATTAAAATCCTATATTAGCACAAATTCTCAATCAACAACTTAATTTAGGGAACATTTGATAGTTCTAATCATTTGCACACACTCATTCAATAGGCTTCATCATGCATGTAATCATGCTTCCTTCCCCACACTCATTAGAGACATTGTCCCTAATGTCTCAAGTAAACATAACAGAAACACGATAAATAAAGAAATTAAGAATAGAAGAACTCCTATGAGATATTTGTAGTTATGTCTGATTATAATCACTGAAGCAACTCACAGAAGTGGTCACAAGCAGAATTGATCATGCAATCATCACTTACGAGAATGCAAAAAGGTGAAAGAAGCATTTGAAGGTAGAGTATACACTGGGCACGATCGTGAGATAAATTGTGGTAGGGACTGGAAGTGTGCTTAGCATCTATTTTCCAAAGTCACAGTTGTTACTTAAAGTAAGGAAATCCCTCTACCCCATGTTACGGGCATGAGACAGCCAGTAGTAGCCTCAGGATGATTTTTTTTTTTTTTTTTCACTCTTTAACCGAATATCATGCCTGTGACATTCAACATGACCAAGAGCTTTCCTTAAGTCACGGTTATAAGAAATGATTGGATGCTAATTAAATCATCTAGTATAAGCCTCACGGATGTGACATTGCCCTTTATAGCTACTGGTCATCCTCAAAATCTCCCTTCCTCCTTCTATCATAGGTGTGAAGATCAACATTACTTGCTATTCTTCACATGTCATGCTTGTGACTTTTAAAATTTTATGCTTAATTACTTTTCCCCACACTTGAAGTCCTCGAATGCTTCCTTCATGGAATTTTCTTTTTCTCCAAACACATCTTTTTAGATATTCATCCATATATATTGAATAGGACTCCTACAATCAACAAAAACTCACAGCCAGATTGAATCACACTAAAAGCACAAATACTCTACCCAACTACATAGACATACGCACATAAAGATAATAAATTACAAACAAGAACATTTCACTTCATAAAACATAAAAAACATTAATATACAACAAATAATGGAATAACACAGTGATAACAATGGAAAAACAACAAAAGTTGTGATTAGATTAACGAACCTCTGGTTTTCCTAATGATGTTGTTATCGGTAACAGTACGAAAACTTGATTGGGCTCTCTAATTGAGTGACCGAGTTTTAAATTTATAATCCTATACTTTCTTTTCCTAAATATGGCCAAAGTCAAGCAAGTGCACCTATCGTTATATAGTTTAGGATTAAGTATAGGGTCGTCTTCCATAGGGAACTAATTAAGGGTTGTCTCCTATAAGAAACTAATTAAGCACTAGTACTAACCTTCTTCTTGTTATCTAGCCCAAAAAGACTTAGGTTTTAATGATAGTATTGAATTTCTAATTATACTATTATTTACTTAAGGATGCAAATACACATATTAACACATAACAAAGAGATACAATGCAAATATAACATATGAACCTACAACTCATGATTAACACGTAATTTCACACTATCAATGTATTGTTATTAGTCTTAACTGCAGAATTCAACATACTCGTTTGAACTCTTTCGCAAGATCAATACTAGAATCTCTTCCTAGGCTAATAACAAATCAAGGACCACATTAAGTCCAAGAATTCCATAGAACATTGCAGAATATTTCACAATCCTATCACTAAGGCTATGAGCAATCATTTTTAACAATTCAGATCTATTCATTGGGATGATTTCTCAATCTATGTAAGTGAAATCTGGCAAAAGTCCATGTTGTGCACTACATAAAGCAATGCTACACATACGCTACCATTGAAACTAAGAAGTTTAATAGCAATTATGAATTTAACGCACTTCTTCATACGAAATCATGAAATTTTCTTAATACACTACAATAAACAAACATTGGGCAAAACACAATAAGAATGAGATGAGAGATAGAAAGATAACATGTTTCTTCCATTGCTAAAACTGGCTAAGAATTGCCTACAACAACACATTGAAGATCCTTCGTTGGTCTCTTTCGAGTTCCATGGAGGAAATCATCACAAATACAACACTTACACATCACAATACACTCACAAACACACTCACTCACTCACTCCCCTTGCAGGGAGGACAAGATGTTTACATTATTCCTACATTAATGGTTACAAGGAATGAATGAATTGATGGAAAAATCTCTCCATGATATTATTGAATGGGTATGTTATCTTTTATACCCTAAGATGTTTCTCTAAAGGTTACAAATTCACATGTAAAACGTATTAATTATACTTTTAGGGAAAAGTCGAGAGAGTATATTTTTGAATCATACTGAGAACGCCCTTAATCTACCCTTGGTAGAGTCTGGTTACTTGAAATTTATGAATTACACCTATGATTCTAACTTTAGTAGCCACTGATCTTGAATTCTTTAGGAATCATGCCCATGAACTTGCTCTTAGAAGTTTTGAAGTTAAATTTTCATAATTCATGGGCATGAACTTGCCCTTAGAAGCTTCTACAGCTGAATTTCTCATTTCACGCCCATGATTGGTCTCCATGCTAGTCTATGTTCACTCCGTTGCATAAGTCTTTGTGAAATTCCCCAAATCCCTTTAAATGTCTCTAATATGCTCTAATTTGACTTAAAATGAATATATATCCCAACTATGTACCAATTCTCCTATAAATCATGTCAATAAAACTATATATTGAACTCAATTAGCCATTAAAATCAAGGATAAATTATGCATATCAATTGGAATTCAAGGTGTTGCTTAGCATGGACTCTTCTTATACATGTAGAATTGATGGTCTTTTGGGCCTTTCTTAGGCCCTTTGACTTATGTGAAGATGGTAGTAGGTCGAATAGGCTAATGTCAAGTTCGACTCGTTTGGCGAGATTACCAGGAAAGTGTACCAGTTACCTTTAGACAAATACATTAGAGATGGTGACGAGATGAAGTTTAATGAGCCATTATACATTGAAGCTGTAGGTGGAATCGGGCCTGACGAAGTTTACAATAAGCTTATTGAGCAAGGCTTGATGATGTTCAAAGGGTGGAAATGTAAGGTTCCCCTAAGGGATAGGAGGTCATATCTCCTTCCTAGTTTGACCGAGTTTATTTGCCTAAAGAGGGAAGTTTTGCACTCTATGATATGGCATTTAGATTTGGTCCAGGGATGCCTTTCTCTCCTTTTTAAAAGGAGTTCTTTGACCAACATAGGTTGTCTCCTACTTAACTACTTCCAAATGCTTAGTGTATCCTGGTAGCTTTTAAGGCTTTGTGCCTGAATGTACATGTGAGGTCCATTCCAGTTTTGTTCTAGCAATATTATTCCCACAAGTGGTCCAACTTGAGCTGGTGGTATCTTACGAAACAAAGTAAGAGCTCATACAATCTTCCCAAGGGGATTACGAGCTTAAACGGGTGAGATTGCAAGAGCTGATTCTTGGTTGTTAGCTTAAAAGAGGGTTCTTAGTGCAAGTTTAATTTCTAGGTAAAGTGATGCCTTCCCATCTGGTTTAGAAAACCTTCAAAATTAAGGCCTCACAACACTAGAGCTCAAGAAAGGGAAAAGGAAAATAATAATAAAGTTTTTTAAAACATAACAAAAAAGGCCACTGGGATCAAAATAATTCCAGTTTTAGGCAAGTTGACCTCTTCTCTTGAGGAGACGAGGTCAGCACAAGTTGTTGACATCATCTCTTCAAGCTTTTCTCTTCACCTCACGAATTCTCTTTATATGAATATTATACCCAAACTCTTTTAAGATGGTCAATTGGAGGTCCTTCACCCTCACATCTGTAGAATTACGAATCTCCAATATAATGCACCAAGACATGTTAGTAGAGTCCAACTTAGAGTGGTCCTGTGTAGTGATTTCATCCAAGTAGGTGTGGAGTCATTCATATTTAGTGATGTGAAACTGCCTACCATGTTTCTTGTAACTACCTCTAAGTCTCCACTTGCAACCTGTATTATGCATATCAATACATCTAACTGCCCATGACCTTGGATCTTAGTCCAGCATCTTGAAATTATAATGATTCGATATGTGCCACATTTTAACTGCCCGTATGAGATGATCTTTAGTCTTAAATTGCATCCTAACCTTAAATTCATCGCTGAAACTCCAATTTCTAGCACTCATTTCTGGCTCATCATCAAACATAGCATAACCACTAACAATCAGTAGTGAAAAAAGGTACTGACATTGAGCTTCCAATTGCATCAATCTTTGTGGAAGCTTAGAAATGGTGGCAGTCATTTCTATTACGTTATACCCTGGTACCAACATCTTCTTGGGAAAAGTTTCCACAATATCATTTCTATCATCATCATAGTCGTCACTAGATTCACTTACCAAGGAGTCTTGCATCATATTAGTATCATGACCACATGTCTAATTAGGTACTAATTTTAAACTTACCTACCTACACCTGTGTGCTTCATATTGTTTGAATTGGAGTAGAGTTTGAGTTCACCAACCCTTAGCTGCTAATATTTCCATCAATAACCATTTCCCTTGCACATGCCTATGACAATTTGTTCTTAAATATTTGCAATACACAGACACTGATCCTTTAGTGTACACGAACATCTCCTACACAGCATCATCATCAATCATTAGAATAACATCATAGTGCAGTATCCTATCTCCAATAGATATCATATGACATAGCTCAACCTGATGTGTATACCTATTTCTCTTAAGTCTATTGCAAATGATGTCAAGTATTTGCTCATATGTTGAGTTTCTACTAATACTGTCCCAGCAATTGGCCACTTATCATAATCAAAACCATCATTTCCCTCCATAATGTTGTCATGAGCGTACAATACAAACTTAACCTTATTTATTTCTCACTTGCCCTGTCATCTCATAAAACATAGGGTGAATGTATGAAATTCGCATCATGACTTATCTATTGCACTCCCCTAATATTTAAACATATTTGCTATTACTACTATATCCACCCCAGTCTTATAATAGTATATGATCAATGTGTATGATGTATAACAATATATGATTTCATAATTTGGTTCTTAAATTCAAAAACTATAGAGTATAATCATAATTATATCAGGCATTGTCTACAAGGCAGCATCAATAGCACATACGGTTAGCATACAAATCACATTACCACTCTACGATACAACTCATCTAACACTATGTACAAAACCCATCTAACGTATAATGTGCTTCATTTAATAAAAAAAATCCAATAAAAAAATTGTAATTTCATCTCAAGTTAGTTTGTCAGAAAGTTAAAAGAAAAAAAGGGGTGGGGGGAAGGGGGAGGGAACAAACCAAGTCAAGTCCCTAACATGAACCCATTCTCGAGACGTTAATTTCTTCAGTACAAATAAGACTAAGTAAGTTCCTTTTGTTACTAATTGTTCTCTTGTTTTTTGAATAAAATCGAATTTAGCATCTCAACACCAAATATTCAATAATGCAACATCAATAATAGTGAAAATTTAAGCAAAAAATCAAATGCACTTACTATCGAGTTTGGCACAAATTTTTCGATTTTGCACATGAATTGCTTCACTTTTTCACAATCTGATGACTTCAGCAATGCGTGGTGATCCAACCTACTTAATATGATGCCATGATTTTGTGAAAATCCTTGTTGCAATTAAGGTTAGGTTAGGGTTTTGAATTTAGAGGTTTTGGAGGGATTTAGGGTTTTTTGCTTGCGCTAAATGAGGAAGAAAAAGATGGTGGGCAGGTTGAAGAGAGGAGGTCCTTGTATTACGAATAGACCTCGTCTCTTGAAGAGATTAGGTCATTAATGGTTGAGCTTCTCTCTTCAAGAGACAATGTCAGTTTGTTTAAAATTGAGATTATTTTAATCTCAATGCATTTTTATAATTTTTATAATTTATTATTATTTTTCTTTTCCCCTTAGGAAAGGATTGATGGATTCATGAGGTCACCACGTAGGAAGCCCTTAAACATTGAGATCACGGTAAAAAAAAAAAAAAATTTGAAAGGCTAGCTTGTCACTAAAGGTAACAGATAGGCGGCTTATGGAGGTGTGGAATGGTTCGTTGAGTGTGGATGTAGCCTCGCCTCTCTTCCTCCATAATGATTGAGTTGAGCTCTAACGAAGAGGAAGACTTTTGCAATTAATATCTAGCTTATGGTATCCGAGTGTTTGAGTTGGACTTAGTAGGTCAATTACTTGTTTACTAATTTTTTGTTTTTTTGTTTTTGTTGCGATTGAGATCAAGATGAGGGACATCAACGAGCTTCTTATGAGGCCATTGATCAAGAAGATGAAGAAGACCTTGGCTAAGAGGAAGGCATCTTCAAAGTGGCCTATTGCAAAAGCAGAAATGCAGGATCAACCTACTCCCATTTAGGTGGAAGATTAAGGTGTATCCTCTCTAGGCTCCATGTCTAAGAAGCAAAAGACCAAGGATGCTTTAGTTATTAATCTAAGAATTTAGGTCATGCAGACCTTGGCATGCCCTCGATCTCCTAAGGTGCAAAGTCTACCTCAACCTTCCCCAGTTGCTACTTCATCGAATGCTCATGCATTTCCTAAGGCTAAGGTTGATGGGACTAGCATTAATGTTCACGCTAATTTGGTGAGGTTGGGAGCTCATGGGGGTTGACCTATTACAGTAGTTGTTAGAGGTCTCCTTAATCTCATGGAGGTAGGGCATGAAGTGGAGTGATATCCCTATTAATTGGAGCTCATTTCAGGAGATGGTTATCATGCAGGACAAAAATAAGTTCAAGACTCTGTTTAGGGAGTTAAAGCCACACTGGATTATTTAGCAAAATGTATGACGTTACTTTTTTCGTGTTTGCTTTGAATCATGATGGGCTTTTTAGGAGATCTCATTCCTTTGTTGGATACTACAAGTTGTGGCGGCTACGTTTGAAGCTATGAGGTATGCAAGGGAAAGTTGGGGAGTAGTAAACTGACTCCTTTTCACTAAGTTCTTTCCTTGTTAGATTATATGTAGGTTTCTTTTAGAATAAGCTCAATGTCTTGTGACTGAATTCTAAGGAGTTTAGGAGGTTAAAGGCTCATGTTGTCGAGCTTAAGAAAGAGCTGTTGGAGTGAAGCAAGAGGAGATTATGTTATAGAGTGACTTAAGGATTCTCCTAAAGGAGAAGGAGAAAATAGATTAGGACATGGAGATCAAAGTGCTTCGATGTCAAAGTGAAGTAGTCAAAGATAAGAAAAAAGCAAGCTTTGATTCAATTCATTACTGATGACTTTGAAAACAAGCGAAATGACATGAAACGAAAATGGGATTCCTTGTCTTGTCAGTTAAAGGAGACTTCCTTAAAGCTCAAAAACCTAAAGAAGGAGGCTAAGGCGTTTGACTCAAAGCAAGGTGCTCTTAAGGTGAGGTTATTGTTTCTTCCCCCATCTACTTTGTTCTTTTTTCTTTCCTTTCTTCTCTCTTTTATATGTGTTCTTTCTTTATATTCAGTCCTGAATGGTGAGTTTGAAGAGCAGATAGGTGGTAAGTGATGCGACTAAGAAGCAGGTCCTCAGGGAACTTATGTAAAGCAATGAGTGGATTGAGCTCTAGGGGAGACTCATAAGGGAGAGTGCTGAGGTGGTCTCAGATGAAGTGCTTGAGAGGTGCCTTGACCTGGACCTTAACTTCTTGGCTATTTGGCTTAGTGAAGCTGTTGCTAAGGTCGAAGAGGAGGAGGACGACGAAGGTGAACATGGGGTAGGGGGTTCATAGGAGTTGTAGGAGATGTAGGAACCGAGGGGGCTATTGCTATCATTATTTAAGGGGAAAATTAATAGGTCCATCTAATTATGACCTTCGATCTCACTATTGCTCTAAAAACCTACGAAGAGGGTCGCGCCAAGGTCCTTGTTGGTTCTATAGAAGCCTCTAGGGAAGATCTAACTCAGCCTATTTTCAGCACCATTTGTATAGTAACAAGTCAGGAGATCTTTGGTGATTGTTGTACTGTAGAGAGGATGGATTGAGTTATTCTCTGTTCTTGTTGTTTTTGTTTGTCTAGTAAGCATGTTGGCTCATTTTTCGGCCCTCGAGGTGGCATGTACTTGTAATATTTTCTAATGAATGAAAGGAAACTTTATTTATAAATTGATTCTTTGAATGTATTCTTATTATTTTCCATTCTCAAAATGTCACTAAGTGTATATCTCTTTGCTTCATTTCTCAAGCTCATGCTTAACTGATGAGGTTTAGTTAGACGTGTCGTAGTGGTTTTCAACTTAGCTTAGTTTTGAACTCATTAATTGATGGTGATGTAGGGCAAAGGGTAGTATGTAGTTGGTCAACTTTGTGCTTGAGCATTAATAGGCCTATGGAAAACTAGTAATAGGTGATGGCATCTAATGGTCTTGAGTGCACCTGTAATCTTTCTTTTTTAGGGCTTTAGGCATTCCCAAGATACAATCAAATGGCTAAAGGTATGGTACTCAAGATTCTTAAGATTTGGTCACATTAAATGCTGTACTAGACATGATTTTCTTTCGCTTGTAAATAACGTCTTTGGTTGAGTCAATGTTCATCACATTTTTAAAACTGAGCTATGGAATCTTGAGCTGATCTTTTCATGTTCTTAGTTGCATTTTCACACTTTAAATCTCTTTCAGCTAAAATGTTCTCACTTCGGTTTATTGGTTTTCTTGATCTTCTTTAGTTGTATAGGTCGAGCCCCTAAGGGCCATGCATTATAGCCATGAGCTTATGTTTCTCTGCTATATCTATTTAATGGAGTCAATTGCCTTGCTATCTCTTTTTATGTGGATGCGAGAAGAAGAAGAGGCTGTGGGCTGAAGGTGATGCTACTTTGCCATGCCGACTTCATGTCTGGTTTGATTCCCTTGTCTACTCCTTATCTGAACTGAGGCCATGTTTCTCTTCTAAAAATCCTCGAACTGATATCACATGCACCGTGGACTTGTCCTTAAGGATGTGGTGATCACAATGGAGTGGACAGAGTGAGCAAGCACTTCATCCTTCTTTGATAACCTCTTACATTCCTTTTGACTACTTTAAGACTTTAGTTATAAAGGGGCAAGCCAACCTTCTTTAAAGCATCAATGCCTATTTCCTCAGTCATTTTCATAACAAGTGGAGGTGATTGGGGTAAAAAAAAAAAGGGGGGGGGGGGTTTAGGGGAGAAGGGTGGCGCAAGAAGATTGGGATCCGTGGCGACCTTGTTCGAACAGTCGTGTAAGCTTATGGACTTTTCCTGAGGTCACCACAAGTTGCTTCGCACTTTTTCTATTTGGAATCCTTCCAAATGGTGCATTGCTATCTTGTTATTCCATATCATTGTCAAGGCTTCATGCCTCAACTCAAAGATCAAGCATACTTATAGATTTTTGGGCTTGTGAGAATTCATCTTGTAAGCTTTTGGTCGGGATGCTAGCTAAAACTATCTTGGTTAAGACTTTAGTCAAAACTACTATAATTATTTTCTTTGAACCAATGAATTTGGTTTTTCTACTTATGCTAGATTTTTTCTTATATCGTTACATAGTTTCAGCTTGTACCTTATCCTTTAGGTAGTACACATATAGGGATTATGGTCAAAACTATAGAGTTGAGCTAACTTTTGTTATACATGTTGTAATACATTTAGCAAATTTTGAGCTCATAATGGAAGCTACCCTCTTGAAGGGAGTTATTCGAGCTGTTGATGGGATTTACCTTTAAGACGAAGTTACTCAATCTACACAAAAGGATGAAGTTCTTGAAACTCTCGAAGCCCATGCCGATCCTCTTGTTCAGCTTTAGCTTAACAGCTTTTATATGATAGTTTTTGCTCGAAGGAAATGAAGAGAAATCGCATTAACATAAAATTTTCATTTTATTCATATCTTTTCCTAAGGTTAAATCCACTAACATAAGGGGTTCACAAGACCTTATCTTGAACTTTATACATGTGTAGTGTGGTTAAACATGATGAAGTTAAGCCTCTTTCATTTAAAAAACTTTCTCAAGTTGTTTGCATTCCAAGTCCTTGGGATGAGCCCACCATCTAGTATCTCGAGCTTGTACGCTTTATTCTCTAAGGCTTCTTTTACCCTGACTAAGTCTTCCTAGTTTGGGCCGAGTTTTCCCCAAGTTTCTTTAGACCGAATTGTCTTTAGTTTTCTACATATCAAGTTGCCTAGGAGGAAAACATTGCGTTTAACCTTTTTGTCACAATACCTGGTAGCCCTTTGTTGATAGACCGCCACTCTCTTGTTGATGATGTCCCGTGTCTCTTCTATTATATCCAGTTCGGCCTTGAGATCTACCTCATTGATAATTACGTCATAAATCTAGACCTGAATGTTTGTTAGCTTGAGCTTGATGGGTAGAACAACGTTGGATCCAAAGGTAAGTTAGAAGGGGGTCTTTTTGGTCAAAATTCATCGAGTTGTGCGATATCCCTACAATATATTCATCGACCCATTTGCTGCTTAGGCAATCAACTCTAGCTTTTAGACTCTTCATTATAGTTTTATTGATTACCTTGACCTAAACATTTGCCCAAAGATATAATGTGGAGTGATCTTGTATTTTACATAGAAATCTTTGTTCCTCTTCGAGCTAAACTATTTCCCATTATCCATCAAAATGGAATGTGGGACTCTAAATCTAACCAGGATGTTATGGTAGAGGAATCGCTAAACATCTTGTCTATGACCTTTGCTATTGCCTTTTCGCTCTTTACAATCATGTCGTCAATCTAGACTTCGATATTCCTATTGATTTAGGCTTTGGCTAGCTAATCACTTATGATAGGAATATCAGTTGACTTGAGAGAAGTTTTGAATTGATGATATGTGTATATGTATTGTAGAGAGAAGTGTGGAAGGAGGAATAGACAAACCCGATTTCTTGAGTGCACAACGTGACAGAAGATCAAATTAAATAGATTCGACCGTTCTTAACTCATTCTTCACTAATTGTAGGCTTTGATCTTTTCTTTGAAGTGTTTTGATATAGTTTCCATGTTGGTTTCAATCTTAGCAATATGTAGAATTCCTCCTAAATGAGTAAAGCATCCTTCTATTTATAGATGTTGCTCATTGATGCTAGCCTTTGGATCTTTTGTAAGGATTCGACAGTAGAGATGGAAGCTTTCTTTTCTTTAGTTATAGGTTGGGCTTGCAAATAGCCTTAGAAAGAACCTAAGGGCTTTTATAATATAAAAGAAGCCCATTATCCATTTAATATAACCCATTTATAATATAAAAGGACTTAAGACCTATTTTAGTCAAATGAAGCCCAAAAAAGGCATTTTTTTAGTCTACTTTTCATGCATGTGGAAACCGAATAAGGTCAAGAGCAGAATAAACTAATCTAGTGATCTCTATTCCAAGCCTACCAAGCTGAATCTTGTTACGATATCCCTTATTGGACTTAATCTTCTAAGCTCTGTCACTATCTTAGAAGACTAGCTTATGGTATTAAATTAGGCCAAAAGCCCATTTACTAAAATGATCCTCTGCAAAATACTTCAATAACTAACCTCTAAAAGGTGGCTCTAGCACTCTTGAGCCTAAATGGCAGTACCAAAGGATGTATCAAAGGAGCTATAGACCTCGTCACTTGCATTCATCTTGATCTACTTGTAGCCTGAAAAGGCATCCATAAAGATAGTAGCTCATGACCCAAGGTGCTATGAACAAGTTGATCGATTTTTGGTAGGGGAAAACAATCCTTTGGGCATACATTGTTTAGGTCTGTGTAACATACGCAAATTTTCCATTTACCATTGGATTTCTTAACCAATACCACATTGGCTAACTAGGTCAAGTACTTCCCCTCCCTAATTAATCTAACTCATTGGAGCTTCTAAAACTCTTCTTCGATGGCAACTTATCTTTTTAGGGTGAAGTGCCTGATCTTCTATTGAACTAGCCTTTGTGTTTTATTTACATTCAGTGGATAGGTGATTACATCTAGGTTGATGCTAAGCATGTCAAATGGTGAACATGCAAAGACATCCTTATTTGCCCTCAAGAAAGCTCTCGTTCATGTTTAAAGAGATCGATGTTCCCATTTTGTAGTGTTTTCAGGACAATTGTTTAAGGTGATCTCTTCAATGAGTTTAGCAGGTTCATTGCAGTGCACGAGTTAGTGTTCTGTTTTAGAATCTTCCAGACTTACACAATCTCCTTTCAGAGCCTCAAGGTATAACTTCCTAGACTATTCTTGATCTCCTCTATAAACCCCTATTCTTATTGGGTGAGGAACTTAGCTTTGAGGTAGGGTTGAGAGACAACCATACTGAATATCGACTAGGTACTGGCAATCAACAACAAGGAAATCAATATGATGTGTGGCGTAGCATTCCCTATCATCGAGTTCAAAGGGAAAAGTAATGATACCTTAGGGTCAAACAGGTTAGTTGTCGAACCATACAACTCATGATCATATGGCCTTAACTTAGGCTTGAATTCATGCTCCATCTACTCATAAGCATGGTTGAAAAGAATATCAACACTACTACTAATGTTAATCAACACTCTCTTAACCCTCTAACCTAATATACGAGCTAAGAAAGCCAAAGAGTCTTGGTGAGGGGTTTGAACTTCCTCAAAATCCTCACTAGTAAAGGAAATGATAGTGTCAACCCTTGCTCTCTTAGGTTCCAAGCTCATCACATGCCTCGCATCACTTGAGCTCGAGCTCGAACTCGAACTAAGCTCCCCCAGTCTAAAGTTAGTAGCCCTCTTATTATTGTGTTGATTTTGCCTTGGCATTCTCAAGTGGATCGAAGTCGATTACGTTGATCTTGAATGTCATTCTCTTAGTTATTCTCTTTTTCATTGGTCCTTTTTTTGTATATAAAGGAATTAATAGTCATAATAACTTTCACAAAGAAAAGTTAAGCCTATGCTAGTCAATCAATTATTAATGATAGTCAACAAAACTTTAATGCTTGTCAGTTATAAATTTCAAACAAAGTTAAAAGGAAACCATAATTTGAATTAAATGATGCAAATTAAAAAGGGACAAGAACTAAGAAAAATTTTATGGGTATCTCTAGGGGTGTTCAAAAAAACCGATCAAACCGAGAAACCGAACCGAAACCGAAAAACCAAACCGAAAAATTAGGTTAACCGGTCCATCGGTTTCGGTTTAGGTTTATGGTTTTTAATTTTTTCGGTTTTTGGTTACGGTTTCGGTTTGTAATTAAAAAAACCGATGGTTAACGGTTAACCGGTCCAATAATTATATATTTATAATATTAGTTAATTTTTTCAAAAATATAACATAAGTATATGAAGTGAAACACGACACCGTGACCCTAAGCCTTTTTCTCTTTATTTAATTATTTCTTTCCCATATCCTTCTACAGTTATGCTACTCTGCTCTCACAAGTCAACTCACAATCACGCCTCAATCCTCAATCTCACGACCATTATAAAGACAGATCCAGTACATCTAAACTCTTCTTGATGCAGCACCATGAATTGATGTAATGTTTACAAGCTGTGTGGCTGAAAGGATGATTAAAAATGCCTTCATTGTTCTTTGAAAATATGAACAAACGGAAATTTATCAGCTGTAAAACAAAAAATGGATAATTATTATATTAAATGGTTAAAAACCGAAATCCGAAAAAATTAACCGAAAAAAATGGTTAACCGTTAAGGCGGTTAACCATTAATAATGGACTGGTTACGGTTTGCATTTTAGAAAAACCGATAATTATGGACCGGTTCAAAAAATAGAGCCATGGACCGGTTAACCGGTCCATGAACACCCCTAGGTATCTCTAAAGATTTTAAATCATAAATAACAAAGTTAAAATATTAGAATTTTAATTAATGTATATATAAGAGAATGAAAATGAGAAATTACCATACCAAATTTTCATGTAGTGACGACTATAATAAGAATTTATGAAGTTTAAGAATTAAGAATAATTACAATAAACTGAATCTTCAATTAGTATACAAAAATGTAATAATCATGAATCTAATACAAGAAAATGTGAGGTAGGATTGATGGGTTTCTAGTTTCCTCTTGATTCGTTAAATGTCATGTCTACAATTCCATCGTGTTTTGTTATTCTATGTCATGTTCAATCTTGTCATGTCTAGTCTTTTGTCTTATGTCTGTCTTAAAAATCAAGTCATATATCAATCTAGTACTTGTCTGTCCAGCTACTCTTGACACTCGTCAACCCCTCTCATAATCAAATTTACGATAAAAGACCGAGAGTTTCTTGATTATAAACAAAACAACAAAATATATGAGAAAATATATATACATATATATATGTATAACATGACTCAATGAATGAAGACCAAAAAACAAAATAAAACTGTAGTATTGATACAAAAAAAAAAAAAGAAAGAAGAAAAAAGATGTCTCTAATACAAAACAAAATACCAAGATCAATAGACCTCATAACCATAACATTGACAATAATAAACAAATGTATTAAAAGATGCCAATTATGACACAAGTCAACATTGTTAATGTAATAGTAAATCAATCAACTAAAATGAAAAAGAAGAATGTAGCATAATTCCGAGAAAAAATCGAATTAAAACAAAAAAGCATAAATAATGATAATACAAGCATGTGACACATAGAAATAAATAATTCATCTATTAATGATTAATTGGGAGCGTAAAACCAAATTAATACAGTTATATGTATTTATTGTATTTCTTTAATTTTCCTTTTTATATGGTGAAGATGAATAAGGATGGTATATGAAGGAAGTATGGAAATAAATGACTCCTTAATAGAAAGCTTTTGGCAAGTGTAAAAGTGGAGAAAATGCTAATACTGTAAGTTGGAGAAGTATTCAAAGTAAATTACAGTAAAGTTTGAATGACAGTACTAAAGATGTTAAGTAAACAGAAGTTGGAGGTGAAAGAAGGATGATTGGAGTTGATTAGAAGGAATCGAAAATATAAAAAAATCTAATAGGTGGTTGACATGGTGATATGTGATTATAGGTAAATGAGATGAATCATTATTGAAGAGTAAATGGTAAGAATTTGGAGACAATCAGTATATATAAAAGAATAGTTGAATTTGATAAAGATATGAATGAACATGTGGAATAACAGTTGCAAGAAGAAAATGTGATCTTAGTGAGTTATAAGGTATGAGGAATCTAAGGGTGCTGAACAATGATGGCATCTGAACTAATTTATGATGACGAGTATTAGGATGAATCTTAGAAATGTCTATATGGGATCATAGATATAAATTGTTACATAAGTAATAATAACAATTTTAGGAGATAATTGGAATGACATAAATGATAAATGAAAGTTGTGGATTAATTATGGTGTCTGACAATGGTGGAAAATTTTGATTAAATCAATAGAAGCATAGGTGTTAACATCATTTGAAATAACAGCCTTGTGTAAGATTTGATATTTAGAGTTATGCTTGAAAACTAAAAATCCTATATTTGGAGCTTATCCTGTATTTGGAGCTTTATAATTGTTGTTTGAGGAATTATGAGGAGATTATGTTTTAAGAAATTCATTTATAGTTATAAATTATTATATAAAATTTTTCGCCTCATGCGATTGAGGTTTCTAGGTCCAATTAGTCAATTTAGGATATTATACTCAATAGACTCAAAGATTCTAAATTTCATAATTATGTATCTAGATTTTTCATTTGGATTCTAGATTTGTGGATTTTCATCTATTACTAATTACATCATTTATAATTGTATTAGTTAGTTTAAGAAAATATCTTTTAAATTGGATTTAAGGCTTCTACATTATTCTTAGAACACTTTTGGGTTGAAAAGTAAAGTTTAAATTTGTGGGATTAAATATTTTTAAAGTTTTAGAGTTTCTGGGCCTGATAATCTAAGTTAAAGTTTTAGGCTATATTCATATTTATAAAATTGAAAATTTTATTGTAGCTTTCGATTGATAGATTTTGACCAGTTACTGATCCTATCGTGTATATTTCAAACCTAACAAATTGTCTTTAAGCTATTAATTGCTAACTAATAGACTCTAGAAATTTATCTCTTCATTTTACACTTGATATCTAGAGTCCTATGTTTGTATCTATTGAGTTATTGTGTGGCGACCAATAATCTTATCTTTGGTATCTTTTACTAGACTAAGAAACTTTTAATCAAATTTTTAAACCATGAATGAGTTCAAAATTATTTATTTTTAATTCATATTTTAATAGTCTTAAATCACAAAAAATCGAGACCAATCTTTGTGACTTTTGTTAAAGCTTTTTCATTATATTCTTAGTTATTATCATATTCGGGTTGTGTAATTCAAGGTGTTTGCATATAAGTTACACATAATTTTTAGTTTATATGTATTATTTCAGTAATATATATAATTATTACAAAATATAAATGTTATATATAAAACATATAGTTTAATCAATGTAATAAATGAATTGTACACACACACACACATATATATATACACATGTGTTTATATTATGTTATATATATTTGAGCAATATACGCTAGATGTAATTCATACTTTATATGCATTCTATAAGTTACATATATTTATATATATTATATATAATCTACCTATTTTGTAAATGTTTCATATGCAATTTCTATTTTAATACATGTATTATATAATATGTTATATGCATAATCTTTACATAACATATAGATTATGTATTTATAATCTATACCATATGATATATATTTGTTGTGTATAAATATGCTATATATGTAGCAAATAAGTCAACTATATATTGATATATAAATTATATATTTTTTATTTATTTATAAGATTATATTATATATATTATATCTATGTTATATATATAATTTATAATATAATATACCTATATATATAATTTATTTCATATATGGATAGTTTTGTCATTTTATAATTTATTTGGGGATAATAATGTTATATTTTAATAAAATAAGAATACAAAACAATAATAATATATTTAATGGGTTTGTGGGTTTATAAACGGATTTAGGTCCTAAACCCAAACCAAACATGTTTAAATTCATGTCATTTTTGGGTCTTACCCATTTATTAATTGTGTCAACTTTTACTTACTAAACTCTTTTATAATCATGTCTTGTCATGTCGTGTCGTGTCTGGGTTTACAAGTCGGGTCCTAAATTTCCAGTGCTATATATGACAAGATTTTTTCTATCCTTTTCCTTTTTAGTAAATTTTAGGGTTTTATTATGAATAGTAAATTTTAGGCAAGGTTTTAGTTTTGTGATTTTAAATAATAGTGCTAAAAAAATATTTTATTCCTTTCTTTCAAAATTTATGTTCTTGAGTAAATTTTGAATTTTGATGCCTATTTGTTAGGCATACCTTTGAATCACGAGGCAAGCAAAAGATTGTTATATGGCAATTGTGCATATTTGTGTCGATTTTAAGTCAAAATACACATGCGACTTTGAGCTTTGGGTAAAATTATTGAGTTGTAAATTAAAATTAAACTTACAAGCTTCGTCTTGATGTTCAACCATAAAAACACAAAATAAAGTTAATTTTGATAAATTGTGGCTTTAGGTGGCACCTCGATTAGGGCAAACTTGACCATTTTATGGAAAAAGCAAGTTTAGTATGAACCAAATTGTAAATAAACTAGAAGTCAAAATTCTATTAAATTGACTTCAATTTGAAAAGTTATTTTTCAAATGTACATTGAACCATTTTCTTGTTTATAAATAATTTACATTTTTTGAAGAATTAATAAGTAAGTGTTGGATTGACTTAGAATCCTACTTTGGGGTAAAATCAACCTTAGTCATTTGAATGCTTAAATGAGATATAAATTGCACACATAATGAAGGCACATTTTAACGACTTGTTGGTATGGGTTGATGCAATAGGTTGCAAGTTTCAAAACTCCCTAGGGGCTTGTTATTTTTGAAATTGGCATGTGTAACATGTGCACTAAGCACCTATGCAAACTAATATTTGTTTACCACATGATCTTTTGATATTTCTCTATAGCCTATAGAATTCTCTCTTTTTCCCCCTAAAGAATATATATATTTCTTGTTGGTTTAATGTTGATGAGATCACCTATTAGTGCAAGTTTGCTTCTTGCTATGTACATGGATACGAAAGGATTCACATCGTAGTTACGACCAACCTATAAAGGTCATCCTTACTTCTTAAGATAAAAGTATTGGCTAGATATATATCGTGGATTTCTTACTTGGAGCATTTCACCTTTATAATGAAACATAAATATGGTATTATAAATAAGGTAACTAACGCATTGAGTAGCAAAGGAGTCTTTTGAACAAGATGCATGTGGAGGTACCTTACTTTAGCTCTTTCTATTATTTACTTGAGGCTGATCCATACTTTTTTATTATTTTAGCTAAAGGGGCAAGTGAGAAAACATAATTCTTATTGCAAGATGGCTTTCTGTTTAAGGATAATCGATTATGCATCTCATGTTACAGTTTACAAATTCAAATTATTAAGGAGCCACGTCATGTGAGGCGAGATAAAACCTTGAAATTGGTTCAAGCTTCTTATTTCTAGCTAATCATTTGCAAAGAGGTAGAGAAATTTATGCAGTGTTACAAATTTTATACTGTCTTTAAGGGGACAACCACTAATGCGGGTTATACATGCCGTACCAATTCCTATGCAACGCATTAGTTTAATGTTAGCATAACATTTGTGGTAAGATTATCATGAACACATCAGGGTAATGATTCCATCTTTGTTGTGGTTGATAGATCTTCAAAGATCATACACTTTACTCATTGTAAGAAAACCACATGTGCATTTCATGTTAGTTGGTTATATTTTTAATACATGTATCGATTGCATGGTTGCCTTGATCAATTGTTTTTGATAGATATACAAGTTTTTTTTTTAACTATTTTTTGTTCAACTTGTGAAAGATCGTGAATACTCAATTGAATTTCAGTAATGCCTATCATCTTCAAACAAATGGGCAAAATGAGGTTGTGAACAAATCCTTAAGGAATTTGTTAAGATGTTTAGTTAGTAAGAATGTAAAAAGTTGGGATTAGAAGTTGAGTCAAGCAGAATTTGCAAATAATCATGCAACCAATTGTAGCACCAGTAAATCCATTTCAACTAGTGTATTTTGTTGTTCCTCAAGGTCTAATTAATTTGTTGCCTTTGTTAAGCAAAACTAGAATTCAAAAAAGGCAGAATATTTTATGACCAGTTTGTAGGAGGTTCATAGGAATGTTCATGACAATTTAGAGAAGGCAGTAGGTAAGTATAAAGAAGTTACTAATAAAAAATGGAGGCATGTAGAATTAGAAGTGGATGATTACATTTGGCGGCTATTCTTAATAAGGAGACATTTTTATATGGGTGAATACAATAAACTTCAACCAAGAAGATTAGATCATTAGAGATCATCAAGAAAATCAATCCTAATGCATATGCTTGAAGTTGCCTAGTGGTTCTGGGAAAAAAGTGCCAGATTGAGTTTTAAATTTGTAATGACAAACATCGGGTTAAATATGAATTTACCTAGAAAACTTGAATTTCTCATAAAGAAGAGTTTCTCTCAGTAGAAATTGTCACACTACTATAATCTATGTCAGCAATTTATTACATATGGTACAATACGTTACTACATCTCTATGCAAGTTTATTTATCGGTGACAAGGCATGTAAATCATATAGATTTATTCATTGATGTAGTAGATTCCATTATAACGGATATTGTCCTTATCTTCACTCGCTTTAATTTAGGGTAATGTGTTGTGATAGTAAAGATAGTGTGACTTTTCATCGATTGGATCACGAGCTCAAAAGTTAGTCGTGATATAAGCTGTCTTTTCATCAAAGCACTATTAGTCTTTAGTTTGTATCACAGGTGAAATCGCGGCACGATGCTTGGTACAATCGGAGTTGTATTATGAATCATAAGGCTTAGTTGTCTTAGTGTAAACCACGGTTCAAATTGAGGGCATAGTTAAGGGTGCGATCAAGACTTTTGCCTTGTTTTCTTGCCCTTAGTTGAGATCTTTAGGGCATAGTTGAAATCTTTCTTCAAACGTTGTTGTTGTTTCCTCCAATCATGACTCAAACCACTTTATTTCTTCTGTTATGACCTTTAGAGTTGAAAAACAACATTTTCACAATAATAGCACAAAATTCTAAGAGTTTATCTAAAAATGGGTAAGAAAAAGCATGAATTCCTATGAATGGAATTGAGTAAAAATAACTTATCAAATTCCCCTGCAGTTAAGCCTTTGCTTATCTTTAAGCAAATAATCTTTCAAGATCACAAAGCAAAGCTTAAAAAAAACAAATCTTGAATGGAAATTGATTAAGTGGAACTTGAAGTTCTTATTCACTTCAGCTCGATCATTAGTAAACTTAGCATTCTACTACATAATTAACTTCATATGATCCTGCCATACCATGTGTCAAAGTTACTCTTGTTAAAATCACTAGATTTAACCAAGTAGATCAATTTTTACCCTCATAATTTAAGTCAAAATCCAAAGCAAAAATTATTGAAAAAGTCAAACAAAGTAAGAGGAACTCAATTAACCTTATCCTTTTATACTTATAAGGATCTAGTCCCTTAATCATCTAAGCATCATACTCAAAAGTGAAGCCATGCATATCAGTTTATCCCCTGAATCTTTTTCCTTATTTGAGGTTTCATTTCAATTTCATTTATTATTTGTATACTTAAAAGATGTAACATGAAGGTCATTGCCTTCTTCTTTTCTCTTTCCTCTAGAGGGCCTTTGCCCCTATCTTTTTGCTTTTTCTTCAATATTCAATTAATAGAGGGGTCAAGCCTTGCTCTTCTAAGGGACCAAGTCCTACTCATATTGATTGAATATGATTTTCCTTTCTTTCATGGCTTTTTTAAAATTGATAGAGGGGTCAAGAAATCGCTCTTTTGAGAGACCAATCCCTACCCCATATCAATCCTAAGGCCATGGTCATTTCATTTTAATCTTTACTATCGAATATAAAACAAGGAAAAAAAATCATCAAGTTACAAACATCATTTGAATCTTCACTAGAGACTATAAAGCTCTCAAAATGACTAAATGGAAAGCATATAGATCATTTAAGCTTTTATGATTATTTGAGTAACCTCGGGACCTTAAGCCAATTTTAGCTGTAAATTCTCAAATTAAATAACAAGCAAAGCGATTCCACATGGATATTGTTGGGATTCCATAAGGTTTTAAAATTTATAAAGATTAAATCTTTTTGCAATAGAATTTAAAAACAAAATCCTAGCTTAATATCCATGTGCTTTGATTAGACTAAAACAAAACAAATAATTCAAATATATACGTTTAAATTGAAGTGTGAAATCAATTGGTAAATTAGATCAATAAGTACCACAAATTCGCAATCCCCTCTATGGTATCCACACGAATGAATACTCCTTTCAAAAAGATCCTTCACGTGCTAGCGTTATCTAAACACTTCTAGACAAGATTGAGAAAACTTTTCTCACGACTCTAGTATTCCTCTTTTAGGGTTTACAAAATTTCTCTGTAGGTCTAATGTTAACAACACATGTGGTTCACTCTAAAAGAGACCTCTTATGTCTTATTTATAATAATGTCCATATAAATAATGACATTAGTACTACTAATCTTATTAGGGATAAATTAGTTATAAATTAATTTATTAACATAAGAATTCCTAGTCCAATTAAGAGTTATTATTATTCTTAAAAAATTTATTTATTTATTATTCTTAACAAATTAAGATTAATAATAAATAAATTTATTATTCCCGCTGGACTTATTTAAATTTAGTCTATGATCTTTTTTTTATTCATTCTTTTGTTTGTGACCTGTAGGTTCACTTCATATTGACAGTTGACCTAAAATCATTTTGGTCAACAAAATATAAATGGCCTCTAGAAAGACATTATATTTACCCAAATAATTAAGTGAAGATCGATCAAATGATATCTATGTTAAACATAAGGCATGGACAGTGCCATTCTTATATCGTTCAATCTTATCATTTCTCGATCTTCAAGCAAATTGACAAAACAAATGAAAATGATCACACTATCAATTCATTTAAGCACTGCCATACATTTCTCAATTTCACTTATCGAGGGGCCTAGAGACATCTCTCCCATAACGAGAGGGATAAATCCTATCTTAATCACTTAACTTTCTCTACATGATTCAAATTACACTCAATCTCAACCTTTATAATTATCCAGGTAAAGACAACGTTTAATTGAGTCGAATCATAATGTTCTTCATGTTGGAATATATGGTTATTTCAACTCTAAGGATATGCTGATATTGTTATTGTGAGAATCACTTATGACACTAATTCATGTAGTGATCTCATAGTGGATCAGTCTAGTACATAGTCTTCTAAGATGTGCTTATAAGTTTGATTTATATCTCCATACAAATAGACATCTCATGACTATCAATCAAAAACTCATAATAGATTTAATTCGTTACCATTCCCATAATAATGAGCATCTAGGGACATTTAGAATAATTAAATTATTTATGAATCCTATTATAGAGTAAACATGCAAACAATATAATAGAAATACCTCTGTATCAATAATATATCTATAAATGATAATATCCAGTAATTCACATAGGACACAATCACTAACAGATATCATCGAGTGATTTCAACAAAGTGAAGTTAACTCATAAGTAAGATGATGATGTTCAATGCAAGTTCAATTGAGTTATTTAGTGATTTTAGCTCAAAATTTTGAAAAAATTGGTCAAATTTTCACCATTTCATTAATTTACTATAATTGTGGGAAAAAATGATCATAGAAGCACATTTATTCTATTCTTAACAAATTATTATTATTAGTCTTATCCTTTAATCTTGCTTAATCCCCTTCCTCTACACTTAATCTAAACATTGTCTTCAATATTTAAACATGACGAAACATATAGGGAAAAATAGTAATTTAATGCGCAAAGTAATATTTATGAATTAAAAGTTTGGAAGACTTTCTCTATTTGAAAATCGCGGGTTGAGAACAAACAAGAACGATGGGCTCCGTTGTCTTCTTGATTTAAGATATTTAAGACTAAGTCAAACAAGACAAAAGATTAGTAGTAACTAGAGGCTTGATCAAAGTTGTGGTTGAAGTTGTGAAAAATCTTCTAAGTACATCGTAGCCTAAATTGAATTGTATATAAACTTATACAAGCATATCCAGTTCTAAAGGAATTTATTTTGCCACAAAGAATTTTAATCATTTCAGAAAGAATAAAGAATAAAGAATTAGACTAAGCTAAAAAGAATAAAGGATTTATTTCTGAACTAAGTCAAAGAATATTAAAGAATTTTGAGTCCTTTAAAGAATATTAAAGAATTCAACTTATCATATAAGAATATAAAATTTTAATTAATGGAGTTGGAATTTCTAATCTTTATCTCCAGCCGATAACGCCAACTCCTACTCGCTTTTTTTCTGCTACCCTTAGATGCTCCATCACCTTTATTTCCTCTCTAACTTCTACGAGTTGTATCTCCTCTTTGTTCACCTCTTTATGCACCACCACCTCTTGATGTATTCTTGTTATTTCTACCTCTACCTCAGCCCTAGCCTCCCTTAAAGTATCAGTACCTTTTTTTTTCTTTTTTCTGTTTCTATTATCTAGATTTTTCTTTTTTCCTCTTCTTCTTCATGCTGTTATTCTAGTTGTGGGGCATACAAAAAATTATTCTTTTCCTGATCTCTCATACTTGCTATATTCTACATGTATCATCTCATCTTTTCAGCTTGTCTTTGTTGGAAATCCATTTCTCTTTGTTTTCTCTCTTCTTCATTTCTTCTTCTTCTTTTAAGGCAAGTTCTCTTTCTTTTATCTTTTGATCATTAGCTTTTTTTATTGTTAACAACTCTTTTTCGGCCTCCTTATCTAACTTTTAAAATTTTCTTTCTTCTTCTTCTTCTTCTTCACTTCTTCACTACCTTTTTCTTCAGGAGGTTTTTGGGGTACTAGCTTTTTAAAGTAGCCTTTTGTTCCTTTCTTCATCATGGCACTAATAGGGAGTTAATCACAAAAATCGTCATCATCGTCAACTCTTTGTCCCTTCTCTAAGCTTCTTCTCGTTCCTTAATAGAGGCTAATTTTTACGCCAGCATAGTATATGTTCTTCTCTGTTGTCTCCGCTTGGCCTTTAATCTACTAAATTCAAGAACCACCTTCATTTTTCTAAGGTTGGCTTCTCTCTCAGCCTTTTTCTTTATCATCTCTCTTATTTCTTCATCCGCTAGATATTGTTCATCAACCCTAGTAGCTATCTTAGCTTCAAGTTAAGACAATTCACGATCTGCTAGGTGTTGGCTTGTTTGTTGAGCTGGCTCCCCTTCTACCAATGTCTTATTTAGGTCAATGCCACTAGGGATTGTGGCATTGCCTTCCCTTTCAGTAGCCTTCTTAGTATTCACATCAACTTATGCCATTGCATTTGCTACTATTTGATCAAGATCTATTGGGACTAATTCTTTAGGTATATTAGCAGTAGGGGTGGTGACTTCCATTTCCTTCTCTTCCATTATACTACCACCGAGGACTATAGCAGGGTCTTCTTCAACTCTTGGGGTAAAAGTAACCACCGCCTACTCTATATGTACCTTGTACGACATAGTTTATTAAAGGTTATTCAAGTAAAACCCTAATATTTTTAAAAGAAAGAAGTAGAAAATAACTTGTTTTAAACATCAAGGAGATTACTTAACATCAGTAAAATCAGATATCCAAAACTAAAACCTTAAAAGCAACGTGAGTAAGCACTTATTTCCACAAAAATAAATTGAAAGAAAAAGGTTAGAGTGAAGAAATGTGCTTACCTTATTAGTTTGGTACAAGAAATACTATAAAAGAATGGTTTTTTTATCGAGTTTATGTAAAAAGATGTTTCAAGGGTTTTAAAAGGGTTTATCGGGTTTGTTAAGTTTTGAATGAAGTAATAAATGAGAGAGAAACAATAGTATTAAAGCTTATATACTAATCAAATCATGGTTTCAACTGTGAGCGCAATTTAGAACATGATTTCTATTTTATTTAAAAAAATCGTGGCCTCAAGTTGGCTTTATCAAACCTGCACAAAAAAACATTAAAAGAATCACGACCTTTATTTTACTCTTGGTTTAAACTGCAAAGAATAAAGAACTAAGGTAAAGAGTAACCACGGTTACAATTGTGGGCCCAAATTAAGCCTCAATACAGACTATGACCAAAATCTCATTCTTCTTTAAGAAACGTGGGTGGAATCACGGCTTAGTGTATCAAGTGGAGTCCTACAAAAATCACCTAGAGACAAGCTTGAAAGCGCAAATTGAAGCACAAAGGCAATTGCATTCCTATTATTCAAACTCTAATAAAGAATTTAACCAAAAACATCATTCATATTTACAAAAACTCTTAGGAGAACCTGTTAAAGTTTTACAACTAAGGTTGTCAAACTCACAATTCTATGTAGAATCACCAGGGGGTCAGTAGAATCAGAACATGAAATCGAAACGTAGAAACGTAAGTTTCTATAATCTTTACAAAATAGTTTTGAAAAATTATAAAAATATTTATAGAAGATATAGAAAATGTAAAACACATCATGGATGTAAAAAAAAAAAAAAAGAAATTAAGTTTTTTTTCCCATAATACCACTTGATCTATGATATAACATATATAAAAAAGAGTGAATAGAGTCAAAATTAATTTATTTTCTGTTGTGTTTTGTTTGAAATAAGTGATAGATTAAAGGAGAATAAAAATTTTCAACACTTAATTATATAATTGAAATAAATAAGTTTTCTTGTAAACTTTACAACTATAAATTGACTTGAGCAAATTCTGTAAATGTAGATCAAGGGTTTTCAGGGGAAGGAGGGAAAAGGATAGAGAGAGTACATGAAAATCAAATAGAAATGAAAACAAGAAAGATGGATTATTCTAATTCCTAATAGTTTATGAGCTTGTAAACATATGTTTTTATTTTTTTATATTTTAGCTCATTTGACTTAAATAGATAGAATCAGTAAATTCGATTAAAATCTTAAGATTCTACCAAGTTTACATGTAGACTCGGTTAAAATCATAAAATTCTACCAAAAAAAAAAAGATTCTACCCACAAGTTAACTCGGAAGGACCTCCTAAAATCATAAATTCATAGAATCGTATGGGTAAAATCGTGATTTTGACAACTATGCTTACAACCATCAATCATCATTGATCAAACTCTTCAATAAAGAAACATACTCAAGGTCTTTAAAACAAAGAAAAATTACATCATCTACAACATAGCAACTTTCAACTAAAAAGTAGGATTAGTCATCTTAGGAGCCTTCCATCCTCATTTCAACTCTTATCCTGGTCCTTCGGATTTACCTCCATGTTGGATGGCAAAGTTCTTTAAGGTCTTTCTGATAAGAGCTTGGTAATCTAACCTAACTGTGTCTCTATGATGTGAATGGTAGCTGAGTGATTTCTCAAAGTAGTGTCAATTCCTTGCTACCTAGTCTTAGAGGCCTTCATAAATTGAGGAATTGACCCTTCTAAAGAATTCTTTCCCTAAGAAAAATATGATCCTTAACCTTACTACTTTTGAAAATTTTGATGGAAGAAAATTGGAATTTTGGAAACCATTCTTTCTTCACCTAAAATTTGGATGGCTCCTCCAGCTAAGCTATAAGTATTGCTGTAAGGATCACTTTTACGTCTATTGTAATTTCTAGAACACTCTACATTCTAAAAAATCATGCTCTTAGAACCTTACCCTATACCTCCATCAACCATATGCACTTGGCCAGCTCCCATGGCCATACTATCAACCTTTCTAAACAGAGCCTCTATCTTGAAGATCAGGGATGTCACAACATCTCACTCAAATATACCTCTAAGCTTCTCTTTCCTAGCCTTGACAGATGACCAAAAAGATTCAAACACTCTTATGGGGATTTTTTGTTTAAGTTCCCTCCCACTGCTACATTAATACCCTGCCTAGTGCCATAGTTAAGTCTATTGTAAAATGTTTGCACTTATGTCCATTTAGGTAGTCCACGGTGTGGAAATCTTCCTAGGGACTCCTTCTACCTCTAGAAAAATTCATAGAAGGTTTCTAATTTCAAATAGTGAAATGAAGTTATATCCTGCTCTTAGCTTTGTTGTCCTAGAGGGTGGGAAGTATTTTCTCATGAAGTTCTTAGCCGTTTGCTACTAGGTGGTCGTGGACTCTAGGTAGACTATTGAGCCATTTCTTTGCATTCATCCTCAATGAAAAAGGAAACAACCTAAGGCATATGGCATGATTATAGGCCCCATCAATCTTAAAGATGTCACAAATTTCTAAGAACTGCTAGAAGTGGGTGTTAGGATCTTCATCTTGCAATCCATCAAACTACATGTATTGTTAGACCATTTGGATAACATTGGGTTTTATAAAAAAAAAAATTTGTTTCTACCCTAGGTCTGGCTATGCTATTATTTGCACCATCTAAAGTGGGTCGACAAAAATGAAGCATGGTCCTTGGTTAGTCTATCCTAATAAGTTTATTTTCTCTTTCCTTCACTCCTCCTCCATTTTCTAGGTCCACTCTATTCACCGTCCTTCAGAAAAAGTCTCCTCTCTTCTTAGCCATTTACCTAGATGTTCTTTCGATTCCTTGAGATTCCAGAGTAAAGAAAAACAAAGGGTAAGATTGAATCCTAGTCATAATTCTACAATTTTATTACGGTAAAGAATTAGTCTACAACAAACCTTTTTTACAACAGACAAACTATAAACGAAAACTACAACAAAAACTTATGAAACAACAATAACAACACAATATACAATAACAACATCTATATATAGGAAAGAATCATGAACAAAAAAATTAAAGAATTAAAAAAATGACAAAAGACAACAAAATAAAACCAAAACGAACAAACAAAACTATACAAAAGAGCTATAAAAACTATACAGGCATATTTATAAATGTAAAAGGGATTGTCAAGATATCTACACATGTACAAATGAAGGAAAAAAAAGAATTAATACTTAAAAAAAAAAAGAAAAATATTTACAAAAAGAAAAAGAAACTATGTACAAAATCAATATTACAGATATTTACACAAAAATAGAGACAAGACAAAAGCCAAAGCTATTCACACTATGAATAAGGTAAGCAACTAATTTAATAGATTTAAAACTTTTAGGTAGTGCTTTGTTGAGCTTCATAAACACATTCAAAGTTGATTCCTCACAAAGGTGCCAGAAAAACTTAGTTGATGTGTGCGTTTCGCATTTTAAAAGCACAAACATGAATCTAAAGTTTTCCAAAATTTTACAAAAATACTAATAAGTTTTGTTCAATTTTGGTTATAATCACTAATATAGGCATGCATATCTACTGAAATAGCATAAAAAGTATTAAGTCGTATTCCTTAGGGATCATTAGTATCTACATGCTCATTCTTCGTCTATTATCCAGCTAAAGAAACATTTAGAAGAACATGGAAAAGAGAAAAAAGATAAGCTAAGGTTAAAATTAATTATATATACGTTTTCGAGGCAAATTAAGGATATAAGTTTGTTAATGCAAGATAGAGCTTAGGATTTGCTTCACCAAATGCCTATCATGTGATTTCTTGACAAGCTCAAAGATATTTTTTGGGTATATTTATACTGTCAAATTCATTAAGGTAAGCTAAAACCTCTCTCAATGTTAGAAGCTCTAGATCTATATTAGACCATCGGAATCTCTTTACAAGCTATCAACAACCTAGATTTGCATAAAGATTAAGAATCCTTAGATTAATAGCCATTTTATTGAATTTAAAACCAAGTAACAAAAAGTTTCACCATTTCTATCTTTAAGTGATTATGAGCAACTTTATTAGCATCCTAGGTTTATTTTAAAAAAATGATTTTTTAATCTATTCAATTAAAATCAAACATGGATTTGAAAGATGCACCATACAATTACACCCATGAACATAAGTTTGAGCTACTAATCACAAGTACTATTCATATTTGAAATCACATGAATCAGATCTTAAATTTACAAACCCTAGGTTAAGATAATATATTTCTCCATAGATGTAAACATTAAACTCAGATTCAAGAGAAATAATATGAGATTAGAGATGAATATTACAAATTAAGCACAACAATATTATAAGAACAAATGCCAGGTTAAATATGAATTCACCAAGAAAACTTGAATTTCTTGCAAAAGAAGAGTTTCTCTTAATAGAATTTCCCACTCTACTCTATTCTATGTTAAGAATTTATCACATATGGTACAATACCTTCTTACACGTCTATGTATGTTTATTTATAGGTGACAGGGCACAAAAATCATGAAGATTTTATTCGTTGATGTGATAGATTCTTTATAACGGATTTTGTCCTTATCTTTACATGCTTTAATTTAGGGCAACGTATCCGAGATAGCAACGACAAGGTCACTTTTCATGGCTTGGATCACATGCTCGAAAGTTGGCTATGATAGAAGCTGTGTTTTCATCAAAAGCATGATTAGTCTTTAGTTTGTATCACAAATGTAACCGCGGGCATGATGCTTGGGTACGGTTGGAGTTGTGTCATGAATCATAAGGCAGGCTATCTTAGTGTAAACCATGGTGCAAATTCAAGGCATGGTTTGGGGTGTGATATGGACTTTTGCCTTATTTTCTTGCCCCTAGTTGAGATCTTTGGGGCACAATTGAAATCTGTCTTCAAATATTATTGTTGTTTTGCTCTAATCTTGATTTAAATCACTTTATTTATTCTTTTTATGACCTTTGGAGCTGAAAAACAACATTTTCACAATAGTAGCATAGAATCATGGGATTTTATATAAATTTAGATCAGATAAAGCATGAATCCCTATGAATAGAATAGAGTAAAAATAACTTATCACATACGATAAAACAAATGAGTAAAGGCAAACCATAATGCTCAAGGAATAACAATGAGAAAAATTCATTAAGGAAAAATTTACACTTAGAGCCACTAAACAACAAACAACTGATTTGGACGAGCTAACATTTGAGGTTAAGTTACATCAAAGGGGAGAGAACCTATTCGGTCCTATAATCAACAAAGATCTCTTCACCCGTGCTTGGGTTAGTTTGTTGGGTTTTAAGAACATGAAGTTAAAGCTTTCAAAAATATATCAAGCTAATAAGTTCTGTTCAACTTCAGTTGCAACTACCGACATCAGGCAAGTACAACTACCAAAGAAGCATGGAAAATATTAGGTCATATTCTGAGGGATCATTGGCATCTATCATACTCACTTTTCATCTATTATCTAGCCAAAAAAAAATTAGAAGAGCATAATGAAAACAAAAGTTATACTAGGGTTAATGAATATGTATAGGTTTCAGAGCAAATTATAAGATAAGCTTGTTAATGCAAGAAAAAGTCTTAGGGATTGCTTCATCAAGTCCTTGTCATGTGATTTCTCAACAAACTCATAGGGTTGTTCACTGGTATATTTGCATTGCCGAATTCACTAAGATAAGTTAAAGCTGATGTCAAGATCAATAAGTCTATATCTAGACCAAACCACCAGAACCTCTTTACAAGTTATCTATAATCTAGATCCTCATAAAGTTTAAGAATCCTTTGTTTTAAAACTAACCTAATGAATTTTAAAAACAAGCGACAGAAAGTTTCACCATCTTTCTCTCAAGGTGATTATGAGCAACTCTATTAGTAGCTGGCATGAATCTAAAAGATGCACCACGTATTTAAACCCACGAATTTAAGTTTTAGCTACTAATTACAAATACCTAGTGATAATCGTTAAATCACTTTGAAATCACATGAATTAGGTCTTGAATTCATAAACCCTAAGTTAAATGATTATATCTCAATAGATGCAGACATTAAGCACAAATTCTTGAAGAAATAGTACGGAATTAAAGATTAAATTAAAAATTAAGAGAGTATTCCAAGAAGATAATAATTCTTTTGCCTAAGAATTCTCTCTCTATACTATGATAGAAATTTTTTTAAAAAATTCTACATATGATGATTATAATATATGATACATATCGTATGCCTATGCATGTTCATTTAAAGGACCAAGCACATAAATCATGATGATTTTATTCGCTGACGTGGCAAATTCTTTATAATAGAATTTGTTCTTTATTTTTACGTGCGCATCTGGATTGCTAGCTCATAGGGTCACTTTTTATGTGGTAGATTGAGCGTTTGAAAGTTGCTTGGATGTTAGTGCTTGACCTAAGCTATGGCTTTCTACTAAAAAGCTCAAGTTCTTATCTAGATTCAACCACGAGTATCATTAAAGTCGTCAAAGGCTCAAATGTTGGCCTCTACTTAAGCTATATCATGAACTCCAAGGGTCGATCACCTCAATATAGAAATCAAGGGTCATGTCGAGTGCTCAATTCAAGGCATGATAGGCCATTTTGCATTATTATTTTGCCCTTGATGGATCTTTTGCAGGGCTCGACTAAGTTCTGCTTTGCATAATTATTGTTGTGTTGCTTCAAATCTAATAAAAAAATTTGTTTCCTCTTCTTTTGATTCTAGGAGCTAAAAAACAACATTTAGACAATAAAAGCTAAAGATTCATAGGAATTTATCTAGAAATGTATCAGATTAAGCCTAAATTCTTATGAATATAATAGAGTAAAATAGACTTATCAACTTGCCACAAGCTGAGGGGTAGCAGGAGCATCACTGACAACCTCCATTAGACCTTCAGTAGGTACATCCCCATCAACCTCCGCTCGAGCTTCAACATGAACACCACCAACAACTTCAACTCGTCCCTTCATATGGGTCCGAGGTGCCAGTGTAACCTCGGGAGCCACGACTTTAGGAGCTTACTCATCAGCCTTTTGGGCTATATCTGGGACAACATCTTGTTCGATAGTAACATCTCCCAAATCGTTACCCTCCTTAACCTCAGCTATGCTCTTCTCCTCCTTATTCTCTCCCTCCTCCTCCTCATCTTCTTCAACCTCAGTAGCAAACTCCCATAAGCAAATGGCCAAGAAACCAAGGACAATATTGGGATATTCTCCAAGCACTTCATCATGAATGACCTTGGCACTTTCCCTAGAAATACTCTGCTAAAGCTCCTTCCACTTTTGACTCTTGTGAAGCTTCACCAACACATGCTTCTTGGCCGCATTAGGAATAGCCTGCCCACTCTTTAACTCCTATACCTAGGCCTATAAAAGCAACAACAACAATATAAAAAAAGAAAAAGAAAAAAAGGGTAGGGGGCAGCTAAGAGAGAGAAAGAAAGGAAACAATTGACCTTGAGAGCATCCTGTTTTCAACCCATCGCCTCGTTTCCCCCCTTCAACTTCTTGAAACTTATCGTGATCTCTTTCAACCATGAGGAAAAAGTATCCTTTCTTGCCTTATACCTCTCCATTTTGTTTCGAGGTCGTCAACACTTTGCCTCATAAAAGATTGCCCTCACTTAGCTTCAGTGACTTAGCGTTAAGCATACAAGGCCATTGACTCCGCCTCATGCTTTAGCCTCTCTTTCTCTACCAACAGCTTAGTAACATTGCTTTGCAACTTCAATTTTTCCCTCCTTTCCTTAGAGATCTCCTTCTCTAGCTCAATCATGCAAACCTTCGACCTCTCCAGCTCCTCATCACCCTATCAACAATGACTTGAGTTGAGAATACATATGCAATTGATAGATCAAGTGGCAAAAGCCAATAAAAAGGCAAAGATAGTCAACTTACTACCCCTTAATTTGACCTTGTGTACCTCGCCAACTTAGAGAGGGCTACTGTCACACCCCCACAAGGTACCCTAAGAGTATCCATGTAACACGTAACGAACTAAAGCCACATATATTTATTTTATTTCATCTGAGGCTTTTAGAAAGATACATGTATATAAAACTACCAAAATACACCATGGCATGGACAGTTAAAACATGATCGAAGGTTGTTTGGAATAAGAAAGATATTGTATACGTACAAGTTATATATAAGAATAACTTTACAAAAGTCTTTGATCATTACACCATAACTTTACAACCTTGGCCTTCAAAAGACCTCAACATTACACTTTAGGAAAAAATATCCAAAAGTCTACATTACATTTGCTTAAACTATTATAAATATTAGTCTCTAAAAGGCTTCATATCAAAAACAAATATTCTCTTTCCAGTCCATAATCAAACAGCTCTGATATTTATACTAGCTTCAACTCCTTAGTCTGGGTCTTTCCCCATCAATCCTGTAAATAACAATCTATAGGAGCATGAGCACAACAAGCTCAGTGAATAACCAAATCTTAAAATAATTCAAATAATGTCAGGCAATGTTTAGTTATCAAACATATGCAATACAATAGTTAACTATATGCAAATTAGAATCCAAACCAATGGATATTTACACCCTCTTAAGGGTTGAAGGACCAGCTTAAGTAATTTATACCTAGGAGAGACAAAGAACTAAGGAAAGAGAAATTCTTCTCAAATTCATTTTTGTTTATATATATATAATATATAAATAATATAACATTCTGATAAGTGCTTTTTACTCTATTATTTTCATAGGATTTTGACCATGTTTCTGATGCAATTTTTTATTAAATTGTGAAAATGCGCTATTATGGCTTAATTGTTGTTTTTAGCTCTTAAAATAAAGAATTGAAGAAACAAAGAAGTTTTGGATTAGATTTTTGGCAAAACAACAGTTGCAAGAAGATCAGACTTTTATCGAGGGTAAACAAAACCTTTGAAGGCTAAATTTCGAAGACAAGACCAAGTCAAGGCAAAAAATGTGAAGTCGAGGCAAAATCACCCCACGACAATGAATATCAAAGACTCAGAAGTTTTGAACCTGAAGTAAAGTCGAGTCCTGACATTGAGGTCTCGATGAACGTACTTTTTCAGCCTGCAGCCTTGATTTTTTGATAGAAGATTGTCACAAAGGAGTCGAGTCCTGATGAATAAAATCGAGTCTTGGAGAGAGCTCGACCAGCACCCCCGCGACATAAATAAAATGCATGTTTCTCTGGTCTATACGCACGTGTAAGTATGAGAAGGAAAACCCATTATTGAGATCTTCCACGTAAGCAAATCAGAATCCGAATGATTTCCTTCTAGAATAAGTTTATAAATAAGCACGAGAGGTGCATTGTAAAATATGTAATCATATGTATAGTTTTTAACTTTGTTTTTAGTGTAGAGAGCTCTCGGTGACAAAATCAATTTCTTCTTGTTGGGTTCTCTCGAATTTTCTAGGTAAATTGCTTTAAGCTTGTGTTTGTAATTCCCTGTGAGAATTTTGTGCTTAATTAAATTCATTAATTGATTGAGTTATTTCTCTAGTATATTTGATTATAATTCCTGAGCTTACGAAGGAGTAATCTCTTTGATTAAGGATTTGTGGATCCAAATTCCGATTCATGTGATTTCGATTGGACATTTATGTTTGTTGCGTAGGTATTTGTATTCAATAGCTTGAATTTATCCAGTGAATTTAATTAGGTGGTGCATCTTATTAGATTCACATATGATTTTCATTAATGGGACCAAGAGGAGATTTTAATGAATAAGATCTAAAGCTTTTGATGAATTTGATCACAGTCAGCTCGAGAGAGTAACCGTGAAACTTTCTGTCACTTGTTTTTAAAATCAAATTGGATTTTTAAACAACAGATTCTTGAATTTTATGCGGATTTAAAGCTGTTGATGGTTAACATGAGAGAGTAACAGTCTGGCTTTAATTCTAAAATTACTGAGCTTAAGGGAGGATGTAGTTTACACTTGTGAATTTGACGGTGTAAATACATCAGCAAATACTCAATCTGAGTTTGAATCGAAATCACTTAATATGGAGTTAGTGAAGCAACTCCTAAGTTTTCTCTTGCATAGCTACAAATAGATTTTTTATTATACCTTGAAAATTTCTTGTGAATAGTCTAACCTAGTATAACTTCTTTATTTTCTATTATGATCTTCTAAATTTTCTTTAGCTTGATAGTGAAAGATGAGTGAGTAAGATACCTGTCACCATTTCCCTTGGGACTGACTTAATGCTTTCTATGTTACTTCGGTAGGTGTGCTTGCCTAAAGTATTGTTAATTGCTAATCGAATTTGAACAGGACATGTTAGTTTTATAAATTTTGAAAACTTTAACTTCGTGTTCTCAAAACAGTTTTTAATCTAAGGAACAAAACAATACAGAAAAAAAAAAAAATCACCTTCACTTTTCATTAAAACTTAGAAACTCCATTAAGTATTAACATCTCAATGTCAACTCTCATCAGGTGACGTCCTTCGTACCAACTTAGTTCCTAGAGGATTGACAGCTCAAAGGTAATCTTAACCAAATTCACTAGGAACTCCAACTCATTACCCTAGGTGTCACGCCTAGAAGGTACCTAACGTAGCAGTTCGCCGCACATAATATTAAAGCTAATGAATGACAACCTTAATCACGCATGAGCTTCGATATCACGTGCAAACGTGCTTCCAAGATAGTAGGAGACTGAAATGGGTATTACGTTTAAGCAGATAATAAAAGCATGTAATAACTTATAAAGGTAAATATGTAATAATTATTAAGATAAAAGTTTCTTACAACCTCTTAGGGGCATTCCCCCATTCTAAAAGCCTTGCTTAAACTAAGTCAACTTCAAAACATACATGAATATAACATAAGTTTATTATAGAAATTTCTCTTAGAAGTCTACATCCAAAACTAAATATATAAACTTCTTTCAAAAACTCCTAGTAGCTTTGGCTTACAACTAACAAAAGGGGCTTCTTGGTGCCAACCATAAGTAATCAAACTGTAACAAAAAGCTATAGGGATATAAGCAAAACAAGCTTAGTGAGATAACTCTCATCTTAAAACATTTCCATAAAACATATAAGTATTTTAGACAATCATATGTGAATGCATCAATCACATGAGCAAACAAAATACACACGATTAATCGGAAATCTTGTGTAGCATGGATTTTCCGCTCTCCATGTTGGGGGTTGGGTGGTTACCGGCCCATACGACCATCAATAGTTGCAAACTTACCGGCTCTAACTAGCCCATGTAGACTTCCGACTCCTACTAGCCACCACTACTACTCCTCGTTTCCCCACACGAAGAATAGTAGCGAAAAATAAATATGACTCACAATATGTTATGCATGAATTGTTTTTAATATTGATTTATAATTATCGTCGAGTTCAAGTTAAAAGTGACCAAACAATATTCATCATACTATTGCAAGAAACATAAGTTATTCACCAATTCCTCTTTCGATATACTTAGCTTCTAATCAACCACATCGTTCAATCATGAATCTAAATCACAAAACATTTATTTATTTTTTTTTTCCTTACTCTCTAGTGCTACTACTTACAAGCACAATCAAGGAAACATAATGAGCAAGGGATTAACTCACTCCATGACAATCACACCCAGTCGAAATAATCTTTTGGGAAGGCGATATCGGTTCCTTCTTCACTTAAACAAGATGAAATACCAAAATAAGTCTTTCATAGAATTTCTACTTTAAAAATTCTAAGTCTATCTTTAATTTGCACTAAAATCGAATTTGAATGAAGTTCAACTTAAAATGGCAATAACTTGCTCATTTTAACTCGAAATTTTCGCATATTATATGTCGTTTTCTATCTACTAGAAAAGATCTATCCATTTCTAAGGTTACTTTTATTATAAAAGGTCATTTAGGTCTCAGATTAGAATGTTATATATCTATTATGAAAATTCCTTTCTTGAAAAACAAAATTTTCTAATCTTTCATTTATTAAGCTTGTTCAAGTAAAACTCAAATACGTATATTTTTTAAAAGAATTCCTTATGTATATAAATATACTCATAATTTATGCATGAAGCTATAGATATTATCTTATTTAATTTATTTCCTTAAAACAACTTTTTCTAGTGGTTTGGAAAATTTGGATTTGTTAAACTTTACTTTATGTGGGTGAAGTAACTTATAAATTTTTTTATGATCAAAATAAAATATAATATATTTTGATTCATTAGTTCATCAAAAGTGAGTTGAAAATAAAGATATCTACAAAATCTATTTTTAGGAATTACAAAATAAAGTTTCCAAAAGTTTTCTTTAGTAGTACTTGATGAGTTTATTCTTTGAAAATTTATTTTCATTTTCCTTGTAAGCTGATTTTCTTGAAAACTTATTTAGCTCTTGGTTTAGGAAGTTGGTAAAAATAGTACCAAGTTATTATCTATATATCAAGACTTCTTTTGTTATTTGAAAAGGAAATATCTTTAGACTTTGAAGGAACTTCTTTTATTAATAGTTTGAAATTTCATGATGAGTTTACATAAACTTTTAAAAGAGATTTATTTGAAAATATTTTTCTTTGGAAAAACATTGATCAAATTTTATTCTTTCATCATAAAGATTCATTTTTATTTTGACAACAACTTATTAGCCATGCATGAATATGATCATGTGGTTTATAAAAGCTAAAAATATCACAAGATAAGATAATAAAGAATATAAGAAATAAATAGGCATAATAATAATAATAATTGTCAAGTATTGGGAGCCTTAGCTTCTTCAAGGCTTCTCGAGACTAAGAATAGACTAGTCCCAAAAGAAAAAATAAATTGTTTTGACTTGATGAGAACAAGTCTAAGACTGGAAATACTAGTCTTAAGATAAGTAAATAAATTGCAATAACAAGTGAGCTTATATGCTTTAAAAGATATATAACTACATAAATATATTTAGTTAGGTATACATAAGAACACATAAAGGAAAATATATTCATGAACAAGAACAAAGTATCAACATCTTGTTGTTTTCTTAACTTCCATGGTTTTAGAAAACACACACTATATTCATACTAAGCAAATGAACACATAGAAAGCTTAGACTATTACCTATAGAAGAAGGAGAAACTAGAGAAAATTTGAGAGAGCTTTTAGAGAGATTTTGAGAGAGTAATTGTAGTGTATGAAAGGTGTGAAGGAAATAGAAGAAGATGTGGTATTTATAGAAAAAAGTGGAGGGTAATTTGTGTTAATTAAAAAATGAAAAATAAAACAAATTGAGGGGAATGGGAAAGGGGGCCGGCGCAAATTGAGTTGGGGAGAGAGAGAAAATTATTTTTTTGTATTTTTGTTAATGAAAAGTAAGATATGAGATATGTAAAGTTGTATTGAAAATGAAAATTATAAGATAATAAGTGTATGGTTGTAAGAGTAGGTTGTAAGAAAAAGTAGAGATAGATAAATAGTGTAGAATAGTAATGATAATAATGTAATGTAAAGTAGATATGACAAATAAAGTACCAGTAGTAAGAAAATACGCATATAATTGCGATATCTAATATTTTTAGTTACTGAAAGATTATAAATATGATATTTTTGAAAACCTTATATCCTTATGAGTCTAACAGTATATTTGTAATATTTTTATTATTCCAAGCCTTGGGACACGCTTTTGGAAAACTGTATCCGATTGGGCTTAAAATGAATTGTAGTTTAACTAATATGATATTTTTAAGCTTTCTCATGTTATTACGAACTATTCTACATACTAATCTCTCACTTATACACTTAGGGTTACGAACAAAGGATTGTCGGACTTGAACGGTTGTGTTTAACTAGAGTTTTGTTGACTTTAGGATTTTCGATTGACTTTTTAATTAGGGTTTGAGCTTAATCGATCGCAAAACTTTGCGGGTTTATAACCTACCCCCTTTAAAGAAAGTTTGTCCTCAAAACTTGAAGTTCATACTTGAATCTTCAAATAAACTTTGATACTTCTGGCATATATCGCTTTCGGCTTCCCAGGTTGCCTCTTCATATGAGTGATTTCTCCACATAATTTTCACACACTTGATCTCCTTGTTTGGAAGCTTTTGCACCTTACGATCTAGAATCTGAATCGGGTGCTCTTCGTAGGTGAGGTTTTCTTTCAACCGTACTAGTTCTAACTCTGTGATTCTACTAGGATCTGGCACATGCTTCCGTGAAACCAAAACATGATATACATTATGGATTCCAGACAAGTTAGGAGGTAAGGCCAGACGATAAGCAAGATCTCCTACTCTTTCAAGCACCTCAAAAGGTCTAATATATCGTAGGCTTAATTTTCCTTGTGCCTGGACTCTGCGAATACTCTTGATGGGGTTTACTTTCAAATATACATGGTCTCTAACCTTAAACTCGAGAATACGCCGTTTCATATCCACCCAGCTTTTCTGTCGATCTTGTGCTTCCTTCATTTTGTGTTGAATGATTTGCACCTTGTTAGTCGCGTCTTGTACTAAGTCGGGTTTGATGCTCAACTTCTCTACATCATCCCACAACAATGGTGACCTACACTGCCTTCCACACATTGCTTCGTAAGGTGGCATTTGAATTCTAGAGTGGTAGCTATTATTGTAGGCAAATTCCACTAATGGTAGGTGTGCATCCCAACTACTCTTGAACTCTATTACACAAGCATGCAACATATCCTCCAAAGTTTGTATTGTTCTTTTTGATTGTCCATCTGTTTGAGGGTGATAGGTAGTGCTAAAATGTGGCTTTCGTTCCCAAACATCTTTGTAAGCTTGTCTAAAATTTAGGCAAACCTTGGGTCTCGATCGAGACAATTCCCGTGGGCACTCCATGAAAGCATACTATCTCTCTCATATATATTCTGGCTAACTTATCCATGGAATACGTCATGTTGATTGGAAGGAAATGAGCTGTCTTTGTCAATCGGTCAACTACAACCCAAATGGCATCATATCCTATAGATGTTCTTGGTAGTCCACACACAAAATCCATCATAATTTGATCCCATCGCCATTCGGGTATTGGCAGAGGTTTCAAGAGTCCTCCTGGTCTTTGGTGTTCGACTTTTACTTGTTAGCATGTTGGACATTTCATCACGAAATCGGCTACGTCTCTTTTCATACATTCCACCAGTAGTAGCTTTTCAGATCCTGATACATCTTAGTTCCTCCTGAGTGCATTGTATATCCTGAATGATGTGCTTCACTCATGATTTCTTTCCTCATTTCATCGTCACCTGGAACACATAATCTCCCCTTCATTCTCAACACCTCATCTTCTTTTATTGTGAAATCCATATACTTTCCTTCCTGTACCTCTCCTTTAATCTTTTGAATCGCCTCATCATACCATTGGGCTTCCTTAATCCTTTCTATTAAGGTTAGTTCCATGACTAGGTTGGTGATTTCTACTTCCACATTTTTCCCTATGAATTCGATACTCATTTTCTCGAATTCCCTTATTAGCTCCTCCTTATCAGTGAGCAAGGTAGCTACTTCTCCATGATTTTTCCTGCTTAGAGCATCCGCGACAGCGTTTACTCTTCCTGGGCAATAGTTTATCCCAAGGTCATAATCCTTGATAAGTTCTAGCCATCATCGTTGCTGTATATTCAACTCCTTTTGTATGAATAAATACTTGAGACTTTTATGATCGGTGTAGATCTCATACCTTTGCCCATATAGATAATGTCTCCATAACTTAAGTGCAAAGACAACGGCGGCTAGCTTTAGGTCATGGGTGGGGTAATTTTACTCATGAAGTCTGAGTTGTTGTGAGGCATATGCAATCACCTTTCCATCTTGCATCAATACACAGCCGAGGCCATTTCTAGAGGCATCGTTATGCATCATATAAGGTTTCTCGGGGTTTGGTAGCACCACAATTGGGGCAGAGACAAGTCGTTTCTTGAGTTCTTGAAAACCTTATTCTCTCTTATCAGTCCAAATGAACTTTTCATACTTATGAGTCATTTGTGTTAGGGGTTTAGCTATGGTAGAAAAGTTCTTCACAAACTTCCTATAATATCCAGTCAATCCAAGAAAACTTCTCACTTCAGTGACGTCTTAGGCTGTCTCCAATCCATTACTGCTTTGATTTTCTAGAGGTCCATCGATATAACTTCCCCAGATATGACATGTCCTAGGAAAGATATCCTATCTAACCAGAAGTCACACTTAGATAGCTTGGCATACAACTTATGCTCACGTAAGGTTTGTAATGTCATTCTCAAATGTTCTTCATGTTGTTCCCATGTGTTGGAGTAAATCAAAATATCGTCTATAAAGACTATCAAACACTTATCCAATAAGGGTTTATATACCCACTTCATGAGATCCATAAAAGTTGCTGGTGTATTGGTTAAATCGAAGGGCATTACAAAACTCGTAATTTCCATAGCGGGTATGAAAAGTCATCTTGGGTACATCCTCTGGCTTGATCCTTAACTGGTGATATCCTGATCGTAGATCAATTCGTGAGAAGACATTAGCTCCTTGAAGCTGGTCAAAAAGATCATCTATTCTTGGGAGTGGATACTTATTCTTGATAGTGACCTGATTGAGTTCTCGATAATCAATGCACAGGCGCATAGAACCATCCTTCTCTTTCACAAACAAAACTGGTGCTCCCTAGGGTGATACGCTTGGTCGAATGAAACCTTGGTCTAGTAAGTCCTGCAACAGAGTTTTCAACTTCTTTAGCTCGACCAGTGCCATCCGATAGGGTACCTTTGATATCGGCTCTATGTTCACCATTAGGTCAATTTCAAAATCGATTTCCCTCTTAGGTGGTAATCTAGGTAATCCATCAGGAAATACATCCGGAAATTCCTTAATCACGGTGTAGTTTCCAACTCAGGTTTCTCTCCTTCTTTCTCCTCTATGTCCACGTTACTCAAGTTGATCTCTTCATCATCTATTAATAACTCAAATGAGTTCAAATTTACTGTGGAATCTCCCTTGAATACTATCTTACTTCCGTCTTGATTTTTAAATTTCACTTCTTTTCGTCTACAGTCTACTAAAGCTTTAACGGACGTCAACCAACTCATTCCTAAGATCACCTCATATTTGCTCATTTCTAATATTATCATATCACACTTAGTATAGCATCCTTGTATCTCCATGGGAAAATCCTTAAGCATTTCTTTAGTTGACACAATGCTTCCAGTGGGGGTCTTAACTCGAAAACTGGTAGCGATGGTATCCATGGGTAGCCGGTTCGTTTAGCCAAACTAGCGGTGATAAAGGAATGTGTAGCTCCGGTGTCGAACAAAGCATAGACGGTTTGACTAGCTACATGTATGTAACCTACATTCGAATTTTATACTAGTCACGAATCTTGTACACTTGAACTATCAATTTGTATAGAACCTTATACTTTCTAGGTTAAGAATCGAATGTATGAAACTTAAGAACTTACATCATAAAGGTAAAGGAGTTTCTAAATCTAACCCGTCACCAGACTAAAGTTAGGGCCACAATCTCTAGCCAAGGCTACTATCTCAGCTCCTTCATTGTCTGATTCTTCACACACCCACTGCCCTTCCAAGTCGTAAATCCTCATTCCATGGATAGCTGCCCCAGAACGGCTTGGGTTGTTTCCTCCATTCCCATTTTTTGTCGATGTAGCTCCTCCCGTTGTACCAAGCGGTCTAGCTGGGGCATTCTTCCTCTACGGGCATTCATTGGCAAAGTGCCCAGTTTGCTTGCATACAAAGCAGACAGTGGAAGCCTTCTTCAGCAATCAATAATCTTGTGGCTAGGTCTCCATAGAAATAACATTTGTGTTGGAGCAGGGGCATCTCTTTAGGTAATGCTCTTCTTTACACTTCCAGCATGATACCTTAACCTTAAATGCTTCCCTTTTTCCACTAGCACTTCCTTTATAGCTATTGAAGGACTTAAAATTCTTGTTTTGGAAGCTAGAACCATAACTGTTCTGAGTCCTCTTCCCAAACACAAAGGTTCTCTTCTCTGACACTTTACTCTTTCTCTTCTTAGCTCCTTCTATAATGCGAGCTCTTTCAACCAATTCACGAAGGGTCCTTATATCCAATTCTTCCAATCACATCCTCAAGTCCTCATCTAGGCCACTCAGAAAGACTTGCCTTTTTAACTCTTCACTGTGTTTAAAGGATTCCGGTATGTACTGGAGTAAGTATCACGCCCCGAAGGGTACCCTAAACGTGGCAGTCCGCCGTACACAATATTAAAGCCTAAGAATGACCACCTCAGTCACGCGAAGGCTTTCATACTATGTACAAGGCGTCTAACACATAAAGGAGACACATCGGAATGATACGTTTTATGTTGATACAATTGAGTAACAATGTAAAGGAAATACAAATTTACTATACTTCAGATACAAATCACTACACTTCAAAATACAAATCATTCAACTCCAATTACATTCATCCACAGACTTCCCTACACAAACTATTACAAGACAAATCATAAAACTAGTAAATAACTTCAACCATTCGTATTCCTTGCCGAAATCCCAAAGTCATTCCCGACTTCAACCAATTCGGTTCCCACCTTGCATTCTTGAGATAACCTGTTCATTTAAACAACTATAGGGGTATAAGCTACACTAGCTTAGTGAGAATTCCCTTAATTCCGTACCATAACAAACAAGTTATAATCAGTCATATGCTATGCATGAACAAACACGTGAGCAAGCAATTATGCATGGGTATCCGGAACCCACACACAGAACGGATTTACGCCCTCCGTATCTTGGGTTAGGAATGGTATTGAGTCTACACGACCGCATCTAGTCCCCAAGCCCTCGGCTCTTAGCACTCGACTCGGCTAGGCTCATCCAAGAATGCATCCACATGCGCCTTAGTACCCCTGAATGAGCTCTGGCACCGGGTCGTTATCCAAACGAATCATCCACGGACCATACCGATCGACCTGCGTAGGAGTAGCATGCTACCAAATGCAATATGTCCAATGCGATGCATGACCAATTTAATTTTTGCTTAGGTCAAAATTTATACATTCTTTGAGTGACCATTCAATATCACACATATAACAGAAATAATATGAACGGTGCAGTTATCCAATCAAATCGGGTTTCGATATGCTTTAGTATTCTTTGGCACACATTCATCACAGTCTCATCATATATCCCATCCCCATTCATATCGATTTTTATCTTGTTCCTATAATTCTAATGCAACTAACTACAATCACAATCAAGGTAACAAAACAAGGAGAAAACTCACTCGGCCATTGGATCACCGGTCTTCTAGTAATAATAATCCGGTGGTAGGGAATCGTCGAATTCGGGATCACCTAAAAGGAAGAAATACTCTAATAAGTATTTCAACTCAAACTAATCCAAACGATTTTATACGAACCTTCAAATTCGTAATTCGTCCTAAGCGGGAATTCCAACTTAAAACGGCCATAACTTGGTCATTTTAACTCGGAATCTCGCAAATTATATATCGATTTCTATCTACTTCGAGAGATCTACCTAATTCTAATATTATATTTTAGTTTTGAAAACATTGAAGCTTCGAAAAGGGATCAGATTGGTCAGCAACAATTTCAATTTCCGAAAAATAGTTTTGTAAATGTTTGAAATGTTCCTACTATATAATTAACTATATATGCAATATGAGTGATTTTCTAACATGAATGACATGAGATGAGCTTAATGTATGTATGATCTTGATGATTTTTGCTAAAAAGAAATTTTATAACTTTTTATTTTGCAAGACCATAATAACTTACTTATGAAAAATCTAGTTTTCTAACTTTTATCATTTCCATTTGTTTTGGATTTGTTACTTAAGAAAATATAATTATTTTTGTCAAAATTGAGTCTTCATTATATATATTACTTATGACCTTCATTTCTACATAAAAATTTCCATTTTACACTTTGTAAGCATGTTTTCAAGTGGGGTTGATTCCAAAATCCGAATTTGGTAAAAATTGGCTTTTGAGTGATTCCTTTGAGTAAAAATCATTTGATATTTAGAAAATTAGGGCTCAATCATACATAACCACTAAGGACTTCATTCTCACACAAAAATTTGCATTTTACACTTTGCAAATATATTTTCCAATATGATTTACTCAAAAATCCGAATTTTAGAAAATCCACTTTTTGAATGATTCACTTGGGAAAAACTTGTTTAATGCATTAAAATTTAAGACTTTACTACATCTATTGTCTAAGGACTTCATTTAACACATAAAAATTGCAATTTGAGCTCAAATACTAAGTGATTACATATGCATCATCTTAAATTACGAATTTGACAATTTGATCACTAACTCAAATTTTTCCATTTTAATTCCATTACTTGTTTTACACATTACTCATGCCTAAGCTCATTTTAACTTGTAAAAATCATTGCTTAATGATATCTATTACCTATATACTTCATTTTTCACATAAAGCATGAGTTTTAGAGTTGATACATGGGTTCTAAAAATTGGTCTTAGTTGGGATCCGAATTTACAAAATTTATTTTTGGTTATATCTTTTGATAAAATCTATCTAAGCTCATGAAAATCCATTCCTTACATATCATATCTTATGAGCCTTTCATTTCTTAAATAAAAACTTCATTTTTGAGTTGGAAAACATGTTTTTAAAATAGGCCTTGGCCAAAATCCGAAAATAGAATTTTTATTTTGAAAATAACTTTTGGAAATCACTTTTGATTATTGTAAAAAGAAGTCTTGATGATATACATATATTAAGCCTTCATTTTCTTAAGTAAAATTTACATTTTGACACTTGGAAAGTAGTTTTTAAATGGGGGCTTGCCAAAATACGAATTCCACAATTTTGTTTGAGTTTATAACTAAGATCTATAATTAATATGATCATAAACATAAAACAAATGCATGGTAATAAGCTATAAACATCATGGATCTAAACTTTCCTTATCAAAATCTTTCATTCATGGTATCTATACCCTAAGCCCTTCATTTTAAATGAAAAATATACATTTTAAAGTTGAAAAACCACTTTCTAAATAGGGTTCCATTTTCATCCGAATTTTCAAAATTGATTTTTGTTGAAAACAAAATAGATCTTGGGTTTCCTACAACTTTCCTACCATCATCAAGCTATAGCAAGTTGTTCATGAACATAAACAAAGATCTAATGCATCTATGAACTCAAAACTTTAGATCTAGTTTTCTAAACTAGTTTTACATGCATGAATCACTAAGATAGACATGTGAATGCTAGATCTATGCATAAATCATAAGGAATAACAAAAATAACAACTTAAATAACAAGATCTATGGCATAAACAAAAATCAAAGCCATAAAAAGTTAGATCTACAAAATATAATAACTTTAAACAAGAAAATAATTATAATACAAGGTAATAAAAATGGAGAAGAGAAAGATTTCATTTTTGGCATCATCATCCTAAGCTTTTAAGCTTATGGAAGTTCATTTGATGCATGAAACCTTCATTATACTTTACCTATATCACCTATGGAGCTTTGGGATGAAGATTTGCTTAGAAATCTTTAAAAATGAAGTGTGGAAGCCATGGAAGAAGAAGGGGGCAGCTTGTTTATGGAGAAACATGAACAAGAAGAAGAAGAAAAGAGAGGAAAAGAGAGAGAAAAGGTAAAGAATGAAAAGGAAAATGAATAAATGAAGGAGAGAGAAATGAGTGTTTAAATGAATGAAAGAGAGAAAAAAAATAAAACAAGGCAGCAAGGAGGGGGCTGCTGCACGTGAAAAGGAGAGAGAGAGGAGTGTTGAAATTTGACTTGAATTAATTGTGTAATAATGTGTAATGTAACTTTTTAAAAAGGATGAAATAATTAATTTGTCAAAATGAGTAATAAGGACAATGGCAGCCATAAATAGGGTCAAAAATCTGCCATCAATTGTGGGATTATGTGTAGAAAGATTGAAGTGAAAAGGAAGTGATATGTGTAAGGTGTACTTGAAGGTATGGGTTGTAAAAGTACTTTATTAATAAAATAAAATAAAATTGAAAATTTATTCCAAATAATTGTAGCAGAATTTTCATAATAAAAATTAAATAATTATTTGAATTATTTTAGTATTTTAACAAATACGTTACCGGTACGATCAAAATACGCGAATATGGGCTATAAATAATATTTTTATAACCCGAAAAATTCTAGAAAAATATTTTATGGGAATAAAATATTTTTAAAATATTTTTCAATTATTAAATTAATTTATTTTATTTTTAGTACCGGGTCTTAAACAGAATCTGATCCCGTAAAGACCCGAAACGAACTAAATTTTAGAAAAACAAAATTTTCTATAACATATAAAATATTTATCTAAAAATATAAGACTTTATAAGAATAATAAAATTTTGTAATGAAATAAAAATGAATAGTGCAAAAGACCAATCAATTACCGGTAATAATGGAAATACGATAAAAGGTTATAACTGTAACTTTTATAATCCGAAAAATTATAAAACTGATATATTTAGAAATATTATGAAATTACGAGTCTAACGGTACTATTGGTATATTTTTGATATCTCGAGCCCGGGACACGCTTTTCGAAGTCTGTGTCCAAACGGGTTCGAAATAGGTTAAAAATTTACCAATCTGATATTTTTAAACAAACCCATATTACTATGAGCTATTCTACATATTTAAACTACATCTCGGCCTCTAGGGTTAGGGGCGCTAGATTGCCGAACTTACGCTATTGTATTCCGGTTAGGGTTTCCGGGTGATTTTCCGGTTTAGACCTTTGCCAATTTGGAAACTGATATTTATGTTTATACAACATATTTAATTTAAGAAATTTATTTTAAATTTTATTTTTGTAAGTATTTAATATCTCTTAATGTTTTCGGAATTCTTGAATTGAGTTATATTTTCGAAAGTCAATTGTTATTTGCTTTTTAATAATTTGTTTTTGAGCTTTATATTACCCGATTTTATAAATCGGAGTTAAATATGGAAATTTTTGTACGTCGTGGTTTTGAATTTGAAGACCACTGTGTTCTATTTTATTGTTAAAGATTTTCATTTTCTCAAGATTAAGAAGTTTCCGAATTCGTTCGTGTTTTTGGACTAGTTGAAATTCGGTTTTAATTTGGAGTGATTTTTAGGGTTTATTTTCAAGTTCATCTTGAAATTATTTATCGAAATTTTCCGAGGCTTACAGTAAGCGACTGAACTCGATCTCGTATTATTCGATCATTCTTCCTTTTTAGGATATATGAAGGAAGTCTCTACTGTACTGCACTCTCAAACTTCCAGGAAAATAATTCTCCAAGAATTCTCTTCTTAAGGTTTCCCAAGTCACAGGTGGTAGTAACTTTCTAGTCTTTGATTCCCACCACACTCTTATATTGAATCTCAGCATGTAAGTGCCATTGTCCAGGCGGAGGTGATGAGGTACTTCGTAAGCAGCAAAGGATCTTTCTATTTGTGCTAACCAATCTTCTGCTTAATCATATTTTCCAAAACTCCCATCAAAGTATCGATTACTTTTGATGAAATCTGGTAAGGAACTTCGATAAGGTCGAGGTAGCAGTGGTGCCGGCAAGGGGACAGTTTGGGATCCAGCTTCCGGGGATACTGGTGCTTCTACGATTGCTTCAAGTGCATTAATAGCTGGTGGCGGCACATTATGCGCGTGATGCATGAAGTTGTTGACCAATCATGTTAATTGGTTAATAGCTTCCCAAACATCACCTTGTTGATTTGGTGGAGCCGCTAGTTGGCCTGCTTGTGGTTTTTCCGGCTCAGCTAGAAGGTTATTGGATGCATGGTGTTCTCGTCTCCTACCTCTCCTACTTCGTCTGTTAATTAATCTTATTTTTAGACCTCTTAAATCTTTGCAAGGGGAAAAGATCGGAAATACTAGAAATTTACACAAGGAAAATTTTCAAGGTAATTAAATAAAAAATCATTAAACCAAACACAAGAAACTTTTCATTACTAAATCAAAAGAGGTGATAACCCTTATATAACCTGAGAGGGTTGAAACCAATCTCAACGAAAGAGAGTACATAGAAATAGGAAATAATAATTAGAAACATATTCATTAAAACAGAACATTCATGTATCACAGATAAGGATATGCCTATCCTAACCTAGGAAAAAGGTTGATGGATTCATCAGGAGGCGCTTAATTCCTTTTTTGTTTCCTTATTTATGGTGATGGTACAGGATTCGTGCTTCGGTTGGTGGAACCCTTGTGCCTTTTGATAAATTTTTACTGATATTGGCTTACTATCATTCTCTTTCTTTTGTACCTTGATGTAATTTCGGCTTGAGATGGCTATCCATCCTCTTGCATAGGATTTCCATTTCCTTGCATGAGGTCATTGGTCACTTCCTGATTTCCTTGATTCTCTCCTTCTGATATTACTATCGTGGTAGGGGTTCGGGACCTACTCCTTAAGAATCAACTTGGTTCATAGATGTTCCTCCAGCGCTGATTATTTCTCCTTCCTTCTTCTTCAGAGTCGGAGATCATCATAGGGTTGTTTCTTACAATCGTCTCCATGGGGACATCTTGGCTTAACCTACGAGGAGGTACTGGGCTGGGAATTAAGGGACTATCCCCCCAAAGAGATGTAGATAGAGTTTCCTCAGGTTCTGGGTCCTTGTCTTGGTCTTCTTTGGGATCTCCTTTAGTTTCTCCATTTCCCTTGTTCTCATGGGTGTCTCCCAAAATGAAGTCCTCGTTCGGGATTACATCTAGTTGCATTCCGATTGAGTTTGGTGGTTAGGTGCTGCATTCCGATAGCATTGGAACGATACGTTTATAGGCAGCATACCAGTAGAAACATTCTTCTGCATCAGCTTCTAGCCAGTCGCTGTGGTCTGCTACTCATCATGCACATATATGTAGAGGGGTCCTAACTTGTTCCATGTTCGAAAATATGGGATCCTGCAAGTTCTTGCAGCATAGTTTCCTTATACCTAAAGACCATCATCCTCTCAACTACATAAATTACTTCCACATCACTCCACCTTTGTCTCCTAAGGGCATCAAATCTCAGCTTTTCAGGCAGATTTCTCCATAGGGAATATTTCAAACCCTTTTTCCATATCTTAAACATCTCCCTTGCGGTTCGAGGCCTTCCGACAAGTGCGAATTCCTCGCATAGGACTCTCAATCTAAGATGATAGTTCACAAAAGTCTCATCTGGGTCCTTAAGGAAATTTCGAGCTTTTTCCTTCACTCCAGGGAGGGTTAACTATCTAATAGAACAAAAATATGATAAGATCTTAAGCTCAAGTTCTAGCTTCTTATTATCTATCTTAAAGTTTATTTCTACTATCTTTTATCCTAAAACTTGCGCTCTGATACCAATTTAAACTGTCACGCCCCGGAAGGTACCCTAAACGTAGCAATCTGCCGCACATAATATTAAAGCTAATGAATGACAACCTTAGTCATGCATGAGCTTCGATATCACGTGCAAGGCGTGCTTACAAGATAGTAGGAGACTCAAAGGGGTATTATGTTTAAGCAAATAATAAAAGCATGCAATAACTTATAAAGGTAAACGTGTAATAATTATTAAGATAAAAGTTTCTTACAACTTCTCAGGGGCATTCCCCCATTCTAAAAGCCTTGCTTAAACTAAGTCATCTTCAAAACATACATGAATATAACATAAGTTTACTATAGAAATTTCTCTTAGAAGTCTACATCCAAAACTAAATATATAAACTTCTTCCAAAAACTCATAGTAGCTTTGGCTCATATCTAACAAAGAGGCTTCTTGGTGCCAACCACAAGTAATTAAACTATAACAAAAAGCTATAAGGGTATAAGTAAAATTAGCTTAGTGAGATAACTCTCATCTTCAAAACATTTCGATAAAACATATAAATATTTTAGACAATCATATGGGAATGCATCAATCACATGAGCAAACAAAATATACATGATTAACTGGAAACCGTGTGTAGCATCGATTTTACGCCCTCCATGTTGGGGGTTGGGTGGTTACCGGGCCATACGATCATCAATAGTTGCAGACTTACCGGCTCCTACTAGCCCTATAGACTTTCCAACTCCTATTAGCCCATGTAGACTTTCTAGCTCCTACTAGCCACGACTACGACTCCTCATTTCCCCACATGAAGAATTGTAGCGAAAAATAAACGTGACTCACAATATGTTATGCATGGATTGTTTTTAATATTGATTTATTCAATTATCGTCGAGTTCAAGTTAAAAGTGACCAAATAATATTCATCATACTATTGCAAGAAAACATAAGTGATTCATCAATTCCTCTTTCGATATACTTAGCTTTATTCAATAACCACATCGTTCAATCATGAATCCAAATCACACAACATCTATTCATTTATTTTTTCTCCTTACTGTCTAGTGCTACTCCTTACTAGCATAATTAAGGAAACGTAATTAGTAATGGATTAACTCACTCCATAACGATCGCTTCTAGTCGAAATAATCTTCTGGGAATGCGATATCGGTTACATCTTCACCTAAACAAGATGAAATACCCAAAATGAGTCTTTCATAGAATTTCTACTTTAAAAATTCTAAGTCTATCTTCAATTTGTAGTAAAATCGAATTTGAAGGAAGTTCCAACTTAAAATGGTCATAACTTGCTCATTTTAACTCGAAATTTTGCATGTTATATGTCGTTTTCTATCTACTCGAAAAGATATATCCATTTCTAAGGTTACTTTTACTATAAAAGGTCATTTGGGTCTCAGATTAGAAGGGTACAGATGTATTATGAAAATTTCTTTCTTGAAAAACAAAATTTTCTAATCCATCCTTTACTAAGGCTTGTATAAGTAAAACTCAAATAAATATATTTTTTAAAAGAATTCCTTATGTATATAAATATACTCATAATTTATACATGAAGCTATAGATGTTGTCTTATTTAATTTATTTCCTTAAAACAACTTTTTCTAGTGTTTTGGAAAAATTTGGATTTGTTAGACTTTACTTTATGCGGGTGAAGTAACTTATAAATTTTTGGATGATCAAAATAAAATATAATATATTTTGATTCTTTAGTTTATCAAAAGTGAGTTGAAAATAAAGATATCTACAAAATCTATTTTTAGGAATTGCAAAATAGAGTTTCCAAAAGTTTTCTTTAGTAGTACTTGATGAGTTTATTCTTTGAAAATTTATTTTCATTTTCCTTGTAAGCTGATTTTCTTGAAAACTTATTTAGCTCTAGGTTTAGGAAGTTGGTAAAAATAGTACCAAGTTATCATCTATATATCAAGACTTCTTTTGTTATTTGAAAAGGAAATATCTTTAGACTTTGAAGGAACTCCTTTTATTAATAGTTTGAAATTTCATGATGAGTTTACATAAGCTTTTAAAAGAGATTTATTTGAAAATATTTTTCTTTGGAAAAACGTTGATCAAATTTTATTCTTTCATCAAAAAGATTCATTTTTATTTTGACAACAACTTATTAGCCATGCATGAATATAATCATATAGTTTATAAAAGCTAAAAATATCACAAGATAAGATAATAAAGAATATAAGAAATAAATAGGCATAATAATAATAATTGTCAAGTATTGGGAGCCTTAGCTTCTTCAAGGCTTCTTGAGACTAAGAATAGACTAGTCCCAAAAGAAAAAGAAAATTGTTTTGACTTAATAAGGACAAGTCTAAGACTAGAAAGACTAATCTGAAAACAACTTGAAAGTAAATAAATTACAAGGTAAGTAAATAAATTACAAGGAAAGTAAATAAATTGCAATAACATGTAAGCTTATTTGCTCTAAAAAATATATATAACTACATAAATATATTTAGTTAGGCATACATAAGAACACATAAATGAAAATAGATTCATGAACAAGAACAAAGTATGAACATATTGTTACTTTCCTAACCTTCATGGTTTTAGAAAACACACACTATGTTCATACTAAGCAAATGAACACATAGAAAGCTTAGACTATCACCTATAGAAGAAAGAGAAACTAGAGAAAATTTGAGAGAGCTTTTAGTGAGATTTTGAGAGAGTAATTGTAGTGTATGAAAGGTATGAAGAAAATGGAAGGAAGATATGGTATTTATAGGAAAAAGTGGAGGGTAATTTGTGTTAATTAAAAAAATGAAAAATAAAACAAATTGAGGGGAATGGGAATGGGGGCCGACGCAAATTATGTGGGAGAGAGAGAAAATTTATTTTTTTGTATTTTTGTTATTGAAAAGTAAGATATGAGAGATGTGAAGTTGTATTGGAAATGAAAATTGTAAGAAAATAGATGTATGGTTGTAAGAGTAGATTGTAAGAAAAACTAGAGAAAATACACGTATAATTGATAGTGTAATGTAAAGTAGATTTGATAAATACACGTATAAATAGTGTAGAATAGTAATGAATAGTGTAATGTAAAGTAGATTTGATAAATAAAGTACCGGTAGTAAGAAAATACACGTATAATTGCGATATCTGATATTTTAGTTACCGAAAAATTATAAATATGATATTTTTGAAAACCTTATATCTTTATGAGTCTAACGGTATATTCGGAATCTTTTTACTATTCCGAGCCCTGAGACACGCTTTTTGAAAACTGTATCCGATTGAGCTCAAAATGAATCGAGGTTTAACTAATATGATATTTTTAAGCTTTCTCATGTTATTACGAACTATTCTACATACTAATCTCTCACTAACTCACTTAGGGTTACGAACATTGGATTGCCGGACTTGAACGGTTGCATCTGACTAGGGTTTTATTGACTTTAGGATTTTTTGTTGACTTTCTAATTAAGGTTTGAGCTTAATCAATCGCAAAACTTTGAGGGTTTACACTAGGGACGAGATGTTAATACATGAAATGACACCATGCAAATGCAATTTATGATGTTATGCAATGCATATATGCTTTATTTAATGATCAATTGAACTTTAAGTCAAATTACTTGGCAATCATTCAATTTCTAGACAATCAAGAGTATACATTGCACAATCATTAACAAATAAGTGGTTATCACTTTTATCATTAAAATTTGTCATTCAATCTCACATCTTACACACATGCATTATTTTTCCAACCCCCACATGTGATCAATTCTAGTTATCTTTAAGAATATATGCCATTATATTATATTCACAAACCGTGTGAGAAGATTTCAGTTACTCACTTGTGCATCTTAGCTTACTCATCGTGATAGTCAATTGGAAAGTTCGAATCTTGATTTGTGGCTCCTACGAGGGAATAAACATGTATTACTAAGTCTACAACTATATAAAAAATTCTATTAGTGCTTAAATGTCCTGACTTCATGTTATCACTTTTCTTGTTTATGAAATTATAAAGTACTATACTTAAGTATTATTCAACTACTTAAATTTAACTTATTTATGACATCCAAGTAGATAACTTAACATATTCATAATCTATGACTTTATAATCTAACTTAAGTAAAGTTCTATAAAAGGTCTTAAACTAGCATTTGTATACACATAAATTATATTATACATCATTATTATTTATTTTTATAAAATAAGGTGAAACAGAGGATCATAAGATCATGGGCACCATCACGCCCGTGATCAAGGGCTCGTCATATGTAAAACAAAACAGAGGAGATCACATCCGATTACTATGGCCGTGATATGAATCGTGGCTCGGATCATAGCCTCGATCACTCTCGCGATCAGCTAAAACCCAAACATCTTAAGCTACTTGATTAGCTATACTTTAAACATCATTAGCTACTAAGGTCTTGATCACGCTCATGATCAGCTAAATTTTAAAGATTAGTAGCTACTAAGGTCTTGATCACGCCCGTAATCAATCAAAATTACTTTATCCAAGATTACTGCACCATACATCACGCCCATGATACACTAAACCCTAATTTGTATGTCCAAACTTCGAAATGTTTACACTTTGAAACTACTTATTATGATCTTACCTCCAACAAATACACTTCAACATCAACATATAAGGCTTATATGTATTCCTAACATCTTCATATTGACATTACACATATACGCTTATACTTCTCTTGTCTATTTCTAACATTAACTTCGTCAAAGCAACAAAATCTATTATATCAATTATTTGAGTTTTAAGCTATCAATTTCATTACTCAATCCTTACTTATATTACACCGTCCTCAAAATTCTTCATATTTAACATTAGCCAACATGAACTCCAAATAAACTCATCTAACTTACAAAATTAACAAAGCAGAAGTAAGTAATAACTTACCTAACTTAATCTTGATTTGATGATGGAGATTGAAATGGAATTTTGTAGAATTTTAGAAGGAAAATTTGATGAAGAAAATGTGATGTTGGAGAGGATAAATAATGCCAGCTATAGAAGGATTTAGGGTAGATATTTTTGCTACTTCAGTTTAATAATTATATCTTAATATTTGATAAAGTAATATATTGACTTTAGGGACATAAAATGAGTTGTTGTCTGTGTGTGAGTGTATGATAGTTAAGATGGTGTAATGGGCTATGAGTTTGAGTTTTCATGCAAAATTGGGCTTCTTTAAGCCTAATGCATCAAGAAATAAGAATTTAAAATCATTGCAAAGTTTGCTCAATTTAAATTATAAATTTAATGAAATAAAAATTTCTTGAAATAATTTATAACAAATTTCTTATAATTTAGAGGTTGAGCTTTAGGAATACAAGTTCATAAGAAAATTTGAAAGTAAATAAATTAATAGACAACTTTGAAAAAGATCTATTGAAATTTTTGAACTTTTATTCTCATTTAGCTTATTCTACACATACTAATATAAACAAATTTATTAACTAGACTACTCATTATAAATTTTTATATTAAATCTATATTGGTTTTTAATTTCTAACTTCTAATTTAATTTAAGGAAAAATTTTGGGATTATAGCCACCTTAGTCTACAACAAGCACAAATGGATAAGAACAATAGAAAAAGGGAAAAGAAGACCAAAAGAGAAGGGCGGAAGGGAACTACCTCATATAGTTTATGAGCAGAGAAATCTAGAATATGATCCTTAGACTTCAGCTCACTCAACAAGTTCTTTACCCTATTCTTTTCTTCCACAAAACCAACATCCTCAAACATGTCCTAATCAATAGCCGACCTAGTCTACTTCGGAGTCCTCTCCCTTACAACCTTTATAAGGTCCCTAGTAATGACACTCACCGGCCGATCTCCAACAACAATCGATGTGGTTGTGTTAAAGTCACTACAACTATCAATTGCCTTTAACCTAGGGATATACTCCACCAATGGGGGAAACGAGAACTGAAGAACATTGCGGCACACTCCGTACCTCTGGAGAACGAGGGCATGGCAGAGTGAGCATAACCTGCACACTGGGTCTATAATAGGGGCCCCTTTACTGTGCTGAACTCGACCGTGAGGAATCGCCAAAGACACTACCTAAACCTCTTCCACAATAGGAATAGGACAATCTGGCTCCCCATCACCTATGGCTCACCTCTTTGAAGGCACCTTCATTTTCACTACAGTCTTCTTTCTCTTCTTAGTTGATGATCTAAAAAGAAGCCCGTTGATATTTGTCATCTCCATTTACATATTTGAGAAAAACAACAACACAAGCATTAGCAATAAATAGAGAAAACCTGTTAAGTTGAGCTTACCAGTATAATTGAAAAATGAGACAGATTTTAGCCAACAAAAGCACTCTTTCAGTCAAAGCTCAACCTAACCAGGGAGGAGGAAGAGGGGCACAAGTTGGGGGGAGAGAGAGGCTACATTAAAAAAAAAAAAAAAAACAATCCACACCCCTCCAAAAAGTTCTTCACTACTAGCTCAACATTGAAAGGCCTCCGACCTCGCTCCTCCATGAGCTCATCTATGACCCTTTGTTCCCTAGTTTCATACAGCCTCAACTTCAAGCACTTATGACCTCAGATGGGCTCGTACCAATCCACCAAGAAGTCAATCTTATTCTAAATGCCTCTTTCACTTTAACCACCCAGAATTCCTCGTTCCAATCTCATCCATTAGAGTTGGTGAACCCATTAAGAAGCTTATGCGATCTTTTCACCCGCTTAGTGAGGTACCACTACCCAAATTCATACCTCTTGTATGAATAATACCTCAGAAACAAGGTAAGGTTAGGGTACACGCAGATGTCCAATTAGATAACCTCAATGGCCACTAAGATATGCCAGGCCTTGGGCAACAACTGAGTTGGACATGGCCTATTGTACTTGAAAAACCCCTTCTAGAATAAGAAGAAAGGCACCTTCGAGCTAAACTTAAATGCATTCTTATAGAGGGCAAACCTTTTCCCACCAAGAAGGTAAAATCAGTAGAAAGGTAAAGGCACCATGACCTCCCATTCTATAGGGCATTTTGCATGTCCTCTTAATAAATCGCTCAAAAGATCTCTTCCATGGTTTTACTTCTGATTCCATTAGGACCGTAGCCATCTATCGCTTGAATATGCAAAGGGATGATGACTTTCTTCACTAAACCGTCCAAAGTGTACTCATCTATCGAAAATTGATAGACTTCCTTAACTAGCTTAGTATACGACCTCAAATTCATGATGGCACATTTCTCTATTGACATCATGGTAAACTCGCTGCTCCCTTCTTTGAGACAACTCACGAAGGTCGAACCTTTACTTGCTAACTTGCCCTTTTTACCTGAACTTGAATCCCCCAAACTTGTTCCCGCACCTCCCTTACCTTTCCCCACCTTATTTAAGACTCACAACAATCTACCTTTAGAATCATGAGAGAAAGATTAAGCATTGGAATTACTTGAGCTCAACATTCTCTTGGATCGATGAAATGGCACAAACAAAGAAGTTTTGAAGATTTTTGCCTTTAGAGATTGGAAAGAAAATTTCTATGAAGAATTCCCCCTAGGGTATGTCTACATATATATAAGGAGCAAAGGGGGAGACAAAGTGAGTATCCACTACCTAGAACATGGAAATCATGTAGTTTGCACGTCATGGGCCCATTAGACCACCATATGTCAGGAACAATCATCGCTACTATCACGACTCATATCATGTTCTTCGAAAACCCCTATGAAGCTTCTCAACAAACTTGAAAAGGTTAAGATTTATGACAATGCTAGCTCGTAAGGGGATGTAACTCAATTGAAAGAGCATCGACCATTCAAGCCCACCTCACGAGTTAAAGCTAGATGGCTTACTCTCCTCGTCTTTGTACATTGAGAGTACAAAGGACAAGTGTTGATAGTGAAATATAAGCCACATCCTGCTTAGCCCACCACTGTCATACATGGGCCTTAAAGCTTAGGAAGTCATTTGCCTCACTAGCTTAAGAGGGATCAAGCTTAACGACATCTCGAGCTTTGACCTAAAGAGGAGGCCCGAGGTGTTACTTGCATCACCGACAAAAATAAGGACAACCTTTCCATGAGATCGTCCCTAATGATAATTCTTTGGACATGCCTATGAGCTACCACCACAAGGCCAAGTTTGCCACTAACTATCTCCATGGACTCACCCAGGTCCAATACCTATGAAATATACGCGTCACACTTGGGTGCCCCATCACTTCAGGTTCTAGGTTAACTGAGATTTACCTTAATAGAAAAGATTAGATCGACTTTACTTTGGTATGACTATGAACTATAAATAACTCTTTATTCTAAAGGGAAGGGAGGGACTTTTTGGTTTAAGTGAATACTCCTTTAATAGGCACCTCCCGACGCACCTCTGATTGCTTTTCTATGTTTGCAGGAAGCCAACTTCTATTGTTAAATCAACTCATGCAATAAGGGGACTTTTTGAAAGTTGTATTTTTGCCTTTTCAGGTCTTGGACTAAAGGAAAATCGTATTTTCACTATTTTTAGAATGTTTTCAAATGCAATATCTTTTAGTAGTATTTTTAGATTTGATTGCCATTCATGACATTTTTCATATCTTTTTAATTGGTTTATGATAGAGTTTGTTTTTTTAAGTATTTTTATCATTTTAGTAAATTTTAGGGTTTTAATATAAATAGCATGTTTTAAGGCTAGACTTTAGTTTAGTCGTTTTTAATAATAATATTCAAAGAGAGACTTTATTCCTTTCTTTTTAAGATCCGTGTTCTTGAATTTTGATGCCTATACTTTTAAATTAGGAGACAAGTAGAAGATTTTTTTTTGGGTAATCGTCCATGATTCAACATATTTCAATTTTTGTTCTTTTCTAATTTGGCTTCTATTATGTCACCAATTCTCCTATCTTCTTTTTGCAAATGGCATAGTTTTATTTGCTCAAGCAAAAACATCATAAACTCATGCAATTTTTTGCCTTGAACTTTGACATTGGTTTAACCTAAAAATGAATGATCAAATGTCAATTGGTTTCTTTTCAAAGAATCCACTGGCCTAGTTACTTTCTAGTTTGAACAAGCTTGTCCCTTATAGCAATGGGAATTTTTGTTGAATATTCAAGTTTCCCTCTAAATAAAGGACACCATACCAAACTTCAAGATTTATTAATCCTTATTACAAATGAAAATTAAGAAGATTGTTGTAGAAAAGGATGGCCTCTCAATATATTACATGTAGGCTAGTTCCATTCCAAAATGTATACCAACTAAACTAAAGTTAATGATGAAATAAATTCTTTTGGAACATGACATATTTGACACAAACAATGGTAACTAGCTATCTTAGGAAACCATATGACACTTGAAGAATGTTTGTGTGAGAGAATAGTGAATTGGAGATAAGAAAGTGAAGTTGACATTTTGAAAATAATCTGAGCTTGGAGGTTTAACAAAAGGACACCATGAAGAAACTTTTGCCATGCCAAATACTAGTGATATAAGAGAGGTCATACTTACTCAACTCCCTTGTTAGAGAAGGGCCAAGTAGCTTGGTTAAAGGAGATTGAATAGTCTTTTACACTATTCTATTCATAAGAAATCATGCTTGATATGATTCATTTTTAGAAAATTCCTATGATTTTATACTTTTATGGTTAAATTTTATTTTTCAGCTCCTAAGATCATAAAAAAAAAAGAGAGAAACAAAGTGATTTGAATCAAATTGGGATAAAACAACAATAATGCTTGAAGAAAAACTCAACTGCGACTGCCAAAGATGCCATAGGGGCAACAAAACAAGGCAAAAGTGCAAATCACGCCTTCAACGGCACTCTTGATCTACACCGCAGTTTTCATTAAGACAACCGCACCTCATAAATTACCAATCACACCCGTGATTCCACTTGCAGTTCAAACTGATCCTAAGTCTTACCTCCAAAGAAAAGACATAGCTTGGATCGCGGTTAACCTTTGAGCCTGTAATCTAAGCCTAGAAAAGTGACCCTATCATGTGTTTGTTTCCCAGCTCTTACACAAGCCAAAATTAGACAAATTCCATTATAAAGAATCTACCACTTTAGTGCATATATCTTCATGATTTCAGTACCTTGTCATCTATAAATAAACGTGTACAGATGTGCAATAACGTGTTGTACCATGTGTAACAAATTGACATAGTATAAAATAGTGAGAGAATTTTTAGTGAGAGAAATCTTTCTTCTTACTAAAGATTCGAGCTTTCTAGGTAAATTCATATAAAACTCGACATTTGTTCTTACAAGATTTGTGTGCTTTATCTTTAATTTCGTATTATTTCTCTTGAACCTATGCTTAATGTTTACATCAATGGAGAAATAATTATCTTAACTTAGGGTTTATGAATCCAAGACCTGATTCATGTGATTTCAATATATTTTAATTGAAAGTTGACCGGGTACTTATATTTATTCGCTTGAACTTATTTTTCATGTCTAATAGTGTGGTGCACCTTTTAGATCCATGTTTGATTTCAACTAAATAAATCGAGAGATAATTCTTTTAAATAGATCTGAGCTGCTAATGAAGTTGCACATAATCACTAGAGATAGGGATGGTGAAAGTTTCTATCACTTGGTTTTAAACTCATAAGAAATGGGCTTTAATAAAAGGATTCATAAGAAATGACCCAATACTTTTTATGTTACTTCAGTAGATGCACTTGTCTATGTTAGTAACCGCAGCCGAAGTTGAACAGAACTTATTAGCATTTTATAAATTTTCGGAAAACTTTAGCTTCGTATTTTTTTCTTTATGTTTGAAACACAACGGCTAAGTTAGAGATCGAATAATATTTTGGACCAATCCTTGGCTTCGAATAAGCAGGGTAAGAGAATAAATCTTAAAGACCAGTTGGAAATGATAAGGAAGTTATCATTGTGAGAAGTTTGAAAATTGCCTGACTTATTGAGATGAGAATAGAATAGGTTTTATGACACCCATATCATCTACTAACTGTGGGTAAGGATCTCATGAGCCAATTTGGGTCAAGAATCGACCCGACACCATTGAGTCGTAGTTTAAAATTTCCAGAACTAGCCTTAGCTTAGATCAATTCTTGAACTATGGACTCAGTAGTTCAAAGGTAGGTTCTTGATCTAAATTGATGCTTTAACAAACTTTTATTTGATTTAAACTAAATTTAGAAATATAAAATTTTAATTTTAGATAAACTTTCAAAATCAAAATAAAAAACTTGGTTTTAAAATATTAGTATTTAGCTTATTTTTGTAAACAAGTGTCAATGATATATATTTATTTATATACAAGCGCACGTCATTTTAGTTATGACACTAGTGATATGAGACCATAATACATTCTAAAGGCTTTATAGAATGTTACAAAAGAAAAAGTATTCCCAAATTGTTAAGAAATTATGTTACGTTTGACATGACCTAGAATGAAATCATGACTTTAGGTTTGATTCACATTTTTATGTTTGGATACATGGGAGCTTCTAGGTCCCGTTGATAGGACCGTTCAGTTAACCATTTAACTGTTAAAATAAATATAGTAGTAAGAATATCAACTATTTTAGTGATTTAATTATAGTTAGGTATGGTATGAGTCCTTGGATAGTAATGCGACTAGTCCTATCAAAATCAATGACTAGACCATAGAATTTTGGTACTTATTTAAAAGCCACAATCGCAATTCCATTATGCCCACATTAATAATTATTACTACAATGACCTTTTTAATCTCTAACATATTTATTATTTACATTTGTTACCTAAAGTATTTTTTTTTATATATAAATAACATGTTTATTCTATTCCATGTAGGGTGTGCAAAAAAACTAAATGTTTAAGATAACCGAACCAAAACCGAAAAACCAATCCGAAAAAATGGTTAACTGGCCCATTGGTTTCGGTTTAAGATTGGAGTTTTTAATTTTTTTGGTTTTCAATTTTAGTTTAGGTTTATATAATAAAAAATTGATGGTTTCAGTTAATCATCCGTATTTATATATATAATTTATAATATACTTGTATAATTATTTTGTTAAAAATATAAATAGTTGGATATTATAACTTATTGGGTGTACTTATATTGAGTATGCAAAATTTATAGTTATATAGTTAAGACGACACAGAAGCTACCTATAATTGTATTCTTAACATGTTAATTCGTGAATAGTTAGAATAAGAAAAGTTATAAAGTTATATATAACTCTTCAGATTTCATATATATGTATATAACTTAGCTTATAATAATTATATACATTTGAAAGTTATCGAAAGACGGGCGCTATGATAATTGCCTTTACGCTAATACCAAACAAAATTAGCTCCCTGATGATTCGAAATGCCGTGTCTATGCAAAATTTATCAAAGAAGAACTTCCACAAAGCAATTGAACCTTGATAATAAGGTTCTTACCGACAAGTGTAATAATGCTATTTGAAGAACACATTTTACCTCTATGGCTTATTAAAATAAGTCATTATGTTAAATGGTTAAAAACCATTTAAATAGTCGGATGTAAGGTGCAAACCATTTTACCTCTAAGGCTTATTAGAATAAGTCATTATATAAATAATTGGATATAATTCAATCGTAGTTAATTGTAAATTTTGCATAACCAGTATGTTAAATGGTTAAAAACTGAAAACAAAAAAGGGTTAATCGTTAAGACGGTTAACAGTTTATAATGGATCGTTTAGGATTATGATATTAATAAACCGATTATTGTGGTTAGATTAAAAAATAGAGTCATGAACCGGTTAACCGAACCATAAACACCCCTAATTCCATGAATGTATCCAAATAAACTAATAGATTTATCATTGTGCTACCCATTTCACTCCATTTCTTTCCTTTCATTCTACTTCATTCCATTTTCAACAATTCTTTTATATCAAATGTGACATTAGATTATTCTTTTGATAAAATTCTACATACAACAAAGCCTATATATTTCAAAATGTATTTATTTCTTATATTATTATTGATAAAATAATATTGTGAATTGATTATAATTTATTTTCTATCCGTATAGAAAATAGTGTATATATCAAATTTATTCAAAACATTTTTTTTTTTTTTTTTAGTTTTTGCATTAGGTTTGAATTTATAGTTATTATGTTTCTTTCAAAATTTATTGTTTTTTAAATTTTGGACAATCCCGTTGGACCTGCCGGCCTTCAGGCTTGAACTGGTGATCCATAGTAGTCCTCAGCTGGTTCTGACTCGGCCATTCGGGCTTGGTCTGGGTTTTGGACTCGGCAAAGTTGGTCAGGGCAAATCGTGATTCAAGCCCGGTCACCTTGAGGAGGCCCAGCCGTGAGCTTTTATCTTTTAAGGAATCAGCATATGGACTCCTCTCCCATAAGGAAGTTAAATGACTACGTCCACTTAAGGGTCTAATTCTTTTTTTTGCTTTTTGCCTTTTACTTAATGTTCTATTTGGATGATCTGATTTTCATCTATATTTATATCTTTTTTAAAATGATATATATAAATATATTCAATTTACATTTATATTTTATCTATATTTGATCTATTTGATCTTTAATTGAGAAATGTCAACTTTTTTTTTATCTGTATCTAATTTTTTATAAATAATTTATTAAAAAAAATATAAAAATATGTCAATATCTATAATCTGCCAACAAGCAAACAGACTTTAAAAGACGGTCATCATGCGTCTGTGAGCAAAATAATCATGCACATAATCGCTTATGGATTCGGTCCATCCCAGTCCCACCAAAGATTGATATATACCTTTGGAGAATAAGTTTATATGGTCTATCAACGACGGACAGCCTTGTTGGAAGCAGTCCAAATTACTTAGACTCCGCCGGGCAAGTCAAGAAGGCATCCCCCATGCCATTAAAGACGGCCATTTACCGAGATACCTATGAGAAAATCTAGAATAATTCAGCCACGCATAAAATGCTTCAGTGGAATCTTCTCATTTTAGCAACCTTCATTGCAGCAATGTCTAAGCCAACGTTGCCTAACAACATCCATTTCTTATAAGTCTTTTATAAAAGTCTTTAAAATACTACATAAATATCTTAAGAAACTCAACTTTTATAAAACTTCACCACTTTATCTATGAAGGAACTCATCACTTTATCTATAAATTTTTTAACATGGATTCATTTATTTTTTTTTATATTTTTATAGATCTCATTTATTTACATAATATCATTACTTTTATAAAATGATAATAAAATATTTTTAAAAAACTCTATTTTTGGGTCATTTGAAATCCTTAAAAAGTTGAGAGAATTCTATACATCCATAAAAATCTCAAAAACACGTATCAAATATCTTGAATGTGAATATTATAAAGTAGTTCTCCTTTTCATGTGGTAAAGTGGAAGAAAATTACTATAGGATGGAAAATTACGAATAACATAACAAATAACTAAAAAATATATAATTTAAACATAAAATATACTAGGAGTGCTAACAAATCACTACAAAATGAATAAAAAAAATATTTTTTTATCTTATAAGGATATAAAGAACCTGGAAATATATAAAGTAGACTCATATCAATAAATTTATATAATGGCCTCAAACTACCAATAATATGTATAGCTTCATACTATATTATGATCTACACCATCAAACAGGGGAAAAGATATTATCCTTAATATCTTATAAACTAGTTTGTATTATAATTATATATATTAGCTAGCAATTAGTTTATATTCAGTATCTCATTTCGCAAATGAATTAATCATTTCGTTTATTTATAGACTAAAGTAAAACCTATATTCTAGGAAATTGTTCAAATTGATTCTTAAAGAAACTAGCAATTAAAGATATCCACTATTATTAGAATAAGATATAAGTCTGATTAAATCCTAAAACTGTGAAAATAAATATAATCAAATAATGAATAATAATAAAAAAAATCAAATAAATTTTATATAAAAATTATTAATCCCACATTTTTGCTATCTCTTAATCCGCATCATTATAGATAACAATGGTATTAACTAAGCTAACATAATAAGCTACAAAATCACTGCATTGAACTAGTTTCTTGTGCTATCTTACTTGTTTTGTTGTATTAAACTATCGAAATTAAATGGTAAATACGGTAGAGATTGAAGAAAAATGAAAAAGCAGAAATACTTTGGATTACTTGTCAAATTTGAAGGTTCCCAGTGGACTCCAGTCTTTTCAATTTTTGTTATTCAATATAGAATTAAATGATTTAATTATTCAAAATGACTATCACACATTAGCCCCTGATGGTAATAGGTATAACTTTTGGCCCATATGCTTCCAGACACTTCAAGAAGCAGCCATCTAATTCCACACGCTGCACAAGGGTGCGTCACATCGCTCTCCGCTTGGTTGCATATATTTAACTTAACAAACAGGGCATAGTCCCAACCGAACTCTTCCGTTTCTATGACTTAGCTTACCGACAAGACCAGCCCTACAGCTCGACCGTCTACCGTTCTTCGTGCTAGCGTTTGGTGTCTCATATGCCAACTAATTTTTAAGAAAAATATACGAAAGAAGCATTAAAGTCCAATATCATGAAGGAAAAATATGAAAAAACTTCAATCCTATCCCGTGTAACATGCACATGTTCAGATATTTAATATATAAATATGAATAAATATTTTGTGTATAATAAATATAAAAATTATTTTCACAACCATTACACTAACAATTTATACGCTATATATATAATAAATAAAATACGCGATGGATTCAAATATTCTTTTTTTTTTTTGGTTTTTTCTTTTTCCCGTCAAGGGTGTTGGGTTGTGCGAAATATAACGCTGGTGTATGCTGTCCAATTTTTGTAAAGATGTGTAACAATGGAAAGGAAGTCATTAGTAAACGATGCGGGTTAAATTATCATTTTTATCTATAATACTCATTAAAATAACCCATATTAAATTAATTGTAAGTAATTTAAAAGCAATATGATATTACAAGTGCACACAAATCTGTCAATCTTATAAAAGAAAATTACGCAAATACAAATATAGTTTTAATTACTGAAATATCAATACAAATTCACATCTCACATGAAATTTATTTTTAATAAAGAAACCCATGTTTAACATGCGATTAGTACATTGCAAAATTGCATGCTAAATATGCAATTTACTCTAGATGAAAAATAAAACCGAATCTTTAACATATAATTGAATATAAATGAAAGTTTCACTAATTTCACAAAAAACTACAAAAATCGTATGTAATACATGAGACAATTATATTGGTATATTGGTAATTATTTTTATGTAATTGATATTTATGTAAATAATTTTTCTAACAAATTGATAAACTGAGAATTTTCTCATGATATTATAGGTTTTTTTTTTTTTTCATATATGTTACTATTATAGTGTTATATACTCATCTTACATATTCAAGCATTTGCCCAAGTAATAGATAGAGTAAAATATGAAACAATATTCATAAATGATGAATTTCAGCAAGATACGAACAAGACATTAAATTATGCTTATTATATGATTAGATTCAAATAAGATATAAATTCTATATATAGTAGTTTTGATACAAGTTAATCCAAACATCTCCTCATTAGATACAAGTTAATCCAAACATCTCCTTATTATCAGAAAATGCAACAATAATTTTAATTTTTTTCTCTTAATATTTATCTCATACATTGGCTCAATTTTCTTTGATTAGGTATAGATTACCTAGTTTGGATTATGAACCAAGAAAGGTCAAAATGTTCCATTGCTATATCTACAAATCTCTCCTCCTTTCTTGGAATAATATTTATGTGGTTTTCTTTTTTAAACAGTTTCGTAACCTTATTCATAACCATCTATTTCTAGTATTATTAATCTATATCTAAAGGTAATCTTAATTATGGTAGTTGTCTTAATAATTCTTTTATTTTCTTTATTAATCTTATATTCTAAACTTGGGAACATGCTTCTTTTTTATTCGCTAAGTTCCCACAAATAAATTAAAATAAACTAAAGTGATTTAAATAAAGAAAAATTCATATTAAGAAACTTACAGAGCTTTATTGCATATCAAGCACCTGAGAATTACAAGAGAGATATATTTCAACAGGCTCTGTATTTCTGGATGGAGGGCTTAGAAAATAAATAAAAGAGACCACACGTCAAATTTTAAATTTATTAAATAATTATTAAATTATGATTTAATAATTAATCGTAGTAGTGATAAGTTATAACTCACTTTCTTAACTTTCATCTTTATATGAAAACAAACACTCCAACTTGTCAAATGTATGCTTCAGCACCTCCGCACAATTGTCTTTATTAAACTAGAAAATAAGGATCATTTTTATCATTACTTGATCAAAATTTAGGAGAGTTAGTTATAATATTTGAAATTAAAAAATATATCCAAACTGAGATCAAAATTTCGAGGATTAATTCTCCTCAAAGATTGTACAACAAAATTATATACTTGATTTTTCTTTTCTTTAAAAGAAAAACCCTTGATTGATTTAGGCTTTAGTTCCATTTTAGCCATTTATTTTGGGCATGGCTGGCGGGTTTGGATCCGTAGGTTCAACGAGGGAGGGAGGTACACGGTACCGCACGTCATTAATTTAATTACTTGATTCCCCATCGGTGGCTGTGTTTCACGGGACCACATTCACCTCATCCATGCGTACTGGTTCAACGAGAATCGTTTGTCACATGTTTCAAGCGTGAACGTAAAAAATGGATGAGGTTTGACAATTCTTGGAAATGACAAAATTCTTAATCAAAATATTAGTAGCATTTCATATAAATTAATTTGTAGAAACTGCTACGATCAAGATCGTTATTTTATTATTAAAATAAATATTTAATGTATTGATAATTTTAGTGATTTAATTGCCCTTGGGTATAAATTGAATTATTAAAAATTCCATGAAAAATATTGACAATTTTAATAGTCTAATTGCATTTTGGTATAAATTGAACTATTAAATATTCGATGAAACTGATTCCGTTAAAATTATTAATGATGGTATAAAATTTTCTTAAATTGCAAATGTGATAATTAGTGCCCTCACTAATTCATTGTATTAAATTGAATTAAGACCTAATTATCAAAATAACCCTCTATACAACCTCTACAGCAGGATTAACATACTGTCAAAGTAACTGCCTATAGAGGACATGAAACTCCCTAAGAGGTAGCAATTTAGGAGTAGTTTGACTCGCTCAAAGGGATAAAAGGAAATGCAAGTGCTTGTATCATCAAATTTTAGTAATTTGATATCAGAAATATTAACTTTTGTAATTTAGCACTTCTATGTTGAAATAAAATTCAATTTAGTGTTCTTGTTAGATAGATATATTAACAGGTATTTGAGTTAAAATGGATCCACTTGTCATTTTTTTTTAATTTTTGTAATATCTCATTTCTACTATTTTGACTCTATTCTTCTTAATGAAGGTCATTTCCTATAAATACCCTAATTTATTCTAATATAAAAAAATGAAAATTCTATTATCTAATGTTTTCCTTTTTTTGGGAATCAGTTTCATAATTTATTAAATTGCTCAGACATATATGCAACCAAATTCCATGGTTTGTCGTATTTTTTTAATAAGAGCGGTTTTACTGGTTATTTAGCAACTCATATTCATACATAACTGTAATTATGCTGTTCAAATACTTAATATATCATTTATTATATTTAATATAATAGTCAAATGATTGACTAAATAGTCTCATCGTTAAGGCCGTAGAAGTTCATATAACAAGTAGAAGCCCCTGTCATTTTCATTTTCATATATTTCCAGACATTTACACACCCATTTTATCATTACGATCACACCTTCTCTCACCATTCATACCGATACAATCAATGGTACCCAATGGTATCATCGTCTTCGTAAGATCAAGACTATGTTTATTTGACACAACAAATGTAACACCATCATGTATTTAAATTTGAATATCATCTATTTCAACAACTGACAACCATTATACAAAAACAAACTTTAACCAATCTATAAATATTAAACCACTTGAGAATCGTGGGTGCACGATCCATAAATTTGTGAGGTGCTCTAGATTTGATGAAACTGAAAGCACACATAATCCCATCATCACCATATGGGTTCACCTTTTCTACTACATATTTTCCAACTTTGAGTTAATTTTATTCTTGTCATTTTCATAATTCTTTTTCAAGGTAAGACATAGTATATCTGATGCGGTCCCAAAGCTGACTCAGCACATAGTACGCCGTTAGCCTTGATTGGCCTAAGCTGCTAGCATAGAATACTTGCACCGCCAGCCTTGAGCTGGCCTACATCGCTAGCCTACTTCATTAGCTTGTGTTACACGTTTTGTTTCTTAGTTATCTTTTTAGGTTTTCTTGTAATTACATAAATAGGTCTTTTAACTTGTCTTTTAAGATAGATAATTTTTATACACTTTTGAAACCCCATTGAAAGAGTGTTCTCTTGGAAATTGCATGTTTTTGTAATTGAGTGTTTTCTAGAAATCATCTGGTGAGTTGGTTTCTATCCTTTACATTTATGGATTGCATCAGATTGGTATTAGAGTAAGATAAACTCCTACGAAGATGAAAACTAACAATAGTGTTAATGGTGGTCCTGTTCTTGATGGTGATCAGGGTGCAGGAGTCTGAGGAATTGAGCAGTTGGTTCCTAAGGTAGTAATCGATGCCATGGATCAAAGAATCCGACGAGTAGAACAACGTCTTGAGGATTTGATCAAGCTTTTCAACACGATTGAGGTAGATGCCAATAGAGATAGAGATACTGGTAAGAGATGACCAAGGGCAAGGGATACTTGTGGTAGTCCGATCAATCAACTTATAGCTGCAAATCAATGGGCACATATTTCAAATGAAGACTCCACTAAGGAGAATAAAATATTGTATGAAGAGAGGCAACTGCGGAGACGAGGCGGTAAAGGTAGAGGTAGATATCGAATGGATTATCATGGGTATGACTAGGGTGATGGCGATTTTTTCCTAAAGGTAGACATCCCTATCTTTAATGGAAATCTCAATATTGATGAATTTCTAAATTGGCCGACTGAATTAGTTAGATTCTTTGAATATATAGAGATTCCAAAGGAGAATAGAGTGAGTTTAGTGGTGTGTAGGTTGAAAGGGTAAGCCTTTGCTTGGTGGGAGAGGTTATAGAATAGAAGGCAGATTGAGGGTAGATAGCCTATATGGACGTGGTTTCATATGAATCAACTTCTACAAAGGGATTTCTTACCGCCTGATTATAAGCAAATCCTTTTCCCGTAATAACAGCATTGTCGACAAGGATTACGTTCAGTCTATAATTACATTATTGAGTTCTTGAGACTAGCCGAGCGTAACGATCTCCAAGAAAGTGAAGACCAACAGGTAGTACGATATGTGGATGGTTTGAAGTTGTAGATTAGGGATAGGATTGGAGTTACTGTGTTGAGGAATCTGAGTGAAGCGAATAACCAGGTGCTTAAAGCTGAACTGATGTTGCAAGAGTAGAGCACCAGATTTGCAAGTAGAAAAAAAGGTACGGAGTTGAGGGTGCTAGTAATAGTAAGGGGGTGGCTAAGAAAAATAAAGGTATTGTAGAAAAGCTTAGTGAGAGTGGTGAGAAGAAGGCTGACAAAGTAGTTGGAAAAACGCCTTTAGATATTAGAGAAACCTAGAGGCCGAATAACCATATGCTAAGCCTATCTTGGTTAAATGCTACCATTGCAATCAACCGTGACACAAGTCTAATGAGTGTCTAAATAGAAAGAGTGTGAATATAGTAGAGCGAGATAAAGGGGGAAGAGGTTTATTGTGGACCTGATGGAGAAGAAGATTATTCTAATGAGGGTGATACGAATGTGGAGTAGATTTATGTTATCAAGAAATTGATGTTAACATCTAAGTAAGAAGAGAACACTTAGTGACACTAGTTGTTTCGCACTAGGTGTTCTATTAAGGATAGAGTATATGATCTAATTGTTAACAGTGAGAGCTATGAGAATATTATTCGGTGAAAGGTTGTTTATCAGCTATAGTGGCCTATAGAAAAACATCCTAATCCTTACACCATAGGTTGGATTAAAGTTTCTGAACAAATAGAGGTGAAGAAGAGATGTAGAGTACCATTTTCCATTAGCATATATCAAGATGATGTCTATTATGACATTGTAGATGTATGTCACCTGCTATTTAGGAGACCCTAGTAATATGGTGTTAATACTTAACATGCAGGGAAGGAAAATGTGTACAGGCTAGAGAAGAGTGGTATGACGTACACTTTGTTGCCCCTAAAGGTAGGAAATCGTACTAAGGCATGCAAGGTTGAGGGGCGCTCTTTCTTAACAGTCACTTATTCAGAGAAAGAGTTGGAAGAAGATATTAAGGAGTCCACAGTCATGTATGCGCTTAATAGTGAAGAATGTCATGATAATAGATGAGAAGAGCAGTAGTGAAGTGCCAGAAGGTATGAAAGGCGTGCTGTAGAGGAATTTAAAGATGTGACGTCAGATGATTTGCCAAAGGGACTACCTCCCTTGAGAGATATTCAACACTTGATTGATTTAGTGCCTAGGGCGAGTTTGCCAAACTTGCCACATTAAAGGATGAGTCCCAAGGAGACTGAGATTTTACAAGAGAAGATTCAGGGGCTGTTATAGAAGGGGTTTATCAGAGATAGTATGAGCCCATGTGTTGTGCATGCATTATTGACTCCAAAGAAGGATGGCAGCTAGAGAATGTGTATTCAACAATAGAACTATAAACGAAATTACTATTAGGTATAAATTCCCAATAACTCCTCTAGAAGATATGTTAGACAAGTTGAGTGGGGTTGTTGTGTTTTCTAAAATTGACTTAGGGAGTGGCTATCGCCATATTAAAATCAAGCCTAAAGATGAGTGGAAAACTACATTCAAGAAAAATTAGGGGTTGCATGAATGGCTAGTGATGTCTTTTAGCCTTAGCAGTATACCTAGCACTTTTAAGAGTGTCATGAACCAAGTATTAAAACCCTTTATTGGACAATTTGTGGTAGCCTACTTTGACGATATATTAATTTATGGTAAATCTAAAAATGAGTATATAGATCATTTGAGGAGTATTTTGACTATGCTGAAAGAAAACAAACTATATACTAATCTAAAGAAGTGTATTTTCATGTAAAAAAGATTGTTGTTTTTGGGGTTTGTGGTTAGTAGTGAGGGGATAACAGTTGATGATGAGAAGGTAAGAGCTATCAGAGAATGGCCTATTCCAAAAACTATGACAAAATTGAGAAGTTTTTATCGGGTTAGCTAGCTTCTACAGTTGATTCATTAGGCACTTTAGTACTGTTGTTGCTCCCTTAATTGAGTGCCTAAAGAAAGAGAAGTTTCATGGGAAGAGGAGGTTGAGACTACCTTTGCTGCTCTGAAAGAGAAGCTATGTAGTGCTCCTGTGTTATCACTTCCTGAATCTGATAAATTATTTGAAGTCGAATGTGATGCTAGTGGAGTTGGTATTGATGGTGTATTGTCCCAGGAGAAAAGACCAATGGCTTTTTATAGTGAAAAATTGTGTGATGCTAGGAAGAGTTAGTCAACTTATGAAAAGGATTTCTACTCTATGGTGAAGACATTGAGAGATTGGGAGCATTATTTGGTAGGGAAAGAGTTTGTTTTGTACTTCGACTATAGGGCTCTAAACCATTTGAATAATCATACTAGAATCTGTAAGGGTATGCATGCCAGGTGGATTTAGTTTTTATAGAGATTTCCTTTTAAACTGATGCATAAATTTGGAGTATATAATAAAGTAGCCAATGCCTTAAGAAGGATAGTTGATTTGTTAGTTACTATGATCATTGGAGTTATGGTGTTTAAGCAGTTGAAGAAGTTGTATTGCAATGATGTTGATTTTAGGGATATATGGGAAAAGTGCATTACAAAAGAGTCGTGTGGTGACTATCATATACTTGAAGGGTACTTAACGAAAGGGAACCAACTTTGTATTCTTGAGTCATCTTTGAGAGACAAGTTGATCAAAGACCCACATAGGGGACGGTTAGTAAGGTACTTGGGTCGAGATAAGACCACTGCATCAGTAGCAGACATATACTAATGGCCTTGGTTGAGGAGGAATGTCAGTAGAATTATATAGAGGTGTTATATCTATCCGACATTTGAGGGGCAATCCTAGAACACTAGGTTGTACACAGTACTGCCAGTACTTGAAAATATCTAGGAGGACCTATCCATGGACTTTCTGCTAGGTCCTAACGAGGTGCTAACATTATATTTGTTGTTGTAGACAGGTTCTCCAAGATGGCCCATTTTATTCCATTCAAGAAGACTGCAAATACCCAAGCTATTGCCAAGTTTTTTGTGAAAGTATTTATGCAATTACATGGAATTCCTAAGTCCATTGCATCAAATAGGGACAACAAATTCCTTAGTTACTTCTGGATGACACTTTCGTACATATTCAACTCATCGTTGAACTTTAGTAGTATGGCTCATCCACAAACTAATGGAAAAATGGAGGTGACCAATAGGACTCTTGGTAACCTAACTAGAATTATATGTGACGAGAAGCCAAGGTAGTGGAATCTAGCATTAGCTTAGGCAGAGTTTGCTTACGACATTTCCATCTATAGGACCATAGGAAAATCTCCTTTCTTTGTAGTCCAAACCAAGACACCACAACACACAATAGACTTGATTAAGTTACCCAAGGCAGCTGAGTTCAGTACAACTCCTAAGAATATGACTGAACATTGTCAGGTTATCATAGCTAAAGTCAGGGAAAAGATTGGAAAGGCCAATGCAAAGTATAAGGAAGCTGTAAACAAATATAGAAAGAAGCAGTTGTTTGAAGTAGCGGATCAGACCATGGTTTTTCTAAGGAAGGAACAGTTTCTAGTGGGCAAGTATAGCAAGTTGCAGCCGAAGAAGTATGACTCTTATGAGATTGTAAGGAAGATCAACCACAACTTTTATGCAGTTGGACTTCTTGACAGCATGAACATTTCCAAGACTTTAAATGTGGCTTATTTATTCCCATTCTACAGAGACGACTCACCATCAAATCCAAATAAGAACTCAAGGTGGAGTTCTTTGCAGCTAGGAGAGAATGATGCAGTCCCAAAGCCAACCCATCGTATAGTACGCCACTTGCCTTAATTGGCCTAGCTGTCAACTTAGAAGACTTGCACAACCAACCTTGAGCCGACCTATATCATCAGCCTACTTCATCAGCTTATGTTACACGTTTTATTAATTAGTTATCTTTTTAGGTTTTCTTGTAATAGTATAAATAGATCTTTCAACTTGTATTTTAAAATAGATCATTTTTATACACTTTTGAAATCCTATTGAGAGAGTGTTTTCTTGGAAATTGCATGTTTTTGCAATTAAGTGTTTTCTAGATATCATCCGGTGAGTTGATTTCTATCCTTTACGCTTTTGCACTGCATCATTATCATTTGAATAAGGAGAAGAAATGATAAGACAACACCCATTACTCGATTGTGAAATGGTAATAATCGATAACTACAGGAACCAAGTGCCATTTTATACCACATATCAAGTAGATTGATCAATGCTTTTGCTTAATAATTTGTGTTCTCTATTTAGGCATAAACTTATTCAATTCCGAAAATCTTAACCTCTAACACAATCCATTTATTTTGATCGTCTATGAAAACCATAAATTATAACTTTTTTTATAAATGTTTTCATAATTAAGTGGAACTTTAACACAATTAAATGGATTCTAAGTTAAATCCATAATATAACTATTAAGTTTCCATGAGAAGAACACGCTCACAATATTGTCTCCATTTGTTAAATGTTTAAAAGAAAACTACGCTGGAAATGATAAAAATGTCCGCAAAGATAGCTTTTCGTTTCCAATCTAAATGTTTGGACAATTCGAGTGCAAAAATAATAGCATGAAAATTCAAAATTAGTTTTACATTTTAATGTTTTGTGATTAACATAAACAAAAGTGTAGAACATTATTTCTATATGAGATCGACATACAGCATGTTATGACTTATTTATGTAAATAAAAATTGACTCACACATTTAGTTTTATTAATATTAAGAACAACAAGTGATTTCAATGATGAAGCTGGGTCTGGACATGATATGCGAGAAAATAGGTTCACATGTAGAAGTAAAACTTGAAATTAATCTCATTTTATATATATTTATATTTATATATCACACCATGCTTTAGTTTTGGAATGTTAGACACTAGAGTATAGAGGGAAATATAAATATCTTTATCAAAATTGGAGTCAATCTAGATGACCATAATGATAATAAAGATGTGATGGCCCCCATATATAAGTTGTGGAACTTTAATTACAGAGGCGCTTTTTCGGTGTAATGGCTTGAAGTTTATCAGAGCTCTAAAGTTAAGTATGCTTTGGGCAGAGCAATCCCAGGATGGATGACCCTTGGGAAACGTTGGCACCAAAAGGACAAAACCGTATAGCATGTGGCCAAAATAGATAATACCTTAGTGGGTAGAGTTATAAGTCATTACATAGTACATTTGGCGTCTTGGTTATGCTTGAAGGTGCGTTGGAGGTCATTATATCTAGCATCACGATCCCTGCCTAAGGTGGCTTGAAGGCCTAGGGCCGCCTCCTTTGCTATGGTAGAGCCTAGGGTGATAGGTTGTGACAAATGATATCAAAGCAGTAGTTTTTGACTTGTGTAACGAAATTGACGAGGACATCAGTTTTATAAGTGGAGGAGTATATGATACCCTCATATATAGGTTATGGAACTTAATCACAGAGGCATTTTCTGTGTAATGGCTTGGAGTTTATCAGAACTCTAAAGTTAAGCATGCTCTGGGCAGAGTAATCCCAGGATGGGTGACCCTTTGGGAAGCACTAGCACCAAAAGAACAAAATCGTGCGACATATGGTCAAAGCGGACAATATTTCGGTGGGTAGGGTTCCAAGTCATTACACAGTGCATTTGGTGTCCTCATTGTGCCTAAAGGTGCGCTGGAAAGGGCCAGTGTACTTGGCATCACGATCCCTACCCAGAGTGGCCTGAAGGTCTAGGGGCACGCCTCTAGGCTACGGTAGGAGCCTCAGAGGTAGCAGGTCGTGATAAAAGAGAAAATTACTAGTGACACCAATAGTGTAGTTGTAGCAATGATGATAAAGAGGAGATAAAGATAGATGGAAAGAGGTGTGGAATGTGAGAACATCTATAGCAAATATACTAGAGTATAGATTAATATGTAAATATTTTAAAGCTTAAATTTAAATGAGTTTCTTGTGTCAAATTGGCACAAGTTCGTAAGATATATATATATTTAACCGGTGTGTAAACAAATTTAGATGCTAGACTGAATCCGAACACATTAATAAATGGATTTAAATCAACCAAGCCTAGTTGTTATTTTATCGTTTGCTGATGGCTAATCCCAGTGTTTAGTGTTTGCTTTGTAATTTTATACTTGATTTGGATTTTGTTTTCCACTTTGGATTCTACAACTACAACATGTATTTTAATGATAGGTGTTATATATTTAAATTTTATAGGCTTCTGGAGTCCAATATAGACTTCATTAATGGAATATCATTAACAATTGGTACTCAGAAGTGTAATATTGATTGCAGAAAAATTTAGAGCAAGTCAACAGCATTTATCCACTTTTAAGAGAAGGACCATATTATTCTTTGGCCATAACAAGCTTTACAAGGGAGTTAGAATGTTGCAAATAAAGATCAGAAGCCAACACACCCGTGATAGAGGAGAAATGACGACACAATAACCATCATGGGATTTATCACGCACGTGATCAGTCTAAGATAAGAGATCAGAGACCATCACTGGGTCTACCACACCTGTGATCAAGTCGAAGAGTAGAGGTCAGAGACTATCACGAGAGTAATCACGAGCATGATTCACCTTTAGATTAAGAAGAAAAGTTTGTTCACTTGCACATAACAGTGTGATAGTGGAAATTTTACTTGATCAGAGAGGATCACCACTTCCATAATTCTCATGATGAGGGGAGTGATTAGCCCTATTTATTAAATTTTAAGTGTCGAACCGATATTTTGAAGGAAAATGTATGAAACATTACCTAGAAGGAGTATGTCTGAATGAGCATCCTATTGAGGATATACATACTTTATACCCCTTAGGACAAGACAATAATTCATACACATCATTTTAGTCTTTCTTATGTCATTTGGATTGTAATTACTGGAGAAAGAGAAAGTGTAGAGAGAGTGAATCTGTTGTATAATCCATTAAGTGTTGTGTGATTCTTCCAAAAACTCATGAGAGATCAAAGAGAAATCAACATTTGTATCATCGTGTAATCATTTTCAGACTTGATAGTGAATTGAACAAGGGTTTTGTTTTTCTATTTATGTTTGATTTTGTTAGTTGATCATACAAGGTGTTGTTGTTTATGTGTTTTTGTTAGATACTATATTTAAGTGAACTAGTTTAGTCTTGTAACATTTGATATTGATAAATTAACATACTAATTGAATTAATTTTCGTTATGACTTAGTTTCAATAATAGGACTTAATTATATCAAGAATTATATTGTGCATGAGTATAATCTTTGTTAGATTTCAACAGGATCTATCAAGAGATTATCCTGGTTGAATAGATCTAGGTTGTTGAAAAGGATTGCTCATGACTCTAGAAATAGTTTCGTGAAATCCTTGCTTAATTACCGATTGAATAGAATTTATAAACAATAATGTGGTTCTAGTCATTTATTAACTAGAAGAGATTCCGATGGATAAGACTAAATTAGATGCTAATGATTTTGAGAAAACACTAGTATAATTATGAGAATTATGCAGAAGAGTAATAATGAGATATTCTATGATATATGGATTTATCAATGGATGATGGAGCAAGTCTAAATTGTGAATCTACATCTAGTTTAGTGTTTGTTGTGTTATTTTGTATTATTTTGTAATTAAAAGTATTTAGCAATAGAGCTAACAATAATAATAATATTTGATTCAATTGATTTCTAGGTTAGATAATAAAACATATAAGAGTACTAGTAATTGTTGTTCCTTGAGGAGACAAACTTATATTCATTTTTAGATTATAAACGAAAGGTGCACTTGCCTAATGTTAACCGTGTTTAGGAAAAATAGCTATAGGAATTTAAAATTTAAAACTCGATTACATAAAAAGCATATCATTTAACCGAGGTATATGTGATCGTGTTCTAATCTACTTCGCTTAACATGTTTGCACCTACAATGTTCACCGCTAAATTTAGAAATGAATCACATAACATCTTTATATGAAATAAAGTAAGTGAAAAAAATTACAAAAAGAGGAATTAATGTTTAGGGTCAATTTAAATGGGGAATTGAATTTTTAAATAATTAAAACAAAAAATAAATATTATAAAATAAAGATCAAACTGTTGAGTAATTAATATAGAAATCAATATTATTTGAAATGGTTGGATAAGGGATTTTACCGTATTAGCTCAATTTATTTATGTATAACAATACTGCAATGAAATCCCTACTTTTAAAACCATCTAATATAATATTAATCACTATTTTTAACCATTTCCAAAATGAATCTCTATTTGAACTTAACCTTTAAACCTTTTTTTGTTTTTAACCGAAAATTTTTCACTAAAAATTTACTTCGCTTAAGACACTACGTGGATGGAGTTGTGAAAATTAGCCATACATGCTTGTTTTTGTCATATATTCTTAGCGATTGGCTTGTAGAAAAAGCATCTCTACTCTTTGTGGTAAGAAAATAAATAAATAAATAGCCAAGTATATCCTCAGCCACAGGAATCATCAAAGGAACCTGCAAAAGTTATATACACACACACACACATACTGAAGGTGACTATTAGTCGCAGGTTGGGAAATTATAAAGCTATATCACAGCTTTTCCAACTAGTCCTTAGCGTTTGTTATCCTTAGGGGTGGCACTTTTCCATATACAAAGTTTGAGAGATCTCTTTACTTGAGATGACTGGTGTTCTTCTTTGGGTGGTTTGTCCCAAAGGGAATGCAATTCTGTACTGAGTATTATACAGAAAAACAGAAGCAGAGAAAGAAGGTTTAGAAAAGTGAGTATTATTAGTAAAGCTTCAGCCTTATCAAGTGCAATTGCAAACCCAACAACATCATCAGTGGAGAAAGTCTATGAAGTAGTTTTGAAGCAAGCAGCTTTGGTTAAAGAACGAAGGCAACAGAGAGCTTTGGATATGAAGAAACCTGCGGATTCTACTTCTTCTGTTGGTGTAAATGATAAGGATTTGTTGAATGAGGCTTATGGAAGGTGCGGCGAGGTGTGTGCTGAGTATGCCAAGACATTTTATTTAGGTACCTTTATTTCTAGTTTTAGTATCTCCTTGGTTTTGAAGCCATTATATCATGTTTTCTCGTACTTGATTCATGAGTCACTTGCATGGTGCACCCCAATGAAATCCTCTTGTTTTCCCAGATGATTTGGGAAAAACAGGTTGCTGGTTAATGGGGTAGTGTCGTTCCTGCAAGCTTTATCCGAACCTTATCTTATCTGCTTTTTTTAGTGGTTACCAACTGTACACGTAATAAGTTTCAACTTTCGAAATCCAAAAAGATAACTTAGATAAAAGAAAATTATGTAATGGATTTCCAGACTCTGAACGAAATAGTTATTTTATGAAATTTTTGTTATCCCTAAATTAAATGAAGAATTATAATTATTTTTAAATATTCAAAATATAATTATTTAAAAGTTTTTTTTCCCTATATATTTCCATACTTTATCCATAAACTTTAATCCAAAAGTTAATATGAAATGAAATAAGGTATGTTACTGTAAAATTATATCCATATTCTATTAGTTTCTTAAATAATGACGAACAATATAATAGTTATTTTGTTTGTATTTTAATAGTTCTATTCATACCTCAAATGTGTCATTAAACTTTATAATCTGTCAATAAAAATGGCATATGCAGTATAAATTGTGTAGAAACCATGGATGATGGACTTAAATAACCTGTTTTCTAGATATTAGCTGGTCTTTTTTCTGCACATTTGGGTAATGTTATATTTTCCAATAAATATCAGGTACATTACTCATGACACCAGAGCGCAGAAAAGCTGTGTGGGCGATATATGGTATGTGATTGCTATCGTATTACTGCATCTTCTTCGACGATCATGAGTTGCATTTACTGGAAAAATGAATCTCTACGAACTATTAACCAATGGCCTTGATATCATGGTGATTGATCAAAGTGAAATTACCCTTTCACCTTTAATAACAATCTTTTCCAAAATAAGTTAGTTAATTTTGTCTAAACTAATTGTGCTTTATTTCTTTATGGCACATTTGGTACCAAGATTAGATCGAAATACAACCATGATTCCGGATTCCATTTATTTTTCTACGTTTTGATGTTATTAGAAGCAAAAATTTTGATTACTTAAAATTAAGAAACCATGATTCTGACTTCAAGGAGGATTTTGATTGTCCATTCTTTTTCTTTTAATTATTTCCTAAACAAATGGCCAAAATAATCACCATCTAATTTTATTTATTTATTTTATTATGGTTCTATAGCAAGTTTCAAGTTGTTAAACTTCTCAATTAATCTACTTTTTCCTCATCAAATTTACTATTGTCCTTCTGCGGGTACTATTCAATCGATGGACTTCTATTACATTCCCAGAGATAGAGGTAGCAAGTTCGTACGTAAATGTTTGGATAGGACAATTAGCAATATCTAATATATGGTGTTATGTTTAATCAGAGAAAGTTCGAGTTAAATTAACATTTAGCAACTTCAAATTTTATATAATCAGAAAAAATGCAATCATTAAGACAAAAATGTTTAATTAAAGCTTGGCAAGGGCATCATGACAATTTGCCCTATCAATGCCGATCAGCCAACTTTTAAAAAACTAGTTTCTTTGTATTATTACGCGGTAAATTACACAAAAATTTCTTAATGCTTGAGCTAAGTTCATTTGAAATCATAAAATTTTGAGTGGTTCAAAAGAGGTTCCAACGTTTGGAAAAGTGGTTAATTGAAGTCTTCATTAAACGTGTCACAACGTGACATGTCTTCTAAGTTTTGATTAAATATTTTTTTGGTTGATATGTGTTAACAGAGACCTTAATTGATCCACTTCTCTAATCATTGGAATTCCTTTTTAACCATTCGAAACGTTAAATCATCCCTACCTCACCCTGTGACCTTTCATTTCATCCATTATGACATAGTTGAATTTATGCGTCGCTGCAGTGTGGTGCAGAAGGACTGATGAGCTTGTGGATGGCCCTAACGCTTCTCACATCACTCCCAAAGCTCTTGACAGATGGGAGAAAAGGCTCAATGACCTTTTCGAGGGCAAGCCTTATGATATGTATGATGCTGCTCTAGCAGATACAGTTGCTAAATTCCCTGTAGACATACAGGTACAAAATACATCGATCATAGAAAACATTCTAGAATTAGCTTTCATCCTATTCTTGATTGCCATGAAATTGTAGATGACCCATTGTCAACTGAGAAATTGTTCTATAATTTTTGCAGCCCTTCAAGGATATGATTGAGGGAATAAGATTAGACATGCAAAAATCAAGATACGAGAACTTTGATGAGCTTTATCTCTATTGCTACTATGTCGCTGGTACAGTTGGGTTAATGAGTGTGCCGGTTATGGGAATTGCCCCTGAATCGAAGGCATCAACCGAGAGTGTCTACAATGCTGCACTAGCTCTTGGGATAGCTAATCAGCTTACTAACATCCTTAGAGATGTTGGAGAAGAGTAAGGGTTCTCCTATGCTATTGCTTCTTATTGGCAGCTATTGAGTAAGGAAATTCTTGCGGTTAGATACAACATAATCCATTGAAATCACATTTTGGTTTTGATTCCTTGTGCAGTGCTAGAAGAGGAAGGGTATATCTTCCACAGGATGAGCTAGCGAGGGCAGGACTAACCGATGAAGACATTTTCCGAGGACAAGTAACTGATAAATGGAGGAGTTTCATGAAGGAACAGATAAAACGTGCTAGGAAATTCTTTGATGAAGCTGAGAAGGGTGTATCAGAACTGAATCCAGCGAGTAGGTGGCCTGTTTGGGCATCCTTGTTGCTATATAAGCAAATCCTAGATGTCATTGAATCAAATGATTACAACAACTTCACAAAGAGGGCTTATGTTAGCAAGGCTAAAAAACTAGTTTCACTTCCTGTAGCATACGGAAGAGCCCTCATGGGGCCGTCAAAAGTGCTCGATTCAACTTCAACTTGATGATAGTCACATATCTTCTCCAGTTGGAAAAATCTGTAAATTTCTTGTTCTTAATTAATTCATAGATTAGGCTTAATAGGAGCTAGAAATGGCATGTTTACCGGGTTAATATTTGTTAATCTTGATAATGATTAAAATTCCTGTGGAGAGTTGATACATTTATTTTGTTATCTATAAGAAGTTTAAAGATAGAGGACCACTTAAGTACATTCCGTTAAATTTTTGAAACCTTGGAGAGATGGACCTATACTTATCAAAGTGGCAATCCACTTTTCATTGTAAGTTGCTATTATTGTACTAAATGCTTAATATTCAAAAGAATAACAAGTGATAAAAGAGTGTTTATGAAAGAAAACTTTTTTTTTTCCTTTTTCTCTCATTCAAGTGATGCTTGGTGATTTGGAAATATGTGAGAAAAGTTTCATATTTTACCTTTCTGGTTTTTGTTTAATATAAATATAGTCTTCAAAATACAAGTTGTGAGAAAAGTTGCTATTATTGTACTAAATGCTTAAAATTCAAAGAAATAACAAGTAATAAAAGAGTGTTTATATAGGAAACTTTTTTTTTTTTTTTTTTTTGCTGTTTTCTCTCATTCAAGTGATGCTTGGTGATTTGGAAATATGAGAGAAAAGTTTCATATCTTACCTTTTTGGTTTTTGTTTAATATAAATATAGTATTCAAAATATAAGTTGTGAAATGTTTTTATATCAATGATAAAGCTAAAATACAATTTATATTTGAAAAAACCTGAATTATGTTCCAAAACATTTCAAATGGCACATCCAGTAATATATAGTCCTTCAATTGCATACAAATCTTTCGTACTTAGACATTGACATGGATTAGGTCTAACCAGCGACCTGGATCAAATTAGCACAAGCGGGCATAGCTTGTTGGCTTAGATTGTTCATACAAGTCATGACTCACCAAAGACCTAGCAAGGTGAGACCTAATCTAGGCTAGGTTTCACTCATGCCGTCATCTATCAGTACTTATCATAGCGCACACTACACAATTTCTAAATATAACCTAAATTATACTCTTGTTGATTACATCATTAATTAATTTAAATATAATCTTAAATGGAAATTTACGGTAGAAGCCGTGTCGACGATTGGAACACTCTTAATCCTATCCCAAGTCCTGAGTCAATAACTTCAAGCTTGTTCTTCATCACTTGAGGTCAGTAGAAATTAAACCCTCAGCTGAAGTAAATAGAGGCAACATCAAACAGTAAAAACAACAATACATCTTTCTTAATATATAGATAAGCATAGAGCCTTTCGCATGCTACGTTAGATATGCTAATGCAAGAGATGCAAATAATTTTAGTACTTAAAGAATCTCTTACCAAGCCAATTGAAATACACACTTTGAAAAATAATTGCTCAAAACATTACTGCTTTTCAAATATGATCCCTTGGTTCAGCTACTATGAGTGCTTTTGTATTTCAGTTAGCAATCTTTCCCACTTTTTGGCCTTATCCACTAGAAATAGACAAATCCAGGACTAGTCCTAAATATATCACTTCATTGGGCCGACCAAAAGAGGCCATACCACAAACTCGGATGAGTAGCCTTAGAATGCTGCCACAAACTTAGCTAGACAATGATAAAGACTTGTCTCATTGAGTAGCTTTGTGTTGTCTCTAAAATTTGAAAACTTGCACTTTTGAAAACACTAACAAAAAATGTCTATGCATGTGCAGTATTACATGCAGAATGTTAATGCATGTAAATAAAGGAAACTATTGTTTTTTTGCAACCTTGTTGACATTTTAATCGTGCTAATATGTTTCATCATTTATAAACAATCATCTAACCATCAACAACAATAATATAATCAACCAATAATAAATAAGAAAATATAAGCCTCCAAGTCAATGTAAATTTTATTTGTAATGGTCATTTATAGGGGTAAATGCACGGAGAGTGCTTGTATTATCATTTTTTTTCGCAATTAGTTGCCCAATGTTTGATTTTGGACAAAAAAATACTAATACTTTCGAACAAAGGATTGACAAAAAAAAATGATAATGCAGGCACTCCTCATGCCTTTATCCCATCATTTAAAAGATAGAAAAGGAAATAATTTCCATTATCACTCATATATAGTCTATCAATTAACATTATATAATATATCGAATATCATAAAATTAAACTTTATCAAGTCACACAATCCACTTAAGTGGAAATGTGATTGTCTTGCATAACTAAGTGATTGTATGGATTTGGCCACCGCATCAAGCACACCAGTAAAGGTTACTCACCTAAAATGCATTGTTTTTAAGTTGCTCAAGCGTATCAAAGTCCTAATTGTAAATATTTAGAGCTTATACCATGTCTCACAGTAGTACTTGTCAATCAACAATCCACAATTAAATGAACTTCAGATAATTATAACTTTCTCATTCTTGATTGTTTTTAGTGTTTTGTACATATTGTTGTGATCATTATGTAACGTAATATTAAAAGCATAATTCTAACTAGCTTGAAAGAATTACAAAAATGCCCTAAAAAAATAACTTCATTTTACTTCCATTTAATCTTTTTGCATATTTTATCCACCTAACCAATTAAATGCCTCAAATTTCATAATGTCATTTTATTATTCCTAATATGATCAATATTTCAATTATAATATAGTATCAAGTTGATATCTTGTAGTTATCAATCTTATTACAAAATATTCTATAATATACTAATTTAGCCTATAGTTAGCCAAATAATAACTATTTACATAATGATGAGATGAAAATAGTGGCGAACAAGTTTAGCCAATTAAATGCCTCAAATTTCATAATATCATTTTATTATTCCTAATCTGATCAATATTTCAATTATAATATGGTATCAAGTTGATATCTTGTGATTATCAAACTTATTTCAAAATATTCTATGATATATTAATTTAGCCCATGTTTAGCCAAATAATAGCTATTTACATAATGATGAGATAGAGATAGCGGCGAATAGGTACTTAGCCCAATGGGACAAAACAAGCAAGTCACGATTGCTTGATTTCATATCTCTATCTTGAAGGAAACGGGCCAAACATCATTTTAGGGGGTAAATTCTTTTGTTTGGGCCCTCAAACAAGCATTTTTTATATTTTTTGCAGGTTTTAATTTTATTATAACTTCTTATAAACATATCTATATTGGATGTCGTTAGTGACATTTTATTGTCCTTTCATGTACTTTGAGTTCTTAAGTTTTAAGACTATTTTATTTTTGGCATTTCTATAGTTCTATTTTTGGTATCTTTCTTACGGAAAAAATAGAGGAGGTGATCATTAGTATTATAGAATTTGAGCCGTCTTACTCTATTTTCCCAAATTTTCCAATCGGTATAGTGTTTATTCAAATTTGGATATCAATTATCTATGCATTTTTAGAATCAATAGGAAATTGAGATCACTTTATGGTAATCGTGCGCGGTTTAATAGACCGTGATAAATCTTAATTATTTTTTGTGTGTCACATAACACATACGATATGATCCTAAATAAATTCATAATTTTGTTTTGATGAAAATATTTCCTAGAATTTTTTTTTATTTTTCCATATTTGTCTAAAGAAATGTGGGATAACTATTGGAAAAAAAATTTCCCTTATGTTGGAAAATAGAGACTCATTCATAGCTTACTTTTAGAAAAATAACTTATGGATTATAAAAGTGTATGTCATTTTTCCATCAATTTATGAGTTCACTCTATCAATCATTTACTACCAACAACATTTATTATTAATTTTTTAATATTTTTTTCTTTATGTAAATTATTTCTCATTATAGAATATGTTTTGTTATTAGCTATCTTGGCATTCACATAATCTAAGTATTTAGAAGAAACAAATAAAGAAAAACTATTTTTATAAAATTAGTCAAACATATGTAAATATGCTACTTTTCATAAAAACTCTTTCAAGAAAAAATATATTTATTAACAAATAGTTTTCCTCTAAACAAACAGAGTCTTGATTTTGTTTTCAATTATTCATAAAATTATCAATTTGACCACATTATAAAAGTAGTGTATCCACTTAATATAATTTAGATAATATTGAGATCACTTAATAACACATTAAATTCAGTAAATCTTAGTTCTAGCTAGTATATACATATGTATATCGGTCTATATGAGCCAATTACTTTTCATAAATAACCTATCATGCCCTTTAAGGGTATCTTACCGATGACAACCTACCACACACCAAATAAAAGTGAAAAAATAGCTCCAAAGATATTCAAATACTTCTTATAGAACATATAAAGTGTCAGTATAACATGTTACTCAAAAGGGGTATCATAGTATTAGCATGACATCTTCAAATAGTGGGAATGAATAAACAAATATAACATATATGTATGTATATAACAATATTTATAGATTATAAGTCTATCATACTCTTTCAAATAAAAATAGTTCATCATATTATATAGATAGACCTAATCGAAATAACAATATATATATATATATATATTATTTTAACTTCCAGCTCTCCTATGCCAAGTCATGTTAGGATTGTTGCTAAAACTGATACTATTGCTATTGCTCACTATAAGTAAGGTCCAAATTAGGTTTAGCAAAGGTAGCCCTTGAAGTATAAATAAATCTAGAGGAGCAATGGCTACAACAAACCTAGTTTATATCTCTTAAAGCTACACTTTGAAGCAAGGCACCCAAGTTATCACCTATTTAAAATTCATTGTATGTAACAAGCATATAAAATGTAGCAGCATGCCTATATATCTAAAACAACTATAGTACAAATTTACACCCTCTAATGTAATGGTTAATTTTGGGAATAGTATTATGCACACCAAATTCGAGTTTTAGTATCCAAGGATTGATTATAGATCACAAATTCAACTATCATTCTGTTAAAAAAATTTGAGCCCCTTTTGATAAAAATCATTTATATGAAACATTTTTGTCTTCATTTATTTTTCACCACCTTAGAGTCTAGATTATAACGACTTGCCAGCACAATCACCTCCTAATTGATAATTGCAAACCAGACCACAAACAAAGGATGGCATTCCAAAGATTGAGATAAGATTTTTGCAAGAATATATATTGATAGCTGTGGACCATTAACTTTGAAAATGTCATCATGTAATGCATATTTGTTTATTAATTTAGCCACGTAATCATTAGTTTTGGTTTTTAGGGTAATTAAGTAATACTGAAAACACTCTCGTTTTTACATTAACATCTCGTTCACTTCGTTAAATGAATAAGACCATAATAGAATTCATATTATTGACGAATAGAATGTAGCTAGAATATGATTTTTCTTTATTAGTTTTTTATTTAAATTAGGGTTTTCTTTTTTTTTTTTTTTTTTTTTTTGAGTTTGTTTGGGGGGGGGGGGGGCGCACGTTGGGTTTGGGGGGAAGACAATTCCTATATTGAATTGTTATTCATATTTGAAAAGAAATCACCTATTCAATACTTTTTGTAATAGGATTTCTTGTGAATTACTATTAACGTTAGCTATTATAAAGAATAAGGCTGTAATGGAATTGCAATTACAGCCAAGTGAATGAGCAGCATGGTTTATCGTCACACACTCAAATAATTATAGGTTCCATTGTAATTAAAGTATTTTGCGCAAAAAAAAAAAAAACATCATAGTCACCCAAAACCAACCGTCAAATTATTTATTAAAGTATTTTATTAATCCCATATACTTGTTTGTTTTGTTTATGATTGAAAGATTATACGTAATATTTAGAAGAGAAGAACTCCACTTGTTTTTGGGCCAAGATGAATTACTAATTAGCTTTTATAGCTTGTATCTATAGATTAACTAGTGGTCTTCTTTCTCGCATGTTTAACATATGTACATTTTATTATCAAAAGAGTAAGTAAATGACCTATACACACACACACACATATATGTATATACATACCAATAAAAGTATTTTAGGAGTCTGTTATCTTGTTACATGTTTCCCTGATGAGTAGGAATAATTCTAACATTTTTTCCTTTGATAATTGCAAAGATAATTAGCTCAAATCCTTCTAAAATGTGTAAATTGAGCAATTGGACATTACAATTAGTTGTTTTTTGTGTGTGAGTGTGACATAGAAACTCTTAACCAAACCACACTTTTCATTAACTTGGTGCCTACAGTAGCTGGCAATGGTTATGATGTCTGTGGATCGGTTCAAATGTCTAATAACTTGCAATAGTAGTGACAAATAAGTGCAAATACCTAATATTTAAATTGTTGATGCAAATTTACTAATGTATTAGCTATATTGATATTGCAAAGAGAAATAAGAATTTCAAAATCAACATTAATCACAGCGAGCTAGTCCCTATTACTATCAAACAAAGATGAGCTCCCTACCATAAATCACTTTTCATGGGGAGTTGGTTTATGATAAGTGAATAAAATAAATGTCAAATTGTTATTGAAGGGACTAACTCCCTATGATAAGGTGGTTTTTCTTAGGGACGATGTCCTTGTATCATAGGATAGACCTTAGCACAAATTAAAAACTATTCTAACTATCATAAGGCTAGAAATTTGGACCTAAAACTATACTCGTCTTACATGGGTACAATTGTGATTCTTAGACCCACCAAGTCTACAGCTGAGTATAAGACCCATGGCCCATGTAATTTCCATTTTAATAAAATAATTATTCATCATAAAAAAAAAAGGCTATGTTTTTATGTAGATATTTTTATATTTGTATTCTTGAATAGAGAATATCATGATTGTGACGACAAGGCTAGCTAGCTATAGATAGCTCAAGATAAATAGAATAAGCTTTTAGCCAAACTCTTTAGGATATAGTACAATACGAATTGAAGTTTTATTTTTTCATTGTAAAGTTCACTTATTGTGTGCTCCCTAAGGATTCAATTTAATAAATATACCATCTTTCCTTTAATTTCTTTATTGGTACAGAAAAATTAGTTATAGAAAACTTAGAAGATAAAATGATAAGCAAAGAAAGATGAAACGTTCACATTGTAATGTTACATTAGTAGTTTATTTTACAAATATTAGAGGGGAACATAGAACATTACCTCTGTTAAATAAAAAGCTGTTGGGATGAGTAGAAAAAAATTATTAAGGAGAAAAATAAAATTTTATAATTTTTAAGGTCACTCTAAATATGTCTATATATATACTAACTAGAATCCTACCATGATAATTCTTTTTTCTTATTTTTTTCTGCCTTAATATGTATGCTTATTTTAATTATGAGAATCAAGTTGTATTTATGTATTTAATCAAATCATTAAATTTTTGAAAAACCTAAAACCTTATGTTAAGTAAGGCATTTTCAAAAAATCTTAATTTCCTCTTTTTTTTTTTTCAAAAAATCCAATTATTTTTTTTCATATATCTAATTAAGATTTTTCTAGGTAACAAAAACTTCTTTTAATAGGGACAATGTCATGATTTATACCTTAACTTTGGGTCATTTTGCGTTTATACACTAGATGTTTTAAATTGTTAAATTATATACCTAATTAGATGTTTAATTGCCATTGTTTATATCCTATCTCTTTTCATTAATTGTCATTATCTCTATCATCATGTATAGTCAATTACAACGTTGCACCTATAATATCTTATATCATATTAAATACTAATGCCAAGTCATTTTAGAGAAAAGAAAAAAAAAAAACCTATGTCATCAATACAAAGTAAAACAAAACAAAACACATAGTTAAAAAGTAAATTTCAAGGGAAAAATTATATGAAAGGCGAGCTTAATGAAAAAATTAACCATTGCTGCTAATCCAATAAAAATAAATAAATAAAGGTTATGATCTTAACTCATAAGAACAAACAATAATTAAATAAAAAAACACATATTTACATTCAAGACCAACAACATCATTTTTTTCATTTTTGTTACACCACTACAGGGTACCCTAGTTGTAATAACACACACTATGTAACTAACTGAAGCCTCTAGAAAGTTACATAAGTACTACACAACTAATGTTCCCTATTTGAAGTAGACAATTAAAATAGGATCGATGGTTGTTTTGAGCGAGAAATAGATTGCATATATATATATATATATATATATTAACCATAAAAGAACATAACATACAAATCTAGGTCATTGCAAAATATTGCAACTATGGTCTTCAGGGCTTCATTGGAACCCTTTTACAACAAAGCTTACAAGGAAAATAAAACTTAACTTATAATATTACAAGATCAATACTAAATCTCTATTACATATATGGTCTTTCTTCCAAAAGAGTAAATAAATCCATCCTACACTAACTCCCACAACTGAGCTTCGTTTCATTCTTCTTACTTATAACCCTGTAAATCAACAGTCTAAGAGAGCATGAGCATATATGTCACGCCTCATATGGTATCCTAAACGTAACAGTCCGCCACATGCCATATGAGACCCACGAATTACTATCTTAGTCCTTCGAGAGTCTTGTATAGATGTAAGGTATCCCCTTACGACAATAGAATACTTGAATCGATGGAGATAAAGAGTTTAAATCGACATTCAATAGCATTAGATTATAAATCAAAACACATATAAATAGTTACAAAGACTAAAGGGCATTCCCTCGCAAAAAAATACTGTTAAGAGGTCTATTACAGTCATCCAGAGTCTTTTGGTTTCTTACGGAAGTCTAAACAGAAATGAATATAACTTCTAAACGAAATGCCTAACTCCTATACCTGAGCCGTAGGATGCCTCTGTCTAAGCCAGTAAACGAATGCTGCAACAAATAGAAACTGTAGGGACGTAAGCTACACTAGCTTAATGAGTGAGAACTTCCAAGATTACATTCATAACACATTATACAAGCAAGTGATTAATCAGGCAAGTGATATGCATCAAACATATGGAAATCAATAGATATATGACTAGCCGGAAATCATATATGAATGGAATTTCGCCCTCCATTCTGAGTTAGCAGATTAACGAATACTACGATACTACTAAAATATGACGTTTTTGGATCACGGTCAACCAACTCGTCATTTCGTTTGTGGATCACGATCAACCAACTCATTATTTCATTTATGGATCACGATTAACCAACTTTTACTCCGTTTTTGGATCACTGGCAACCAACCAATGCTGATGCTCCATCCCCATTTGTGATATAAATGAGTCCATATTACTTATCAATTCCGAATAGTCAATTATGTCAATTCCTTAAGTGATCAATCAATAATTGCAGACAATCAATCCTAATTCATCTATACAACCATTAGTTAATCACCCAGACTCGATATTCTTATTTTCAATTTCTCATATCATCAACAAACATACATAATTCCTAGTTATCCCTACCATACATATCCATTTATCTTTTCCTAAAATCTAATGCAACTATCATTACAATCACATACAATAAATGGAATCGGGAAGAAATACTCACTCAGCCATTGGAACATCGGTCCTCTAGTAGTAATAGTTCAGTGGAAGGGAATCGTCAATCTCGGGGTCACCTAAAAAGGAAGAAATACCCTAACGAGTATTTCATCACTTAACTAAACCAAACCATTAAACAAAACTAGTATTTTCGTAATTCTCGTCATTTGCAGAAGTCCTTACTTAAAACTACTGTAACTTGGTCATTTTAACTCGGAATTTCGCAAATTATATATCTATTTCTATCTACTTCAAAAGATATTTCTAAATCTGATATACTAATCAAGTTTTGAAAACGTTTACATTTCTGAAGAGGCTGATCAGTTTTGATCAGTAGAGAACTTCCATCTTGAAAACCGATTTCATGAATGTTTATGATGTTTCTAATGTGTAGATCAAACCTACATGCTATGTGGATGATTCCCTATCATGAATGTCATGTTATGAACTTCACACACATATATTCTTGATGATTTTTTTTTTTTGTTAGGAGAAAGTTATATAAATTTTACTCAAAGGAAACATCTCATGTTACTTTACTTAGTTAGTTGAATTATTGAACTTTGTTTATTCTTATTTGTTTTGGGGTTTTCCTTAAGAAAAATCCATTTGTTCTTATGAAAATTTAATCTTTATAAAGTCTATATCCTAAGACTTTTATTTTCTTATACAAATTTCCATTTTTCATTTTATAAACATGCCTTATAGTAAGGACTACCCCAAAATTTGAATTTGGTAAGAGTTCATTCTTAGGTTGATTTCTTTAAGAAATCTATGTTTTCATATAGAAATTTAGGGCTTAACTATTCCTTTACCTTAAGGCTTCATTTATTAAATAAAATTTCCATTTTGAGCTTGGAAAACAAGTGTTTTCATGCCATTACTCTTTCACTACGAATTTCTTAAAATGACAAGCAACTAAAAAATTTCCTACTTTATTTCTACTCCTTGTTTTACATATTTTTCTTAGTAAATCCCATCTCAACTTATAAAAATCATCACTTGATGATATCTATTACCTATACTCCTCATTTTTCATATAAAACATAAGTTTTAAAATTGATAAAAAGGTTTTTAAGGTATGGTCTTGAAACCATCCGAATTTACATTTGAGCATTTCAAATAAATAATTTTCCTTTTTGAGTGTCTTGTCTCATCTACTTAAAGATCTATAAACTACAATATTTATATATATAAGACAAAGGTCTTTATGATCATTAATGCACCAAAACACAAAATATCCATAAAATCATGAATGTCAAGTATAATATGAGCATTTAAATGTTATATCTACCACTTAGGATGCATGAAATGGAGTTTGAAAACATGAAAATAGATTTTTGTGTAAGATCTTTACTTTACTCTACTACTAAATGCATGAACATGAAGATCATCATAAAAACACATTCAAATATAAGATCTACTCTTGTGATGGCTTGATATTCATGTAGTAGTATTTTTTTATCCCTAGCAAGAGCTCATGAGGACTTAAAGATGAAAAATCATGAATGATCTTGCCATTACAAGGTTTAGTAGTAGAAAGGGTAAAGATCTATCACCTAAAGCTTGGAACAAGAGGAGTTGAAGAAATAAAATTGTTGTGTGAAAGTGTGTGTGTGTTGGGAGGCTCACGGCAAAGGAGTAAGAGAGGGAGAGAATTTGTAAAATTTTGACAAAGTGAAAATGAGGAAAGAGAGTGAAGCTTAAAAGAAGATATATAGTAAGTTGAATTAGGGTTTGTGTTGATTAAAATAAAGAAAGAAAAATAAAACAATTGAGGGAAAAATAGGGAGGGTTGCGCCAGCATTGGGACGAAGAGGGGAGAGAAAAATGATTTTGCAAAATTTTCAAATTAAAATGTGTAATAATTAGTCTTAAAATGTAATAATTTCTTAAGAGACAAATTATCTTGGAAAAGAAAATATAATTGAGTGTTTTATAAGGATGTAAGAGTAGGGTGTGGCTTGTGAGTGTAATAGGTTGTACTTGTGAATAGTAGTGAAGACAATTATTTTACCAGTAGTAAAGAAAATACGAGAAAAAAGGCTATATCTGTATTTTTCATAAACCAAAAAATTATAAAATTTATATTTTTGAAATCCTTATTAAATTTCGGTTCTAAAGAGTATTCCGGAATATTTTTTGAATTTTGAGTCTCGAGGACCTCTTTTCCGTAATGGACCTCGGGAAGGCCTGGAATAGAAAATTCTTCGAAAGCAAATCATTTTATGGTTTGAAATATGCTTTAGAAAAATATTCCATATTAAATTATTTTACAAAAGTTCCTTAGTTTAAAATCGAAGGAAAACCGGATCTAGGGTTCTTAGGTTTCTCTCCCAAGCTTAAGTTAATCCGGTTTAGGGTTTGGCTTTCGGTTCCCGAAGTCTACTTGGTTACTAGGAAAACCGGGGTTTACAATATAAACATTAGTGAACAATGTAAGCCCCAAAAATTTCAGTAAATAATTCCAAAATGAACTTCGAAAATAAACCCTAAAAATCACTCCAAATTAAAATCGAACTTCGATTAGTCTTAAATCCAAAAATTTCTTAATCTTGAAAAAAAATAAGAATCCTTAAAAATAAAATAAGAATTCAACATACTTCAAATCCAAAATCACTACATATGACAAATTCTATACGTAACTCTGGCTTATAAAATCGGGTAATATAGAACCCAAAAATAAATTATTAAAAAGTAAATAACGATGAAACTTTCGGAAATAAAACTCAATTCAAGAATTTCACAAACGTTAAGAGATATTAAATACTTACAAAAACAAAATTTAAAATAATTATCTCAAACTAAATATGTTGTATAAACATAAATCGTCAGTTTTCAAATTGACAAAGATCTAAACCGGAAAACCACCTGGAAACCTTAAGTAGAATACAGTAATTTAAGTCCGGTAATATCGCGCCCTTAACCCTAGAGGCCAAGGTGTAGTTTAAGTCTGTAGAATAGTTCGTATAATGTAAGTTCGCTTAAAAATATCAGGTTGGTATATTTTTGAACTATTTCGAACCCGTTCGGATATAGATTTTGAAAAGTGTGTCCCGGAGCCCGAGATATAAAAAATATACCATTAGTTCCGTTAAACTCGTATTTTCATAAGGATTTCAAAAATATCAGTTATATAATTTGTCGATAACTAGAAATATATGATTTTGGCAATTATATTCGTATTTCATTGCAACAGGTAATTAACTAGTCTTTTGGTACTATTCACTACTATTCATTATACAATTTTATTATTTTTATAAACCCTTATATTTTTAGATAAATATTTTATATATTATAGAAAATTCTTTTTTTTTTTTTAAATTTAGTTAGTTTCGAGCTTTTACGGGATCAATTTCTGTTTAAGACCCGATACTAAAAATAAAATAAATTAATTTAATAATTAAAAATTATTTTTATTTTCATAAAATAATTTTTTAGAATTTTTCGAGTTATAAAAATATCATTTATAGCTCATATTCGTGTATTTTGATCATACCGGTAACATATTTATTGAAATACTAAAATAATTCAAATAATTATTTAATTTTATTTATGAAAATTCTAACATTCATTTAAATATATTTTTTCTTAATTTTATTTTATATATTTTTTTAATAAAAAGTACTTTTTCAACCCATACTTCAAGTACACTTTAATTGTCACTTCTACACATTAATCAAGTTTTCTTTCACTCATTCTACACTCCATTTCCCCACAAAAGGCAGCAGACCACACCCATAAAAATAGCCATTTTTCTTTTATTTATTAATTTATTTAATGATTTAAAGTCTCTTTTAGTTAGCAAATGAAGGGACACAAGTTACACTTTCAAAAATTTAAGTTACAAACTAACTAAACCCCCTCTCTCTCCCTTGCATTTCACGTGCAGCACTCCGCATTTGCTGCCCTTGTTTTATTTTCTTTTTCTTTTAATTAATACACTCCTCTCTCTCCATTTAATGCCTCTCATTTACTTCCTTTCATTCCTTTGAAACCCTACACCATTTACTCTCTCTTTTTCTCTCTTTAAACCTTTCTTAGCCATGTTCTTGCAAGGAATACAAGCTGCCCCCATCTCTAAATCTTGCTTCCACACTCCATTCTTGAAGATCCTTTGAGTAAACCTTCTTCTTAAGTTTCCATAGATGATAGAGGTAAAGTATAGTGAGAGTTTCATGCATCAAATGACCTTTCATAAGTTTAAAAGCTAAGGATGATGATGCCAAAGTGAAACACTCCTCTTATCCCTGATTATTTTCTTCTATCATTATTATTTTCTTGCTAAAAGTAGTTATAATTTGTAGGTCTAACTTTTTTTTGTAGCTTTAATTTTGTTTATGTTTTAGATCTTGTTGTATGAGTTATTATTTTGTTATTGCTAATGAGTTATGCATATATACACCATTCACATAACTATCTTAGTGTTCATGCATTTATAACTAGTATAGTAAACTAGATCTAGTTGTTTTAGGTTCATAAATGCATTAAACTTTTGATTTATTTTCTTAAATAACTTGTAATAGCTTGATGATAGTAGAAAAGTTTTAAAAAGCTCAAGATCTATTTTAGTTTCAACACAAATTATTTTTGAAAATTCGGATAAAAAGGGAACCATATTTAGAAAAGCTATTTTTCAACTTCAAAATATGTATTTTTCGTTTAAAATGAAGGGTTTAAGGAATAGATATCATAAATGAATGATTTTGAGGAGTAAAGTTTCGATCTATGAGTTTATAGTTTACTACCATGCATTTCTTTTATATTCATGTTCTTATTAGGTGTAGATCTTGATTTTGAACTTGAATAAAAATAGTGAAATTTGTATCTTGGTAAAACCTATATTTAAAAACCACTTTCCAAGTCTCAAAATGGAAGTTTTAGTTGAGAAAATGAAGGTTTAGTGGATGTATATCATCAAGACTTCTTTTTACAAGAATCAAAGGTGATTTTCAAAATAAAAATCTCATTTTCGGATTTAGGCCAAGGCATAGTTTAAAAACATATTTTCCAACACAAAAATGAAGTTTTTATTTAAGAAATAGAAGGCTCTTAAGATAGGATTTGTAAAGGATGATTTTTCATAAGTTTAGATGAATTTTATCAAAAGATATGTCCAAAAATAAATTTGGTAAATTCGGATCTCAACCAAGACTAATTTTGAAAACCCATTTTTCAACTCCAAAATAAAAGATTTGTTTAAAAAATGGAAGGCTTATGAAATAGGTATCAATAGGAAATGTTTTTGATAAGTAAATGGTAGATCTACTAGTAGAGATTCTCAAAAATAGGAGGAGATTACAAAATATGAAATTTAAGTTTTATCCAAATTTTGTAAATTCGGATGGTTTCAAAACCATGCCTTAAAAACCTTTTTATCAACTCTAAAACTTATGTTTTATATGAAAAATGAGGAGTTTAGGTCATAGGTATCATCAAGTAATGATTTTTATAAATTAAGATGGGATTTGCTAAGAAAAATATGTAGAACAAGGAGTAGAAATGAAGTAGGAAAAATTTGAGTTGCTAGTCAACTTAGGAAATTCGTAATTTTGGAGTGAGGTCATAAAAATATTTACTTTCCAAACTCAAAATAGAAGTTTTATTAAAGAAATGAAGTCCTTAGTGGCTAGGTATGGTTGAGCCTTAATTTTCTAAGTATCAAATGATTTTTACTTAAAGGAATCACCATAAAAACAATTTTTACAAAATTCGGATTTTGGGATGAACCAATTTCAAAAACATGTTTACAAAGTGTAAAATGCAAATTTTTATTGAAAAACAAAAGCTTTAAGGAATATACATAATGAAGGCTTAATTTTGACAAGGATAAACAAATTTTATCAAGGAATTTTTCTAAAAACAATTGGGGATTATCAAGAATACAAGACTAGCTTTTCTAAGATGATTTATCATAAAGTCTTACAAAGAAAAAGTTTTCTAAAAATTTCTTTTATTCAATATCATCAAGAACATGTATTTATATCTCATGACATATAATTTATGTTAGTAACTTGTTCATATTGCATGTATACTTGCTTTGGATAGTAGAAACCTTACAAACATTCACAAAACTACTTTTTGGAATTGAATTTCGCTACTGATCAGAACTGATCAGACCTTTTCGAAGCTTCAAAGTTTTCAAAAATTAATTATGATATTAGAATTAGATAGATCTTTCAAAGTAGATAGAAATCGATACATAATTTGCTAAATTCCGAGTTAAAACGACCAAGTTATGACCATTTTAAGTTGGAATTCCCGCTTAGGATGAGAATTACGAATTTAATGGTTTGTATAAGATAGTTCAGATTAGTTAAGTGATGAAATACTTATTAGGGTATTTCTTCCTTTTTAGGTAACCCCAAAATCGATGATTCCATACCACTGGATTACTTTTACTAAGAGACCAGTGATCCAATGGCTGAGTGAGTTTTCCTCTTATTTTGTTACCTTGATTGTGCTCGTAGTTAATTGCATTAAAGCTAGGAAAAGCTAAAATTGTGATGAGTTGTGATATAATCTTGGTTGAATGGTATATCGATGCGAGACTTGTTGTAAGATCATTGTATGAGTTAGCATAGACTTGAATTGTTTGAAATTCTTTATGATCGCTCTTAACCTACATAATTAACTTGCTGCGATTATATGAATAAACTGTACATGCGTATCAAATTTTGAGTCACACTGCATTAGCTAATATACCTTCGGTGGGACAAAAGTATATTAGCAGAAGGCAAGGGGGCTTTATTAACATTAAGGATGCGAGATCGCTTAAGTTAATGGATATGGAGTAGGCACATAAAACTACTATAATAAAACAACAGAGGTTGTATAACTAACAGAAAGAGATCGGGATTATGATTGCATGACTTACGGACCACCACATTCAAAATTGGAAATTATGGTTGCATGTCTTATAGACCATCATCACCTCGAATGGAGGGCGTAAATCCATTCACATATGGCTACCAGAAAGTCATATGCTTATCTGCTCATATGTTTGTTCATGCATAGCATATGGATGAATTATAACTTTCTTGTTATGGTACGAAATTAAGGGAACTCTCACTAAGCTAGTGTATCTTATACCCCAATAGATGTTTGAATAAACAGGTTGACGGGAGAATGCTACTTGAGGACCGTGATGGTTGGAGCCAAATATAACTTCGGGATTTCGGCAGGAAGTAAGAATGCTTGAAGATATTATCTGGGTTTTGTGAAATGTTTTGTAATAGTTTTATGTAGTGAAATCTTTTGATGAATTGAAATTGAAGTACAGTGATTTGTATTTGAAGTATAGTGAATTGTATTTCCTTTACATTGTTACTCAAGTTGTATCAATATAAAATGTATCACTCCGATGTGTCTCCTCCATGTGTAAGACACCTTTTACATAGTATGGAAGCCTTTGGGTGACTGAGGCGGCCATTCCTAGGCTTTAATATTGTATGTGGCGGATTGCCACATTTAGGGTACCCTTCAAAGCGTGACAAATAACATAATCTTAACATATATCACTAGTATCAAACAAGTTTTGTTAGCAATTATATGCAATGCACTCATCAAACATATGTAGCAAATATGGTTTGAATAACCGAAATTCAAACCTATAGGGATTTACACCCTCCGAGGGAGTTGAAGGATAAGTTTAGTAGTTCATGCCCATGAATATCTCAAAACTGAAAAAGGAGGAATTTTTCATTCTCTTTTTGTCATTTTCAAATTTGCTTTCACATAAACGCCTCCACTTCTCTTGGAACTTGAGCAATCCCACTAAGTATTAATACTCCGAAGCCAACTCCAACACAGACGACCTCCTTTGAAGCTCGCTTAGTTTCTATGAACCTGATAACCCTATAGTAACCTCAAGCAGTCTCACTGGACTCAACATAGTATTACCACAGAATTAAAATGATAACACGTGACATGAGTACCATGCTAATGTAGTCTGATGTCATGAGATGCATGTCATATTGAATTTAGAAGTCTAATAAGTTTAATTCCATATTATCTTGTTATCATATCATTTTTAAATAGTCAACAATGCAAATTACACTTTTAAGTTCAAACAAATAGTTATCACTTTGATTATTAAGATTTGTCATTCAAACATACAATATACACTACAAGAAAACTAGGCTTTAGAGACAAAAATTCTGTCTTTAAACATAAATTTCCGTCGCAAAAATCATCGTCACTAATTTAACTTGTAAAAATATAACTTGTGTTACCTATTTTTCATCGTAAAATTTCTATCTCTAAAGGTTAGTTTTCCTATAGTGATATGACATACAAGATTTCCCATCCCCATGCATTTGATTCCCTATAGTTATGATTAAACTATATTCCATTATTTATAATCACAAACAAAGTGATAGGATTCAAGTTACTCACTCGAGCATTCTCCTTAATCGTCGTAATAGTCCAACGGGAAGTCCAAATCATGATATAAGGTTCCTATAAGATAAAGAGATTCATATTACTAAGGATTCAACAAGAAAAGAAGAGTAAACATGGTTTTAGACCCAAAAATGACATGTACAAGATTAAAAACTCACACATTCTTGCCCACACCTATGCCAAAGGGCGTATCAAACAAGGCGGAGAATAGAGGCTACTACTATACCTGCCACGCCCCATATGGAGAAGCATAAGGGCTACACCACTCCTACCATGTCTCATGGCAGAGGGCATGGTAACCTATATTGCAATCATATCATGCTGATCTGATTAGAATGTGCATGTAATTTCATATACTACTAGCAAGTGTACTAGGTCTCGTTCAAGTAATATAAAGTGAGTTGATACCGTTCCCACAAGGACTAAATTAACTACTAGATTGATATTAGCTTTTACTAATATTTAGAAAATCAAAATGTATCAATTAACTATAACCAATTAATTATATCTACTATGAATGCAATGAGATTGTGAGAAGTTATATAAGATAAATGTGGGAAGGAACAGAATCCATCCTAATCTTTACTAATCATGCTGAATTTATATTATATGAATAATTATGATTGTGGATATTTGTAAGAAATTGTAAAGACCTAAAACTATCATGTTTTAGTGAACCATAAAATAATCTATTAGCTTCCGCTATACAAATTATCAATGGAATCTAATTTTCAATTATAAATCTTCCAATTCTATAATTGTCTAATATCCTAAATTAACTTCTCCTAATTCCTTAGTGAGAAATTAAAATAAAATATTGCATGAAGTACATGGAACAATTTCTAAATTAATATTAAACTTAATTGTTTCCACAATTGTTGTTTAATCTCAATTCATGAATTCCTATGAATCCTAATTCTTTATCCAAATCATCAGAATTCTTATCAATTCAATCTCAATCAGAAATAAAATAGATAATTAGGATTCAATACAAATATTCCATAATTCTAACAATCCTATAATATAAATTCAAGAATCATTTTAGCAAAATTAAGATTTCATCACTTCCCACAAAGAAAAGTTTAGCTACTCATGGATGATGATTCAATAATCAAATAAGAATATGCAATTGATAACATTATGAACAAATAATTCAGATAAATGAATTGCATAAGAAAGAGATTAGATATCACCAATTCAAATATCGCAATCTTCACTTACAATTCTTGAAAGCTCAAATTTCTCACAAATCTCTATGAAAAGCTAGAACTAATTGTATAATGAAGTATTCTCTATTTTGTTTCTGCTTATCCACTTCCACTTGTTCAACTAGAGGAAGGAGATCCCCTATTTATAGGAAAAATTTCGTGCAAAGCATTAATGGAAAATTGCAGTTTCACTTTGTACGCCGGCAGTTACAGATCCTAAGCCGGTGGCTTATAGACGGCATATAGTCATTTTCTTCTTTGCACAGGCAGTGCACCGACAGCTTTCAACTTCGGTTACAAGGGTAGGCCGCTTCTACGCCAGCGGCTTAGATATAGATCTAGTCGGTGTATGCAATGAAAAATGAAAGGTTGGACCAATTTATAACGCAAGCCATCCCAAAGCTAGCGGCTTTGATGCCGACTTAGACAATCCATCAAATTTGGTCTTTTCATTTGCCACCGAGCATGTGTTATCTACATGTCGCTTCTGATCTCTGATCTACACTGCCTCAACGCTGGAGGCTTAGTATCCGGCGTACATTGTAACTCTTTTTGCACTGGCAACGTTTGGATTCTGAGCTGCCGGCCTTCAATATACGCTGGCCTATTCATCTTATACGCCGACGGCTTATATTTGGTTGAATCAAAGCTTGCAAAGCTGGCAGTGTATGCAACGACTTTGAGTGAGTGCATCTTGTAAGCCGTCTCAACGCCGACGGCTTTGAAGTCAGAACAGCCGGCGTATCCTTGAATTTTTCTAATTTTCATTCCAAAGTTTCTTGTTTTGATTTCTTTGTCCAAATTAGACCTGAAACATGAATTTTAACCAAAACAAGTATCCATTCTAACTATTTTGAATATCAACAAGTTATATATAATATGATCTTATCACGTGCCACGCCTTCCACCATGCTCCGTGACCTTTTGATAGCAAAATACACTTTTTCAGTTCACATTTTTACACATTTTAATCAACTTTAGTTACCTTAAATCCATCCAATACACTCCAACATCATCATACAAGTCTCATAATCCTCATCCACTACTTCATATCTTCCAACATATCTCCATTCTCCACATCAAATTAACCAACCAACAAACCAACCATAAACTTCAAGTTTTAGAACTCCAACACCACTACTCTATATTTCTACTCCATAAAACTAACAATCAAAACTGATGACCATCCAAAACAGCCACCAACCAACAAAAACACTTATTCTTCAACTATCAAACACACAAATAACAAAAATAGAGCAAAAGTTAACTTACCTATACTTGTTTTAACTTAAAGATGGAGGCTTAACTTGTTGTTTTTGATGATTTGAGAGAAGAAAATGAAGTTGATATGTGGAGTATGTGTATGTGTAATAAACGTTGGTTTTGAGAGAGCAAAGAGAAGGAAAAATGAAACAAAAATTTCTACCATTAAGAGATAATCATGGATATATAAACAAAACTATCCTTTGACTTTTGTGAGATTTCAAAAATAATCATGTGTGTGTGTGCATGGGAGTTATGGTGAGCTCAATGCCTTTTTTTTTTTTTTTTTAGCAGCCATTAAGTTCAATTAAATCAAACTTTACTCTATTGCATTTCTAACACATTATAATTATTAATCATTCAATTTCAAGACAAAGTTTAGTAACAATTTAGTTTATAAAGCCTACTTAATAAAATAATTTCTTATAAGAATTTACATCAATTCTTTTAATAAATTAGAAGTCTAGTTTATAAATTTCAATTTCCTAAAAGAGTATAAAGAATACTTTAAATTGACAATTTCATTAAAACAATTCAATTGAAGATTTTGAACTTCTATTTCTACTAAATTGGTTTTATAAAAATTATCATACTTAAATTCACTCAACTTTCATACACTACAACATACACAATCAAAACACATTAAATATTTACTTTCTAATTCTATTTATAAAAAACCTAGGGATTACAATTTCCATTTTTTTAACATTTTGTGAAATGCTTTTCTTTTTTATCTTTACTGCATAATTTACTTTGTAACTGTATGTTTTGTTTTATTTTACTTTGAATAGATGACATGAAGTTTGTTTGTTTTTTTTTTCCTACATGGCAAATAACTTGGCATCAGTATTAAAGATAATATAAGATATTATAGGTGTTGTGTTGTGATTGGTTATCCATGAAGGTAGAGATAATGATAGTTAACGGAAAGAGACGAGGTATAAACAGTGGCAGCTAAATATCTACTTAGGTGTATAATTTGACAATTTTAAACATCAAGTTTATAGTTGTATAATGACATAAAGTTGAGTTGCAAACCATAACATTATCCTTTTCTTAATATCTATATTTAAACTTACTTAACTTGTGCCCACTCCATCATCAAGCTAGTGGTGTTTCCCCTGACATGTTGAAGTCATTAAAATATTCATCCTCTTTGTAGTTGTGCAACTCATTTCCTACAGTCACATTTTCTGCCATGTTCCAATCATCATTACGTGTAAAATGCAAAAGCTTTAGCAATCACAAATACAATAAAGGGCTAAAATAAGGTACATTTAGGTGCTAGTAACCCTTATGTGGCCTCCTTTTGCACTTTATACCACCTTTGATTCCTTTCTCTAAGTTGTCGCCTTCCTACCTCTTTTTCTTTTCACTTTTTGTAGCCGCTACAGTGGAATCAAATCATTTGAGGGCTTTGGCTACATTTCTTCACTGTCTATTGGATTTATGTAATACTTGTATACCTTCATGTAAGTGCTCACCTTATAGCATTCATCTATGTACTACCTAGGATGCTGGTTATTCCCAATAATACTCACATGTGCACAAAGGATACTAGTTTGCTTCCACCTTCTACAAGCATAGGTCATACCCACCATATCAATAACATAAGTATTACCAAAGCCACAACATGCCACTTTTGGCCCTCCATTGAATTATGGATAATGGTGCATTGATTCTTCCTTCAATTTTGCTAATTTATTCACTATTTTTTGATAAATATCCTCTCTCCCTTAGCCAATAAATTTCCACATCTAATCTCTTTTTCTCTTCCAGCTTCTCATCCATTTAATCCTGATCATCTCTAGCATGGTGATAATAACCCTATTACTAGCATCTAATATGTACTTAGCATCACCATAAGCTTAGTTTACACAATTTCATTCACATAAATAACATATATTGGGAAAGCTGCACGACAAAATTAAAAATAAGTTACCTTTAAAGCATTCAAATAAAATTATTGAGTAAAATATCACATTTGGTGAAGTACCCATCCATAAGTTCTGTCTATTGTAGATGACTAAATCTATATTCTGGGTCTTTTAGCCTCGCAATGACTTGTGGCAGGGCCCAGAAAGTCAAGTCTATAACATTGGAAAGACTAAGGGAGATTTGACATGATGAGCTTAGAGTAGAGACTGTTGGACTAAACCAATATGTTCGCTCTCAACCTTTCTTATGCACTTAAAGAGGCATTATGTGGGCCAGAGAATCCATGAAGAAATCCATTATTAGAAGAACTCATCTCATCCATTGGTGGTTGATATCCGATGGACGTTATTAAGAGTCAAGATCTATAAATACCCAAAGTTCCTCCTCATTTAAAGGATCTAAAAATTGAGAGAAATGTTGAAGTACTATCGAAATACTTTCACTAAGGATCAAATAGAACCCAAAACAAAGAACACACTACCTCTCATCTAGAATAATGGGATTGATGTTATATAGCTTCTCCACCTATCACTAGTGCATTTAAGCTCTTTAAGATTATCTGCTCTTTTTTCCTACCATCTCACTCGTAGTCATTCCTTGCATGTGCTTTCACGTCATTCTTTTAAAGCTACATATAGAATGAAACACACGTTGTACGCACGTGGCTACTACGATCAGATCCACCCTACTACATTTTGGCAACCCATTAGGGACAGAGGAAGTTGACAACATATCAATGGCACCCATGAAGAAGAAATTGACCTTTTTGATGGCAACAACCAAGAGCATGAGGTCAATAGGGATAATGTTGATCAAAACATACTAACGCTTGAAGTTGTTGATCCTACTATTGATACTCAAGATAGTACCCCTAATAATGCACTAATGATGCGTACTATGCCATAAACTATGAGGGCTTTGAATTAATTCAGGGCAATGATGACTCGGTTCATGCCCTCTATAGGTACCTTTGCTGCTGTGTGATATGGTACAATTCCCCCAAATGTTGCTATTATTGTGTCATAACAAACCACCCAACAACCTCAATCATCCAATCCCCCTATAGTAAATGAAAGAGTTACTCGTAAGGTCAATGAGCCAAACCCTATTACAGAACCGGCTATCCTTCTGTAACCTACTCTTGAGATGAGAGATATTGGAATTCACCATGAAGGTTCTTCATCAACAGATGTTGTGCCACATGTTGTAATTGGAGGACCTATAGTTTATACTACACCTCCTCTTACTAACCAGTTAAAGCTATAATCTCTACTTTAAGAGGTTCTTTTATTACGAAAGAAGATCTAGACATATACCTAGAAGAGATACAAAACAAGACTTCGATAGGAGTGTTTGATCTCAAACTCCCTTACAATCAGCACATTACCGTTAAACCTTATCCTAAGGACTACATTAGTCTTAAGTTTATGTTATTCAATGGTAAGAAAGGGAGTGTGAAAGAACACTTGCTTAAGTCCACTGAGATATTAGAGGTATATGGATTGGATGATTCATTGAGAATGATGAATTTTGGAGTAATCCTCTGCTTGCTTACAATAATCAACGTGGTGCAACAAAAGCTATCACTCATGATCCCACAACCTTCTGCAACACACTCTTTAGATGAGAGATATTGGAATTTACCTTGAAGGTTCTTCATCAACACATGTTGTGCTACATGTTGTAATTGGAGGACCTATAGTTCATGCTACACCTCCTTCTACTAACCAATTGAAGCTATAATCTCTACTTTAAGAGGTTCTTTTGTTATGAAAGAAGATCTAGACATATACTTGAAAGAGATACAAAACAAGACTTCGATAGGAGTATTTGATCTAAAACTCCCTTACAATCAGCACATTACCGTTAAACCTTATCCTAAGGACTACATTAGTCTTAAGTTCATGTTATTCAACGGTAAGAAAGGGAGTGCAAAAGAAAACTTGCTCTCTGCCTGCTTACGATAATCATCGTGGTGCAACAAAAGCTATCACTCATGATCCCGCAATCTTCTACAACCCACTCTTGAGATGAGAGATATTGAAATTCACCTTGAAGGTTCTTCATCAACACATGTTATGCTACATGTCGTAATTGGAGGACCTATAGTTCATACTACACCTCCTCCTACTAACTAGTTGAAGCTATGATCTCTACTTTAAGAGGTTCTTTTGTTTGAAAGAAGATCTAGACATATACCTGAAAGAGATACAAAACAGACTTCGATAGGAGTGTTTGATCTCAAACTCCCTTACAATCAGCACATTACCATTAAACCTTATCCTAAGGACTACATTAGTCTTAAGTTCATGTTATTTAATGGTAAGAAAGGGAGTGCGAAAGAATACTTGCTTAAGTTCATTGAGACATTTGAGGTATATGGATTGGATTTTTTATTGAGAATAATGAATTTTGGAGTAATCCTCTGCCTACTTACGATAATCAACGTGGTGCAACAAAAGCTATCGCTCATGATCCCACAACAATAGAAATGATTGATGCATCACCTTTGGAGGCACAAGAAGATAAAGGGAAGTAAGTCCAAGGTGAGGAACCTGAATGCTTACCCATTGTGGTAGCTCTAATATTCTTCCAACTTCACGTGTTTCTTTGATCTCCTAGGATTTGATAATAAAGCAAGGCTAGCAACAACAGTTGCACTAATGCAATGTAACACAACTTGTAAAGAGAATGGATCATGCCCATGAGAATGCCTTATTGTTCACTGATGCGAACATGTGTGTAAAGAACCCGCACCCTAATCTCCCATTTTATATGGAGGGTATGCTCAATGGTTATCCTGTAAAAAGTATATTTATAAATAACGGCGCTTCTATAAATATCCTACCAATGAGTACATTCAAAGCTACTAAGTTGGATATTAGAGATTTGGTGAAAGAACCTATAGCGGTGAGTGGCTCTAATGACACGACTACAAACACTATGGATTAAATTAATGTAGATCTTAAGATTTGACCCATTCAAGCTTCTATTAATTTTCATGTGATCAATGCACTAATGTCCTGCCATCTACTTATTGGTTGGAAATAGCTGCACGATCACCATTTAGTACCTTCCAAATGGCACCAATTTATTAAGGGTCATTAGAAGGACAAAGATGTTTTCATCCCAGCTACAAAATGTCCTTTTAAGAGAAATGAATCATATTTCACAGAGTTGACCTTCTTTAATGAATTTGTTGAACAAGGAGAAACAGTTATTACAAGACCCTCTGGCACTCCATTACTTACATGGGAGGAAGTTTAAGAGGGTCAAAGAAAAAAAGAAGGACATGTGGCTTTTGTGGATGGAAGAAGAAACAAAAGGCCTATAGTGAGATTGAAAGCTTCATTAAGGAGATGGACGAAGAGTATACCACTTATGATGATCTTAGGAGTCTAAGGAAGTTTGCCTATCTTCCTCAAATCCTACATCAATGGAAGAGGCCCAACCTGCGCCCCCATTCCCCCTCCCCCCTTCCCCCCTTCTCAATGCAAGATCAAATAAAGCCTCAAACTAAAGAAGTAGAGGAATTGGATCCAGCGCGACTGGAAGAGTCGCGTGACTAATCTTCATGAGTAAAATCCTCTAACAAGAAATCAAAATACCTCTTACATCACTATTAAAGTAGTATAGGGATGTCTTTGCATGGACTTATGAAGAAATGCTAGGGTTGGACCCCACTCTTGTGGTGCATAGGTTGAACATAACATAAGGGCTTAAACCAGTAAAGCAAACCCAATGAGTCTTCCTCCCAAAGATCAAACTATAGATCAAAGCTGAAATAAAGAAGCCACTACGAGCTATTTTTATCAAACCGATTGAGCATCCTACATGGCTTGCAAATGTAGTCCTAGTGAGAAAAAAGAATGGTCAAATATGTGTATGTGTGCACTTTTCAGATTTAAACAGGGCATGCCCAAAAGATGATTTCCCACTACCAAACATGGACATATTAGTTGATGGGACATGAGCTATTTTTGTTTACGGATGGCTTTAGTGGTTATAATCAAATTAAAATGGCTACTGGTGATGTTGAGCGCAATACCTTTCGAACACTTGTGGGAAATTTCTATTATACTATCATGCCATTCAGATTGAAGAGTGCAGGAGCCACCTACCAACAAGCTATGATTGCAATATTCCATGACATGATCCATGATTTTATGGAGGATTATGTAGATGACATCTTTATCAAATCAAGACAGACACTCGATCACCTGGTTCATCTAAAAAAGGTATTCAAGCGATGTCGAATCTATAAACTACACATGAATCCTCTAAAGTGTGTAGCTGGAGTAGCTTCTAACTAATTTGTTAGCTTTATAGTCCATTACAAAGGAATAGATGTTGATCCGATGAAGGTATAAACAATCCAGTCAATGCCCTTACCAAGAAATCAAAAGGAGTTGAAGAACTTCATGGGAAAAGTATCCTACGTGAGGAGATTCATGCCAACATTTGCAGAGATCTCTTACCTTTTGCAGTAACTAACGAGAAAAGGAGCTACGTTTGAGTAGGGGTAGTGACATGAAGACACAATCTAACAGATTTAAAAGATCTTGACTTCCCCAAAAACCATGATAATGCCTACTAAGGTCCTACCAATGATCTTATATCTTACTTCTATAAATAGGTCCGTTGGGCTTTATTGGCATAGGAAATAGATGGACAGGAATGACTTGTTTATTATCCAAGTCAAACTCTATAAGGAAGTGAAGTCAATTACCCAGCTTGCGAAAAGCATTATCTCGCACTAGTATTTGCCATGCGGAAATTATGGCATTATTTCCTAGCACATAAGGTCAACTTAGTGACTTGTTTGGACCCTATCAAATACCTGTTGTCACGGCCAACATTATCTGGTCTTATTTCTAAGTGGTTACTTTTTCTTAGAGAATTTGACATTACCGTTCAATCTCCTAGAGCGATCAAATCACAAGCACTGGTTGACCTTTTAGTGCAATTTCCAAGAGTACATGAGAATCCAATTATGGACACCATCCTAGCGAAATTCCATGAGGACTCTTTGATAGTTGATATTAAAGGTGAATGGTTAGTTTAGTTTAATGGCTTTGCAAGGAGTAAAGGATGGGGTGCATGAGTTGTGCTAATCTCACCAGTAGGTCAAGAGATACGTCTAGAATTTAAACTAGATTTCCCTTGTACCAAAAACGAAGCTGAATATAAAGCTCTACTTCTTAGTCTAATATCTGCTCAAGAAGTTGGAGTCCAACGTTTATGTATTAGAGGTAACTCCAATATGATAATTAAATAAGTTAATGGTGAGTTTGGGCTCAAGGAAACTGCACTTGTGCCTTATAGGGTTGCCGCACAGACCTTAGTTGAAAAACTTCAATCAGTACATTATGAACATATAACTCGATCTATCAATAGATATGCAGATGCACTAGCTACACTAGCATCTAGAGTCCCCATCCAAGATTTAAATGGTACTATGAATATCAAAGTGATTAAGAGATCCATTTCGTGTACAACATTGGAACTCTTTGATGAGGACTAGGAAGTGCATGGTGATTAGCGCACTCCAATGAGGGAACAATTGGCGCATTTTAGTGCTACTTCTGTTGCCACTTTAAAAATTTTTATTGCCATCAATGGAGCATTATACTATAAAGGCCCACAAGGTGTACTATCTCATTGTATTGGTTAAAAAGAAGTTAATATAAAATTGGACGAGTACCATGCAATTTGGTGTGGAGAAGAAGGTCTAGCCTTATATTGCTGCATTCTACGCGCTAGGTACTATTAGCCCTCCATAGCCAAAGATACCTCTCATGTATAGATACATTGTCTTAGATGTTTAGAACTTCTAGATGTAGGAGAATGCGACTTTGTCATAAGTGCTTGTGATTGAAGATACCCATATGATGTGCCTAAAACCCTAAACATAGTGATCTTAAACGGGCACGCAGCAGATGTCACAAATCAAATGATGAGACAAAATAAAAAGTTATTTTTATATGGTTTTTGTGTTTAGAATACAAGAAATTAAAAGATATGATCGATGTTAATAAGGATATGATGCACCAAATCAACTTGAAATACGTTAACCCTAGATCAATATGACTCATAAAATAAGGATCACGGTTTGTTCACCACAATCTGTAAATAGATTGATAAGAATGGTTAGTTCACTACGATCACAAGGATCGATAAGAACAGATCTCGCCACAATCAAACAAAGTGATTGATAAGAGAGGAATTGAGAGAAATCTCAAACACAAGTTTTCAAATCAACAAAAGCTAAAGAGTCTTATTACAAAAGGGATATTTATACTAGTCCCCAAACCTTAACAACAAAACAAGGAAAAAATAATAAAGAAATTATGAAATAAAAGAAAGCTGGGCATAAGCCGCCAACTTAAATAGAAAGGCCACTGGCCTTGATCTTCTATGCCGCTGGCTTAGGGCCAGCTTTGATGTTGCCAGCCTTCATAATCTCCTATACCGCCAACCTTCATCATCTAGGCCATCAGCGTTGGTCTCCGAAGTTACCAACTTAGGTCCGACCATGCTCTCCACTTCAACAAATGATGCTCCTTCGGTCCAAATGCTACAATTCTTCAAATTAAACTTGGAATCAAACTGGAATGAACATAGCTTGGTGATCTGATGCTCATCATTAGTCTTCCCGGGCTTGTTGAAGATTTGCCCTTAAATCTTGTAGCTACAAGGAAGAGTTAGACAATTATAACACAATATTGGCCTCACCATTGCTTCCTTTATTCAAGTGTTGAAACTCTCCTCTCTTTTTGACTCCTCTCCTCATATGCATCCTTTTCATACACAAAGTTCTTTTCTCTTGTATGGTATGCATCTGATCTTGAGCAATTCTAATCTCTTTAGGCTTCATAGGATGTAAAACAACACCCTTACCACCCCTCTGAAAAGTGTAGCTATTCGAGTATTCATCATGGATAACTCGATTGTCAAATGGCCAAGGCCGTCCAAGAAGTAAATGAGAAGCACTGATAGGTAATATGTCACAAGTTACCTTATCTTGATACCTATCTTTAATAGGGATTGGTATCTTAACCTGAGAATCAACAAAACAATAGCCCTGGTCATTCAACCACTGAAGTCTATAAGGACTGGGATGTGATACTGTAGGAATTTGCAATTTCTCAACCATAGATGCGGCTACTACATTGGTGCAACTCCCACTGTCTGAATTCTACAGCCTGTATAGAAAAGATTTTCCCTTTATTCTTGGCAAACTAAAGATGAATCATGTCTAAGCACCAAACTCTTTAACTTCTCCTTCCTTGAGGTTTCAAGTGTATGGGCTCCTTGTCCTCATAATAAGAATTTATAATAGCTTGCAACTCATCGGGACCCTACTCATTATCACCCTGATCCTCTTCAACCGATCCTCTTCAACCAATCCCCTATCAGTAATGGTCATCACTCTTTTGTTAGGCACTGAGAAGCAATATTCCCATAATCTTAACATTTGAAACACTTCACCTCCTTACTTTTCTTCCCAGAACCACTAGAAAAATCTTTCTTAAACTCAGTAGCCACTACAACCTTTCCAGAACCTTGAGTAGCTTTCTCTACTCACCTACTAACTGGCACTTCTTTCCTAGAATTATAATCATCATTAACATCCTAACCTACTTCCTTTCTATTAGATACTAGAGAATTAAAATAACTTTCAGGTGTTTTAGGAGAATACTTGTGAGATGTTCTATAAACACTACTACGCCTCTGTCGCTCAACTTTAAGGACTATCTGAATAGCTTCATCAAGTGTCTCATACCTTTGCAATTCAACAATATAGGAGATCTCATCTTTTAAACCCGTCACGAATCTAGCCATAGTCTACTCAGGAGACTCAGTGGCTCCACTGCGAATCATTAGGGTCTCAAGCTCTTGGACATATTCGTCCACAGTCTTACCTCCTTGCCTCAATGTTTGCAAACGCATGAACAACTCATGCCTATAGTGCTCGGGAGCAAATCTTCGCCTTATAATTCTTTTCATATCCTGCCATATTCGAATTTCAGCCTCTCTCTCTCTTCGTCATGTGGCTAAAACATTCTTCCACCACAAAGTAGCATATCCTGTAAATTCTACTGTTACCAAACGAACCCTAGTGTGATAATTTATATCATAACATTCAAATAAACCCTCAGCTTTGTCTTCCCAATCTAAGTAATCATCTGCAGACCCTGTTCTAGTGAATGAGGGCATTTGTAATTTCACATGTTCCAACCCACGAGGTGGTCGAAACTCACGATTATCATAATCTTCTCCATAATTAGCGCCTCTCCCTTCATGACAGTAATTATCATCACCCCAATTTCTTCTTCCTCTATAACCTCCTCCACCTACTCCTTCCATTCTAACTCCTTCAACAACAACCGGAGGCAATACTTGTGGATTAACAACCGATAATGGTGCTTGTGGGTTAACCCTTAGTGGTTGACCTGTTGCAATCTGTCCTACTTGTGTGACAAGATTAGCTATCATTGTACGTAATTCCTACAGTTGTTCTTCTACAGATCTTCCATCACTTGCAGTGCGATGACCCTAATCTCCACCAACCTGACTATTATCATCATTTCTAATATTTGCATTCACACTGTTGTTTGACATCTCCACAATTTATGAAACTCCAAAATTACCAATACAATCCACAATATAACCCAATCACAGCACAAACCCAATAAAAGCCTTAAATTTCTCAAACTCAACACAAACCAACACAATACTCCAACAAGTCACAACTCCTCGAGATAATTCAAAACAATAATAAAGATCAAAACTCTTCACTTACTGATTATAAAGATTGAAACTTCTCGCTTGTTGATCGTCCTGCAGTTGAAATCGAAGCTCTAATACCAAAAGATGATGTGCTTAAAACCCTAGACACAGTGATCTCAAACGAGCACGCAGCAAATCTCACAAATTGAATGATGAGACAAAATAAAAATGCTATTTTTATATGGTTTTTGTGTTTATAATACAAGAAATTAAAATATATGATCGACGTTGATAAAGATATGACGCATCAAATCAACTCGAAATATGCTAACCCTAGATTGATATGACTCATGAAATAGGGATCACGATTTGTTCGCCACAATCTATAAATAGATTGATAAGAATGGTTTGTTCGCCATGATCGCAAGGATCAATAAGAACGGATCTCGCCATAATCAAACGAAGTGATTGATAAGAGAGGAATTGAGAGAAATCTCAAACACAAGTTTTCAAATCAACAAAAGCTAAAGAGTCTCACTACAAGAGAGATATTGATATTAGTTCCCAAACCCTAACAATAAAATAAGGAAAAAATAATAAAGAAATTACGAAATAAAAAAAAGCTGGGCATGAGCCGCCAGCTTAAACAGAAAGGCCACCGGCTTAGGGTCGGCGCTTTGACATCACTAGCCTTCATAATCTCCTATTGCCAGCCTTCATCATCTAGGCCACCAACATTGGTCTCCTAAGCTGCCAGCTTAGGTCTGGCCATGCTCTCCACTTCAACAAATGATGCTCTTCAATTTGAATGCTATAATTCTTCAAATTAAAATTGGAATTGGACTGGAATGAACATAGCTTGGTGATCTGATGCTGATCACCATACATTGATTACTTAAAGAATAATGTGCTACCTACTGATAGTAGGGTGCCAGACTTGTCAAAAGGGAAGTAAGGAAGTACCTCATGTAAGACGATGAATTATATAGAGTCTCATTCATGGGAAAACCCCTTATATGTGTGGCATCTCTAAAGAGAGACATATCCTTATCCAAGTTGCATGTTGGGGACTATGATAAACATCAAGGACGAAGAAAGTTGTATTATCACTTGCTTGAAATGGGTACTATTAGCCAAGCATGGAAATTGATGCTTTCAATTTCTACAAGAAGAGTGTTGTTTTCCAACAACATAGCAATGCTATCTATGCTCCTATAGTTATACTCTATAGTTTGACGACTCCATGGCCCTTCCACACTTGGGCATTTGATTTGATTTGCTTTATACATTCACCATCTAGAGGATGTATTTAGTTTTTGTGGACACCAAGTGCTTCACCAAGGGGGTAGAGGCGATTCCCTAGAACAAGGCAATAGGACTAGCCGTGGCAAGTTTTATAAAGGAATATGTTATATGTAGATTCAGTATTCCAAAGCACATATTTCTAACAATGGAACTCCTTTTATTAATTCACATGCTATAGCTGCTAGCTTCCTATAGCATTGACCATGTCAAGTCTATACTATATTATCCTAAAGGAAATTATCAACAAAGGCCATGAATAAAAGCTTGTTGAAAGTGCTCAGTCGTATGGTATATGATAACCACGAGAAATGGCATGATAAATTACCATTAGCACCTTAGGCTTATCGAACTTCCAAGTACGGATCGACACAGATAACACTTTTTTCCTTGGTCTATGGATCTAAAGCAATAGTACCAGTTAAGGTTCTAGTTCCATCTGCACTCCTTCCTATAAATGCTAAGTTGGAACCAGATACCTTACGCATGCTGAACTAAGAAGCACCAATGAACGTCATGACTCAGCAAAATGCAACCTTGCAAGCTACGACCAACGACTAAGTAATGCTTATGATAAGTTAGTCCGGAAACATTCCTTCCAAAACAGTAATGTTATCTTACACACGCTGAACCATGTGCAACATGGCATCCCAGCACCCAAGTTCACACCTAAATGGGAAGACCCTTTCATTGTAAAAGAAGTGCATGATGGTGGATATTGCAAACTTCCTAATCCAAGAACAGATGCTATCATTGCTCCCGCTAACTTTCAATACATCAAGAAATTTCATTTGTAGTAGCAGTGTACTTTAGAAAGAAATGAATAAAGTATAGCTCATAGATATGAGATTTTCATTCTCTCTCTCTCACTTATATGAGATCGTTTCTTCTATATTATTGTAAAGCTATGGTTATGTCTTCTTGGTATACAAGAATACATGTATATGGTCTCCATCTAAAATACATTTCAAACATCGCTGTCACTTGGTTTGAGATTTATCTCCCAAGCGTGCGATATAATCAATGGACTTACAATTTTCTTATTTGTTTAAGCACTATCTCCCAAAAGCATAATACTAAGTTTCAAATATATTAAAAAGGATATCATACTCTCCATAAGAGGATTTTAGGCTTAACAATCAAGTAGTGGGCAATACCCCCTTAACTAAGCATGTAGTTGTTTTATATGACATGATGTGTTAGTTGTTATTTATATACTGAAAAATAGCATTATAACAAAATTGTTGCTTGCAAATGGGAGCATTGCTCCAATGTGCGACAAATTACTAAAAATACTAACAAGTTATTAAAGGTAGTATTATTATCATCATACTTATTTCATGAAAGTGCAGCTAAATGTTTATGGCCTATCCTAAGCGCACAACACATTTTACAAGTACCATGAAATAAGTAAATTCGCAATACATTTAAACAATAGAATATTGAGAAATGACAATGCAACGTAACAAAACAAAGTTATCATATAAACGGTTAAGCATACAAGAAAAGAAAGATCATATAACAACACTACTTTGAGGATCAATGACTGACTTTATAGTCGAGTTGAGATCTCTACTTCCAAGCCGTCTCTCTATGTCAAGTTCAACTTCATTGAGCTTGGCTCTGAGTTGCTTTCGGCACTTTAAAATGCCATGACATTTCAACACCTTTTGAGCTTCAACAACAATAAGCTCCATTTTACAAATCTTAAATTTTAAAGCAAGCACTACAGCAACACTATTAATTAAAAGCTCTTACTCACTTATACTTTGATTGAGCATCAATAGCAGTATCATTGCAGTCTGTATTCTATGAAATTTGTTTGATTGGAGTCAAAGATGCACCCTTTGTATTCATACTCTAAAAACAAAGAACACAAGATGATAAATTCAATTGGTTATATATACAACTTAAAAAGGGAATATTTATTACCTTACAAATGCATGGACATTTTATTTGCCTTATTACAGATGCTGAAGGCATAATGCGACCAATAGACATTGTAGTCGGAATGTTATTGTTGTCATCTTTGAGAAGTTGGCAGTGGAATTCATATTTATAAATAGTAGACTTTGGTAAAACATCATCTATTGTCATAGAAACGTATTTTTTTAATGCCTCAAGACACCTTGTCTAATATGTCAGCCACCCACTTGAAACAACACCAGAACGATTCAGGTGGAAAAAACATTTATCTAATAGTAGCATAAAAGTCTTTACGTTTTTTACGAATGAATGTCCCACAGCATTTATCAAAGTCAATGTTAATAACTTCAACAAAAGGAATACCCAGGTTAAACCAAAATTGTTAAGCAACTCAATGTAGTGAATACACCATCACCCTATGATCTAAGAACTCAATAGAAGGACTACACCAATCATAAAGTATAGGGAGGCCTCCAAGTGTATACGAAAGGAAAAATCCCACTTCAGCACTAGAAAGTCGCTCACCACGCTCTATTAAGTTTATTAGGCCTTTAGAGCATGATAGGTAATATTCTAGAGACCACTCACACCCTTACAATTCTTTCATGTATAGACAAAAGTCAACTTCACAAGCATCATCTATAATATCAAGTGACAAACCAAAAGGTATTCTATCAACCGATGCTTAAGCTTAAGGTTCTACAAGATTAGGCTTCTCAGTGGAAACACTAGGATATTTCTTGTAATGTTCACTAAAAATAAGTGTAACAAGCCCAAGTCAAATTCAATATTATAACATATCATCCCTTTGATCGTATTAAATTTTTGCTATAAAGATCCAATAACTGATATAAAGAGCCCAAATGGAAAGGTATTAATGCAATTCCCCCCCAAGAGCAATGTCGATTGCTAAATGAAAAAAATCGAGGACTAACATGCTTATCTGGTCTACTAGGAAACATATACATGGACAACTAACAAACAAGGAATGTTTCTAACTCATGCCTTGAAATAAATTGAAAGAAACTTTATCAACAAAGCTAGAGAGGGGTGGTGGCATAGAAGAAACTAAGCAAATTAAAGAATAGATGCTTACTTGCATCCATGGTGAGGCCCTTCAGCATGAGCCCGTTCATGTTTAAAAAAGTGTCTTATCCATGCAGAAAATGATGCTTGCTCACGACTATCTTTCGCTTCTTGTCTATTAACCCTTAATACTTCAATTAACTCACCATCCTCCTTTGAAATCTTAGTAGTGGTAATATTAGTCAACCTCGAGTTAGGAAAGCTCAAGAGGTTGCAAACATCTTCTAAATTTGGAGTAAATTCACCCCATGATGTCACAAAAGTGTGCATCTAGGTACTCTAATGCGAAATCACAATCTTCATATTTGAGGGCCTTGAAAACGAATAGCCTTTGCAGCAGAAATATCCCCCAATTAATGTTGTTAAAGTTTTCAATATTAGCTGCTGTAGACTAGTGATTCCTAGGTACATTGTATCTAAAATGGGGCGCTATGACTAGTCCAAGAAACCACAAAATTAACATGTACCTAAAAGTCTTATCTAAAGGGGTTGCATCATCTTTAATTTTCTCCTCAATATCATTAATAGATAAATCACCTATTGTAGGCTTAATTGATGAGATCTTATCATCTAAAGTATCTGTGCAAGGAACAAGTCTATCACTCCTTACACCCAATGCATTTTCTACGTCTTTTCCAGATAAAACAATGCTACCGTGGTTTATATGTAATTCAGAAGTTCTAGCGTCAAATCTTTTTAATGATCCATGCTATAATTTCTCTATTCATTTTCTCACATTGCATATGTAATATGCCACTAAACCCCAACTCAATTACTATTTCTTTTTTTTTTGTGCATTCAATTTTTCTAACACTTCTATAACTCGATTAGGCTTGCATCGAGTTTGCAACTGCATTAAATTCAAAATGGTAAAATTGATTAGATAGCAAATAAAGATACTAATATCCATTATAGTATACAAAATAAATAAGAAATATTTTCATTAAAAGTTGCTGAACAAGTATGTATTTATAAATATTACTTTGCAAAGATAGCATACAATTAACTTCTATCTTCAATATTTAGAGAGCCATTTTTCCTAACATATCTAAATCCACCAGCATCGGCCTTTGCTATTTCATTGAAATTTTGTTTCTCCCCATTAGAAAGAGATTTCTACTTCTTAGTTATTTCAGTATGTCCTAAGGGATAATGTATCAATGAATTGATATAACATTATAGGCCAACATAATACATAGAACATTACATGTTTTCTAATTATGTACACATTAAAATAATATGCATACCGCATTAGCCTTTCCCACTCTATCCTTTGTTTTGTCCATTTTACTCTTCTTCACTTGCTCTTATTTACTGAAAATAAGTACAATTCAATTATCCATCAACAACTTGTGTTTACGCCACATATTCACAAATTTATATACTACAAAACTTACTAGAACAACATATAATCGGTTGGTGGTCGCTTCTTGTATGTCTATTGTACACGAGAGATTATGATGTATAAAAATCAAAGAAAATGGCTAATGAAGCACTATTCTATACAATATAAAACAATTATAATCATATGCTAGAGAGCTATACAAAGGAACATAACACAATAACGATAACAATACATATAAAAAATAAGAGTTCTAGCGAATACTTCATACATATACATAGGTACTTACTTAGGAAAAGAAGCACTATCCAAGCATAAGATACTACCAAGCATAATATAATATATATATATATGTATAACAGCTAATGACATCTAAGAATTGACAAACAAAGTTTTGTCAAATCGCATACAAATATACATATATGTTTACAAGATGACATTTTGTTATAATCAATTTAACTACTACTCTCATATCCCTGTAAAGACATAAATTGGACTTAAATATCGGATACTTTTTTTAGCTTCAACAAATATACATATATATATATATATATTTACATTAGAAATATTTGTTGGTTAGTTAAGTCAAAACAAGGTCTTGTTCAAAGCATCAATCAAGAAATCAATTATAATACTATAATCTGCAAAATGTATAGAGCCTAGAACACAGGGATGCTCAATTAAATATGTGTGATAATTATCCATATTCCAAACCTCACAGACATTTTGGTCATCATGAAAAATTCATGTCTAATCTTTCCTTATATACCTTCACTAATTCTCGAAACAACAAAAAATAACGTACTTTCTAACCATTTGTTTTAGTTAAAACATTTCTTTTCATCTATTTTTATATATAGACATGGCAATGTATAGTCAATTTAAGATATACCAAATATTTTGAATAGATACTTTTGACATCAACAAACAATTAAATACAGAATGTAAGGATTTGAATAGATAAATGCAATTTAAAAATACTTTTCTCAAGCCTCATAGATCCTTCTCTACCAAACAGAAAACTCTCTAAAATTCAGTTCCAATATATAACTTTCAATACACATATTATGTCCTGTATATGACCATAGTAAAACAGAGGGCTTTGAAAGCCAATGCGGGATAGGGAAAAAAAGTTTAAAAGTTTTCTTCCATAAGATTTTTCCTAATAGTAGTTGAGGCAAGCTATTAGAGGAAAAAAAATTATAAATGCTTTAATGAAAGCATCTCTTGTTCTCATTTAAAAACTTTAAAGGATTTTATTATTAAGAAAACAAAAAGATCCCCATTTATCTAACTGGGCAAGCACTTGGACAGAGGTCATGTACTTCAATTGCATCCATAAAGATAACAACCACCATTAAATATGTATCATGGCATCTTCCATGTCAAATATCCAAAGAATTGATACATGCCAAAGAGAGGAAGATGGATCATGGGATTAGCAAGGACCCTTGGTAACATTTATATATATTAATGATAGAATTACAAAGACCACATTAGGACATTACAAATGATTAATTAATGTCCATGTCCTTCTATATAAAGGAATGCTATTGTGTTTGCTTTTGATCCTAATAAATCCTTTTTTCAACCTTGATTTTTGACACTCATACCTAAAGTTCCAAACTACTATGCAAATTCATGCAAAAACCACATTAAAAGAAAAGGCATATAGTGCCTTAAGAATTATTATATCTACAATAACAGCCGTGCCTGAGACAAGAAAACTTCTTTATAAAGCTTCTACGCCACAATAATGTAATTAGCAAAACCACTTCTTGTTATCAAAGAGGTCCATCTTACTCGATACTCTTCCAATAAAAACTACATGTAGGGGATTTAAGTAGCTCGATGCTTTCTTAGGGGCACCCTACATAGGTTGAAGCCATGTAAATCAACTAATAGTATGTTTGATTGTAACATTGTGACTACAAACTTAACAGGAAATTCGGATATGGACAAGGAAAAAAATAATAATTTGAACTCATTTCTCAGTTGGTGCATGTCAATCTTTGTTCCGGGCAATGTTAATCGTTTTTATATCATTCCAATTCCATCATATTAGCAGTTCAATTATTTCATTCACTGAATACACTTATATTGTATATGAACCTTGTATAATCAGGGTATAAAATTATCCACAACTACAAGCACTAAATCTACTGCAGAGGTCGGCACCAATCAGATTTAAACTTGACAAAATATCATTTTTATTATTGAATTCATAAATTAATAGAAATCACCAATTTATAAACTTTAAGTGATATTTTATAGACTAATGTATTGTAATTGTGCTACTATATATCCAAATTCTACTCTTTCAACTCAGATTTTCATAGTATCCACTAACATAAGATTCATACTATCGGACATTATTTTATGGAAAATTTACAAAGGCTAGCAGATGTAAACTACATTCCTACTATGGTATCAAGTTCAAGAGCTATTATTATTATTTTTTCTTTGCATGTTTCTATTCCTGCAAGTTGGCTGGTAATGGTTACATTTGTTTTATTTTTCCTGCCAAGTTACATTTACCATTTGGCTAATGAAAACATAGTGAAAGTAATCCTAAGATTAGAACAAATGGATGCTAAACATTTCTACTGCGAACATATTATTCCCTAGTTGATTTTTTTTTTTTTTTGCCTCTTTTCTCTCCTTTTATTGGTCAAATGTCACAAATATGCTTAGCTAAAATATTTATAAACATATGCTGTGTGTATTTTGAATTATAATCAACATTTAATGAATTTTTCTACTAGTTCTATTACCATTTTTCTTTTTCATTTGGCTTGTGAATGAGATGTCCAATTCTTCTATTAGTTGGTATTGTTTCTGCTTCAATGTTGACTTTGGTGATGCTACTACTTAGCCACCATCGTTGTCTCATTCATCAATACATCATCTCTCATTAAGTGTTTATGAACTTTTGACGTTGCAGGATGATATCCTCTATGCAAGAGTATGCACTACCAGTGTTGTGGAAATTCAGTTCAGGTGGACATCATTAAAGACATGCTTTTTGCATCATTCATAGGGCTTTTTTGACATGCTTTTTGCATCATTCACAGGGCTTTTTTTTTTTTTCATTTGGTCTCTGACAATTTGCATGAACGTAGCTTTGATGTGGACTTGTTAGTAGCACTTGACCAACTATATACATATTCACATATGAATATGAGTCCTTTCTTATGCTACATCTTTATACTGTCTTATCCTAATCAATAAGAAAACTACCTACCAAAAAATGCATGAGAAATGGAAGCATATGCATATTTCACGGTTGTGCGTGTGTATGTATATTCAAGTGAAAGTGCACATTCGAGGCAACATCTTTTTCTTGTTTGAAATTTGTAACGCCCTAAAATAAGGCATTACAATCCGCCATGTATCCCCTCTTATAAAGGATACGCAAAGGCTCTATTATCCACAATAATACAATCATCACCTGTAAACACTCATAGGGTAACTCATAAAATACCAAACCTGTTAAAACTAAAAAACTCATACTTCATAAAACATAAACTCCTTGTTCAACATAAAATCCAAGTTGACTTCACAGTCAACAAATTCAATAGAAACTAAATATTGTTTACATTAAAATCTTTTCAATTAAAACCACTATGGATCCAACTACGATCTCAAATGATCAAAACATGTCTTCTCTCAAATACTTGGTATATGAAGCCTAACTCTCAGCTGGGTAGTCAGGTCACTATCGCCATCCCCGCTATCAAAATAAATCATAATCGAATAGATCATGCACTATATCGTCTTCACTTGTACCTCAAATTTAAAAGAATGAACGGCGATGTCTAGTACGATAACTCTAATCCAAAAACAAATGCATATGCACTTACAAAAAAAGCATATAATTCATGCAGCTTAAACTAATGCAACAATCATATTATTATCTTTCTTAAGCCAACAAAACAACACAGTCCAGTATTAGGCATACACTAATCCTGAAATCGGAGTTACTCAGACTCCATTGAAAATCAAACAAATTTTTGAAAATAATAATCATATACATATATGGATGAGTGGGTACTCCCCAAACACTCCGAATCCAGAACACCTAATTCTACCGGAATCATACCAAGGCACGAGTCCACTAGGGACAACCTCACACTAAGATCATCAGGATGCCTCACCAATATCACTGTCTACCAAGTCTTTACTGGTCAAAGCCAAGCACAATCAATCATACAACTATTAACCCAAATAACGATTAAGTTTATTGAGAAATTTTGTTCTTACAAGCATTCAATCAATACTAAACTTACAGGCAAAAACAGTAAGCCAGGATTGGTTGTACCTTTCTAAATTTCAGGAATATAAATCAAATCCTCAGAATCTGATACCAACAACAACAAAGACAACCTGAACTCCACAAACTCCTATATCCACACCAACAACAATTCCACAAACTCCAAATGTCCTGTTACAACATATATATATATACATCAACCGATATGATCGCATTATCAAAATACGCTAACAAACATGAATTCTCTAAAAACTCTAACCTGAAAAAAAATCCCTGTTATCTGTACCGTCTATTCCAATCAAACCTCACAAACACTAATTATTTCACCCAAAATCCTAATATGCACAACAATAAGAACGTATGAGGATTGTTTAACCCGTATTTTGTTTGAATCCATCATAGAGGAGATAAACTTACTATTTTGAATCTCTAAAACCCGACTTGCATTCACCAATTCACAGATCTCACACATGCTAGGGTTTCCTCACAAGAACCTTCATGCAAAAATCCAACCCAAACCCTAAAAAAACTTATACAATTTCATATCTAATCCATAAGAGAAGATTAAAAGCACTTACTTTGGATAAAAAACACCCTCCGGATGATTCTCCAAGCCTAGATCTCTAAGAACACTCCAAAACCCTTTTTGACGCAAGAAGAAAATGATAAAAAGAAAATATGTCGAAACTGTTTTTCGCGTCTCATATTTATAGAAATTCGGTCATACGCCGGTGGTGTACATGTAGATCTTGCCAGCGTATACCCTACGCTGACAAAATTTACACGAGTGCTGGCAGCATTCATCGGGGCTTTGAATTCTAAAATTTCAATTCGTACTACATACGCTTACAAATCCATGCCCTACACTAGCGGCGTTTCATACCGGTGTTAAGAAAAACCGTAGTGAACACCGGCAATGTTCCTCCCAGCGTTAAGAAAAATGCTACTATTCCCATCCTACGCCGTCTCTACACAGGCGGCGTAGATTTTCTAGGAGGCGGCGTACAATCTGTCAAAAATTGCAGAAATCCGAACTTTAATATTTATCCTACAACCAAACTTAAACTTTTACAATTTATTGTTTTGACCTTAAACTCATCCTATATCATTTCATGATTCATAATTCATTATATTTCCATCTTTATTTCTGTATTTTACAAAATTCATGACATCCTTGCCTTTTTTTTCTTTTCCTTTAATAAATACTAAATCATCGTTTTAATTTGGCTTATTGTGATTTTTGCAGCCTTGTTGGTGAGAATATGCGAAGTGGTGAGGTATATAAACTCTTTGATGTTGGAGATCAGAGAAATGAAAGGAGGAAATGGATCCATTTATTTAAAGGCGTCTCAACTGTAATTTTTTGTGTTGCTATTAGGGAGTAAGATAATAATGCTATTCCATTAAGAACATGAAAGGAACTATAATCTTGAGCCTAATTTGTCTAGAAGAAAGTGCCTATCCTTTTTATGCTAATGATGCATCAATTTCCTTTCTTAAAAAGTTGTACTAGCTTAATAAGTTGTCAATTTTCTTTAGTCTCTAAAGGTTGAGATGCAATTAAAATTTTGGTTCATATCATAAATAGTTTATAGTAGGGGTACAATCTAATTGAAAGCCATCCTATGAGATTGTTCATTCTTGTTGGTTCATCTGTTTTCCTTTTTATACAATATCTTATCTTATTTTTGTGGTTAAAATGGTTGTTGTTAAAGTTAGGCTAGAATTCACAGTAATAGTTTAAGCTTTTGGATAAGATTATTACGGTGCCAGCCTTAAAAGTTGTGAGTGTAACAATTGATGGGATGAATGCCTTTTAGGTATGATCAAATGCTCTTTGAAGATGAGAACAAAAATTGAATGATGGAGACAAAGGAACTCTTTGAGTGTGTACTAAAACAACCATGTTTTGAGGTTTGCTTTTTCGACCACTTACTGCATTTACTTCTATAGAACACATGCAATTCTTGCATTCATATATCAACAATATTTTATGGAAAATTTACAAAGGCTAGAAGATATAAACTACATTCCTACTGAGGTATCAAGTTCAAGAGATGTTATTATTATATTTTCTCTGAATATTTCTATCCCTGTAGGTTGGCCAGTAAAGATTACATTTATTTTATTCTTCCTGCCAAGTGGTTACATTTGTTATATGGCTAAATGCAATATGGTGAAAGTAATCCTAAGATTAGAACATGATGCTAAACATTTCTACTGTGAACATATTATTCCCTAGTTGATTTTTTTCCTCCTTTCTCTCTTTTTATTGGTCAGATATCAAAAATATGCTTAGCTAAAATATTTATAAACATATGTTATGTGTATTTTGAAATATAAAAAACATTTAATGAATTTTTCTACTAGTTTTGTTACCATTTTTAGCTAACATACCCATTAAAGAAATTGTCACACTATTCACAAATTGAAATAAAACCCAATAAAAAAAGTCAATTTAATTTATCTTTTTTCCATAAACTAGCACAAAAAAAATATAAAATCGACAAACAAAAGAGATAATATTTTTAGGATCAAGAAGCTAAAATCATAATATAAAACCATTGTCAATTCATGCATACTGATACTAAATATCACCTCTAAGAAAGTAAATGAAATGAAATGAAAAATACTTGATGTAATGCTTACAAATACTTCTCCTCTTCTCTTCTTCATTGAAACAATGAAGATTGGTTATTATAGGGGAGTGGGGTTTGAAGAGTCTCGGGCTTTGTGTGATTTCTTTCTTACTGTGCAATTTCAGAAAACGCAAAATCAGAATTTTATTAGCATGTGATGATATATCTGAATCTTTCTTTTCTTATTCTCTATAGCCAATGTAATTAATTTTAGAAGATATAAAGCTGGTTGGTAGTAAACAAATTGCCTACACGAATGCATTAAAGCATCATGCTTGTAGCATATGTTGTGGATAAAGATTCCCTTGATTGTCTCCTAATATTGAGGGACCAATTGTCTCTTACTAAACTAAAAATATGATATATTTTCAACTTGCACGATTTTTTTTGCATTACTTGAATTTCATACACATGTGTACATCGCTCAAGCTCACATAGAATGGAAAAGGTTCTCCTATCATATGCCCAAAGTCATTACTACTTATAGCTAAAAACATTGTTATTTTTTGTTGAGCAAGTATGACTCAGGTCAAAGCAACAAGAATTGATGAGCTTTTATATATTTTACTAGGAAGACATAGTCAATAAGGCTAGGATTCAAAATGGTTTACTATCTTGACAGTCTATGCCCCTCCAAAATCAATTTTAAATGTCAAGGATTTGATTTGTAACACACTCGGTTAAGTCCTAACCCTAATTCTATCATAAATGCGCATGAGATTTCAATTGTTTTTACTCCAAAAAGAAATCAAACATAAGATTAACAACAAACTCAATATTTTTCCAATAGACTATAGACAACTAAAATTTATAAGCTTTTATCACATGATTCTGGTTGATTCTTTACTCTCATTAGAGATTAACAAACAACCAATAGACATAACAATAACCCTAATTTACCCAACATAATAACTCAAACTATTAACAATAAAAATAAAAAAAAATGTACACATGATAAATAAAGAAGATTCTCGTAAACCCTAACACATGCAACAACTTACAATTACAAAAGTGGAAATCATAATCAACCTTAAAATTATACACTGCAAAAACAAAAAAACCTTATTGGGTATGGTATGCAGTGGTTTGCTATGTGGGTTCGAAAAACATCGATGATGTAATATAACACAGACGTGGGTTGCAATGGTCATCAAAATGTGTTAGTGGCTCGACATTGATGGATGATTTTAAATTCCCATGATCGATTTCAGCTTCCCATGAGAGAGTTCAACTCAGTAAGTTAGACTTGATGCCCAATCGAGCAATGAATGGTGATAGAGGAGATAAGATTTCTGGTTTTTGGATTTGTAAGGGAAAGAGATGGCATGGAGTCTTGGAGTTTTGAGAATAGAGAGAGGGTGAATGAGAGGGGTGGGAGTAACAGAGAGAGGGTGAATGAAATGGGTGGGAAGAAGAGGAGAAGAAAAATGGAAACTTAAGCGAGTGAGGAAGAGAGTTTGGAAGACGTTAAAGCAAAGTGAAAAACAAAACAAAAGAAATGAAGAAAAAGGGATAAAAGTGTAGGTCAGATAATAGGTTTACATTTAAAAATCATCAACAGCTGATATTAATTATAATAATATGTATTGATGAGATTGAAATAGGACTAATCCCATTAAAAAGAATAACTGGACCATAAAAGTCCCCAAAGAAAGGGGGGAGGGGAGAAGAGAGAGAGAGAGAGAGAGATTTTTCTCATTCCCAACAATACCACAAGTTGTTAGGCAACAATGTACTGCATCGTCATTAAAAGGGGAAGGACTTTGAATCTCTGATTTAGTGGGCGGTTTTCTAGGAATACAAAAAAAAAAAAAAAAAAAAAAGCAATGTCAAAACCCTTGTTCATAAACAAATAATAATAATAATAATAATATAATAATAATAATATACGTAGGGATAATGTCACAAATGGTACCTGAACTTTAATAAAATGTGCAATTAGATACAAAACTTTTAATTTGATCAATTTAGTACCTAAACTTTAAAATTAATCAACTTAATACCTAAAAAACTTTGAATTGATCAATTTAGTACCTCAAAGAACTTAATGAAGGTAATGCTGGTGTGCACAAAAAGTTTTTTGAAGTATCAAATAGATTAGTTTCGAAATTCAGATACTAAATTAATCAAATTAAAAGATCAGGTAACTAATTGCACATTTGGTTAAAATTCATGTACCATTTGTGACTTAACCCTTATAAATATGCAAAGTTTTACTGTGGTTGCTTTTAGTGCAGTAATAATTTTAGTACGGTAATATTTTTCATGATGAGCTATTATAGCATTTCGTTAATTATAATATCGATTTTGTAAAAAAATGATATGTTTAAATATATAATTGATGATTTTTGCATGAAGACAAATATTTAATTTTAAATGATATGACATTTTGTTTTGTATGCAATAACAATGTATAAATGAGGTTATCTTTTTTTTTTTTTAAGATAAATAGAAATCCCAAATCAGCAATGCACCCAGACATCCCAGCTAGGCTAGCACCTCCTTAGCACTGATCATCATGTTAGGAATTTCTAAATTTATTAAAAATATAGAAAAGACTTTGAATACAAAGCAACCTTATAAAGGGCAAAGAAAAACAAAATTACAAAGAAAAGACTAAGTAAATCTATAGCATTCTTTGCCTAAAGCATCATTAAAAATCAAACTATTACAAGATAAAGGATGTGTATTCCACCATTGAGTAGAATTGAGAGTAATGGCCTTCATAGCAAGATGATCTGCAACAGAATTTCCTTCCCTGTAAACATGACTTACATGGACTTGCAAATGCTGTAGAATATGTAGACTTCTTTGCCAAGCACCTCTATACTTCCAGGGGACAGCAGAACTTCGATTAATAATAAGTTGAACAATAAAAGATGAATGGTTCTAGAACCAAACCAAACCAGAACTAGAACCATTGGTTCTGGGTTTTGAAATTGAGGAATCGGAATAGGAACCAGAACTGTCTCCCACAATTCTGGTCTGGTTCCATGAAAAAGTTGGTTCTTGGTTCCGATTTTGGAATCACAGAACCATTTTTTTCAAATAAAAAAATAAATAATTGAATTTTAGTTTTTAATAAAATAAATTTTAAACTCAAAATAATTATTGGATCTAAAAGTATTAAATTAGTTAACTAAATTTTTAAAAAATTTGTTTAGAATGCACATGTACTTATATACAAACACATTCAATATCAATTATAGTTAGTAATGTAAGATTGCAAAATATTTTAGAGGGTGAAAAGAAAATTGCAATGTAAAAAATATTCTCATATTATTAATTAAATGAATTTTGCTTTTAGGAGAAGTTTATTTAAATTAACTATATATGATTTTAAACAATGTTTATTTATATTTTTATAATATATTAAATATTATGAATCAGTAATAAATTTTGTTATTGATGTGAAATAATTTAAATGTTAATAATTATATATTTAATATTACTTTCATTTTTTTTAATGGAACCGGATGAAACCTCCAGTTCCTCTAGTTCTAGGCTAAAGAGCCTCGTAGGAACTGTAAAACAAATAGTTTCATAGCTGGTTTTAAAATAGGTCAACAGGTCTGATTATGGTTGTAGAATCACCGATGATGGTTCTGGTTCAGTTTCTAGTTCAAAACTAAACTGTACCTATATCTAGCCTCATCTTCATGAATTACTTTATAATAAAAATGCATTGACACATTGCAAATATGTAGGAATTTTATATAGCTTTCCTTGATTTTTTTTTTTTTTTGGAATGCATTTGTGATTTTCCTTATCTTCGTCTTAACAAATTATACTAATTTTGCATTGTCAATAAAATTTAAGCTTAAGAACCGGTTCGAAATTGGCAAACTAGTCCATTTAAGCTAGAGTATGCACTAGTTTTTCTATAGAAAGTAAAATAATGAAATTAATTAGGAGTTGATTCTCATCTAACAAATAAGGGATAATTGTGAATAATATACATTCATATCAAAATATAAATAATTAATTATTTTGGTTTTATGAAATTATTTAATAAAATAGATATAACTAATCACTTAGAAGTTAATAACAATCTCTTAGGAAGCTAGTTTAGGTTCTTTAATGTACATAAGAGTAAATTTGAATTATTAATAATATGAATGGATTAATTACATCTTAAATGAGTTATTCTACTTGATAAAAGCTTATTTGATTAATTATAAGATACATTACTAAGAATATCACCTAAAGGAATCGATCACTATAAATAAGCTTAGATGGTTACAACAAGTAGTTAATGAACTTTAATATATAGAATAATTTGAAATTTACAATTTTCTTTAGAACTTGATATTTATCTATGACTTACGTTTTAAGAAAAAAAATTAAGTGAAATCTCAAACTAAAATAGGTAATATGTATAAGTAAATTGAGACTTTAGTAATAAGTAATCTAATAAGAAAGAATCATTAAATTGGTAACTTTAAACTTATTTGAAATAATTTATTTATACAGATTTTTATCCTTTGGATCACTTATACATTGTTTCGTGGTGGGATTTACACTTTTATATAAGTACGTAGTGACTTAGGTGTTACTTGGTCAAATAGACATTCTAAAATAAATTAATACTTAAAAAAGCCTAAATAATTGCTTGAGTGTGCTTGTGTCATTTTTGAGATCCAATCCAAGAAGCAACAGCCTTGCGTAGCGGTACTAGCATGGTAGTTAGGTGCTTAGACCACCCTTACCTATGTACAATACATCGAGGTGGCTCGACAGGTAGTTGATGAGAAGAATGTTATTGGGGTAATGTCTTTCTGGATCGAAGAGAAGTAATATAGGATGACTCAAGTTTATAGGACTAGTTCAGCCGCATTACATTATGGACTATGATGGGTAAAAGTGAGTTATGGTCGTGACCCTTAAACGAGGGTACTCACATAGAATTTCTTCTAGGAGATATAGGTATTTAGGCTGCCTATATCAACCCACCTAAATAATTACTGCTATTCAAGACCCCGAGGTTTCCCGTCGTGTTGTCAGAGTAAGAGTGCTCCACTATTAATTTGATCCACCTAAATTAAAGATATAAATTGATGTTTTTGCATATTGTAAATCCCGAGATTTACCACACTAGTATACGATAATAACATAAAAAATGTGAATTAGATAGTAGACTTAGAACCCAATAAAAATCCTAGAATAGACCTATGAGTTATAATAAACTCATTCCTAGTTTAAAAACCCGAATAATTTTTTTTTTGACCTTAATAGATACCAAAAACGAGATTTTGTATCTTGAACTGATAATTCAATATATAATTAGAAGTAGCCCTAAATTTCAAACCCGATAAAAATGTAATCTATTAACAGAACTTATTAGTATAAAATAATAACCCAAAGATGAACTACTAGGATTATAAATACATAGTAGATATTAATATAGATCATTAATTATAAGTCTAGATCTCAAATGAAAATTTCAAAACTCACTGTTATGTTAGTTAGGGAATTCTAAATTTATTAAGACATAGTTCCTAATTCGATTTATTGAGCATGAAAAATTTAATCGCGTAAGTTAAAATACTAAAAATAATTAATCGTGTAAACTCTAAACTAAAAATTTGTATATATAAACAATCTAGAGTTTTTGTAGTAACTTAGAATATTTTATTTTGATAAAACTCTTATCTAACTGTTATAAACATATGTTATAAACTAATATTTATTAAAATATTCTAGCCAATTATTAAGAATATAAGGAATAAAAAAAATTAAAACCGAAGGGGATATCATGCTGCAGCAAGGAGTTCTCCAGCATTCATGTCCAACATTGAACCAAATTTAAATTCCCAAATTCAAAATGAAAATGACCCATCAACCAACCATGAAATCCCAGCTTAGACACTCATTTAATGACAAGAAATCAAGCTCAAACAAGTGAAGAAACAACTACAAATGGCCATGTATTTTATCGAGAAGTGTAGCTGCAGCAGGAGGAAATTCAACCAAAAAACTATAGCACCATTCACACCAATTTGCAGCTTGATTTGAGAAAATTATAGGCTTAGTTTGAGCTGATATTTTTGACCAAATAAGCACCAATAAGAGGCCTCTAAATGGAAACTTCAAGCACCAAAAATTAGTTAACAAATAGACAAAGAAATCAGTCTAAAAAGTCTTGAAAAGTTGCAGCACATATAAGAAATTTTGCACCTCTGTTTTAACATGAATTTCAACCGAGTTTTTATCCAATTTTTATGCAACTTGAGCCCCAAATCTACACATATAAATGACATTAATTAACTAGCAAACAAATACAATTAATGCCCCTCAAAATTAGCCACAAATCTGTTAAAACATAGCCAAAATTAGTCATCCAAAACAACCCTATATCTACCCAAATTTTCCAGCTGCAACTTGCAATTTTCCCAAGCCTAAAACACCTTCCTTAGCCTCCTAACTTTAACCTAACCTTAATGCATATATATAGCCTTAAGTTAGCTACAAAATCAGCTCATAACTCCCACAAAAGCAATCTAAAAATCTATCTACAAGAGGAGTTGCGACCAGCCCCTTTTCCTTTGTATTACCTTCACTTGGATAGCTTGGAAGACCTTTTAAAACAAAGCACAACCTTTAATATAGGTTTGATTCTTGCTAAGGAGGAGAGTTGGGAATCCTTTTCCACTTCAAGCCAAGGTAACTTCTAAACTATCAACATATTCTTGTTATATTTGTGTGTAGACATTAGGTTGAAATGTGTAGCATTAGAGAAAGGTTATATGATTGAGAGAAATGGTTATTCCATTGATGAATGCACGTAGATGAGTTTTTGTTGTATTAGAAATGCTTAAATGTTGAATGGCTAAGAAGAACATCAACTTAGAAATGTTATAAACTTAGGAATAGTAAATTCAACTCTAGGAAGGAATGTGCCAAAACCATGCTCAAATTTCATCTAAACTAGTTTAAATCCTTGTCTAATGCTCCTAGGACCTTATATGAACATAAAGCTTGATAAAACAAGCTTTAAAAGCATGATTAGGAGTTCAACATTACAAAAAATATTATGAACAATTCATAGAAATTACACATATTAATAATTTCATAGGTTATGAATGAGCTAAGGAAAAGAATAAAGATTTAGACGATGAAATGAGATCCTCTAAAATAATACAAATTCTAACTAAAATAAATAAAAGACTACTACTAACAAGGGCATTAAACAATGTAAGACTTGAATAGAAAACTAATAGAAAAATTTAATTAAGCTTATTTAGATATAGAATGAATAATATTAAAATAAAAAGAAATTCAATGAAACTAAATGGTAAATATCATTTTTCTATAAGAATCAACACCTTAGGAAATCGATATAAGCAGTAGGAATTATATCAAATACCAACATAGGATACTTAAACACTCATAGGAATTTAATATTCTATTTGTAAGTATTATTGATGAATATTTTAATCTCAATAGGTAATTTTGATACTGTTGAGGACTTTCCGGTCGATTACTACGATTGATCAATATGAGCAGGTGAGTAACTCGGACTTATTACATTGTTTGTGTTTGTAGTTTAGCTATATTATAATATAAGAATAATAATAATGAACTCGTGTGTATATGGGTTGTGGATATTGCTTGTTGTTTGGAATTACTTGGTTGATAAACAATATTAAATAAAAGTGATAATGGATTATTTGTGAATTTACTGTATGTAAAGCATGTTGATTGTCTAAATGATGTTTGAGCACTTTTAACCTGACTACAAATTGTTGGAATTATAAATAAAATGAACATGCATTGCATAAATTGCATAAATTGCATTATAATTATGTGATAGCCTACTACATATTAGAATTTTAGTTCTTTGGTAATGCTTTGTTTTTCTAGGCAAGAGGTTATTAGTTATACACATGATTACCTTTGTTCTGTCAGTTCCATAGGAACTAACTGATAATGAAGGACGTCACCCATGGTATCGTTGTGAAATGTCTAGCGTTTAGTGGAGTTTCTAAGGCTTAACACATGAAATGAGTGCTTTAAACAACATTAAAATAAAGAGATAACTATTGTGAGGATTGTGGCTTTCCTGTGTACTTAGTTTCTCCTTGATAGGTAATTTAAAGATCGGTTTTCTTTCCACCCCGATGAGAGGGCGTAAATCTCCATCCTGTTTGGATTTCGAATTGTCAAGCTTGTGATTGTTCATGTGCTTGAATGATGCATTACATATGTTTGATAATAACTTGCTTGTTGTGTCATAAGTTCTAGTTATTCACTAAGCTCATGGTTAATGCTCACATTCCTACAGTCCTCACAAGGTGAGGCTAAAGCCTTGGTTGATTGCCTCTAGGAGTTTAGAACCGGTATGTTTCTAAAGCTGGAAGAGTCTTAGAAATAGGGAGAATAGTTTTACTACTTATATGTGCTAATCGATGTTAGAACATCAATTTCATTATCTGAGAACTTAGATATGTTTTATGGTTTGTAATAGTTGTTATTCAGACAGTAAGTTTTATTTATAGCATTGTAATTTAATTTGCTTTCATCATTTCTTATCACGCAACCAAAAAGATCCTGTTTTGTTAAACCTATGTCATTTTTCAAGGTAGATCTAGTAATAATATGTGTATATGATACTGTCTGGTTCATCAAACTGTATCATAATATATGTGTTACTACTAGGGTACCATTAGGGCGTGACACATATACATTAGCATAGAAGCATAAGTTTGTATCATATGTGCTTGTGTTATTACAGTTGTGTTGGGTTTCGGCTTATTCCCTTTTTTACAGGTAATGATGATGATACTGGTATGGATGCTTTGACTACTTGTACTATGGATTGATTGCTAGTGAGAAATAGGACGAGCTAAATATTACATGTATTGGATATTTTTATATTATTAATTTGAGAGTTTAATATTTGTAACATCAAGTTTCTAATATATTATTGAGAGAATTTTAACTATTACTTATGAAACTTAAATGATGATTTATTAATTTAAAATTAGTTAAAAATTCACTTAATTAAGGATAATCTTTACCTATAATGTTTAAGTATTTTACGTGGCAGAATTGTTAGCACTCTAGATCCTATTTGGATCATGACAAATCGGGAGCTGAATGTGACATTTACCCATTATATAAGCTACAAATTGCAAGGAGATGGATGGTATCTAGGGCCTAGATGCATGCGAGTTGAAGACAGCTAGTTTAGTATTTACTTGAACAAATACTTCAACCGAGCATCTTTTTCAATCTTTAGATAAATGACTGATTGTCTTTTGTCTTTTGCATCTACCACATCGCAAGAAATTTCGTGTTTCTTTCGTGAACGCGAAATATTTTCGGGCATTAATTGTGAGTTTGATTTTCCTTCTCTCTTTTCCACGCGAATTCTGAATTTGATGCTAAAGCCAGTATACTAGAAGCAGGACTATTCGTTCACTTTCCAGAACGAGGGATGTAACGCGTCTTATTAGTCTTCGTCGCGTGTTTGCATAGAAGAAACAATTAGGAACAATAATACTTTGGTCTAAATTACTAGATAAATTGGATTCAGATGGGTTATGATGTCTCTTTAGTCATTGATCATGAGAGGGCCAGTCACCAATTCTCTGATGATGATCTTCCTAAGCTTACACCAATTCTTTTGTATATTTTCAGGTTGAAATTCTTTAAGTTGAACTTAAATTTTGGTCAGTTGTTACTTTTATTTGGATAATATAATTGAACTCAAAGTTGGAAAAATCAGCCTAAGAGCAAATAATGTTGACAATATATATGATATTATTAGAGCATAGTAGAGATAATTCTTAAAAAAACATTAAAAAAATAAAAAAAATCATCTTTTTCCTTTTTTTTTTTAATAATTTCCATTTCATGTTTGTTACGAGTTCATTTGAATGGATAAATTTAACACAATAATTACTACGTTGACTATATAAGCAAAATTATCTGTTTTTCCAGGCCGTTTATACAATTATATCTATGGAAAAAGAGTAGACCAGGTAGGTTGTATGTGTGAATAATGGCTATCCGTACACTTTTGCTGGTGGTTATTCAGGTACAAATGAACCAATAACTATGATAGACTCGATGTTTTAGCATGTGGGCTTATCTTAATTATTAAACAGAGAAATACGCATGTCCTATGAAATGTCACGTCATATTTCCCTCGTGCGTACACATGAATAAAGCAGCGAAATTCGGTAGGAACGCACTGTGTCTGAAAGACCAAAAACGAAGGATAGGCGTGGTCTCAGAAGTACAAAAGCTGTAATGCCTAACAAAAGAATATACTGCGAAGTAATTAGTGGTATTTGGTTCATTAGATTTAGGGTTTAGTAATGGGATGGATGATTTAGGCCCAATATGAGGAAATGTGACAGAATTAGTTTTTTTTTCATTTGCCCTACTATTGAAGATAAATATTGGCTTGTTCATTTCACTGAATGAATAAAATTATAACAATTCGAACACTTCGCTGAATGAATAAGGCGTTGTAATGAAATTCCTATTATGGAGGAATAGAATAGAATCGTAATAGGATTTTTCTTTATTAATTTTTTATTTAAATGATAGTATTTAAAAAAAAACAATGTCAGTATTTAATTGGTATTCATATATTTGAATAAAGAATTACTATTCAATATTTTATGTAATAGGAATTCATTGTGGAATCGCTATTAAGTGAACTAAATGCCGTAATGTTATTTGTAAGGAATTAAACTGTAATGGAATTATAATTACAGCGAAGTAAACGAGCTATAACTGAATTCTTATTATAGATGAATGAAATAGGTTGTAATAAGATTTTTTTATTAATTTTTTATTTAAATGGTGGTATTTTGAAAAAAAACATGTTCAACATTGAATTGGTTTGAGAAATTTAACTCATTAAGGAGATCTAAATTCTCTTAAAACTTCACTAATTGTTTAGACACCTAAAGTGTACAGTTCCCTTTCTATGAGTAGGACCAACGATTTCACATATGCATCAATTCATCAATTTCTATCTTACCTAAATAATATGGGCCATTGATGAATCGATGGATGGGATTTTGTTATTGTTCATCAGGAATATCTACTACCACCTAAAACTAGCTAACGGCGAAAACATTCATTACCCAGAAATATGCATCCATCTGAATATATACTGCACAAAATAATCGTTGCAGCGTTTAAGTCATAAGGGGGTCATGAGGTAGTAATAGAAAAGGTGTTAGAATACCATGACTCTGTTAATCCTATAATCTAAAATATATACGTGCTAGTTGAGTTGAAACCATCTAAAGCCTTCAAGGCATATTGATTTTGTTAAGTTGTATGGATTTTAGGAAAACAAATGAAAATATAAATTTTCAATCTTTTTTTTTTCATTTAGTTTTATTTTTCAAAGAAAAATTTGAAGATATTCAACATAAGTTTGTAGGTTTTTCTTCAACTATCTTTCAATGTTTTAAAGAAATGATGAAAAAGAAATGGAGGGTTGTAGTGGAGAAGAAATTGAGGAAGTTGATACGTAGGTTTACTTGCATGTAATTATAATTGGGGTACAAATCAATTTGTTTCGGCTTTTACTAAAAATTAGATCAAACCATAATTTATAGTTTTTTTCCCCCTACCTCAAACCAAACCATTGAATAAATGTTTAGGTCAAATTAAAAAATTTCTCAACCTTTAAATAATGGTTTGATTTAGCTCAGATTTTAGATTAGATCAAAATTCTAATTAAAAAAAAAAGGCTTTGCTATATGATTTTACATTTATTATGGATATTCAATATTTTAAACTAAAAAGAAAAAAAAAAAAAAGATTGATATCAATCATTGTTAAATATTAAATTAAACTATTTATTAATTGATGTGGGTTATAGGTAAAGATTGACATAAAGATAATTAATCACTACTATAGAAATAACATCGAAGTATATATGCATATAATCATATATATGATTTGATTATTGTAATTTGTTGAGGGAAAAAAAAAAGAGAGAAAAATGATTGCTAAATAGAGTTCAAATTGCAAATTACGATAAGGTAATTCATAAAACCAACATATTTATAGTCTACAGTTCTCTATAAAATCATCTATTGACCAATAAGATATCATCAACAAAATATATTCACTAACCAATATACTGCAAGCCATCATTAATAATCTTCCACAAAAGCATCCACTTAATTGTCCACCAACAAAATTGATCCACATTAACTCACAAACAAGAGAAATATTATATTGAGATTTTATATTTCATTGATTAAGAATGAATATATATATATATATATATAAATTGAGCATTGCGAAGAGTTACAAAAATAAGAAACTGTTGACTCTATTAATTACAATTAATTACAAGGTTATTACAATTCACTTACAAACTAGGAAACAATTGACTCTCTAGTAATTACAATTAATTACAACCTTATTAGAATTGACTCTAATATATAGAAAATCTATTATAATTAATTTTCTAATATGCCCCCTTAAGATGGAGCTCCAAAGGAGACACCAATCTTGATCCTTAATTCTTGAAAGCAATTTCATAGAAGTGATTTGATAAGAGCGTCAGCAAGTTGATCTGCTGAGAAAACATGAGTAACACGAAGAGCACCTGATTGGACTTGATCCCGAATAAAGTGATATTCAATTGCCACAAGTTTTATGCGCGAATGAAAGACTAGATTAGAATAGAGATAGGTGGCACTAACATTACCACAATAGATAACAGGAGATGTGAGAAGAATGATGCTAAGCCCTGTGAGAAGGGAACAAATCAAATTGACTTCTAAAGTAATAACAGAAACTGATCGATACTTAGCTTCTGTTGATGATCGAGCAATAGTTCCCTGCTTCTTGGGTGACCAAGAAATTGGATAACGACCAAGATAGATAATATAGGTACTTGTAGAGGTATATTCGTCTTTGTTGCTAGCCCAATTTGCATCGGAAAAGGCATAAAGAGAAAGTGGATTTTCCTTATGAAGAAATAATCCATGAGTCAATGTGCCACACAGAAGTTGAAGTAGTCGTTTTGTAGTATTCCAATATTCAGATGTCAGGTGATACATAACTAGGAAAGTTTGTTAACAACATATGTTATGTCTGAGCGAGTGAGGAAAAGATACTGTAGACTACCAACAATTATTCTATACTTTGTGTAGTCATTCACAGCGGTACCTAAATGAAGTGTGAGATTGCTATCTATAGTAACTGGTGCAGCAATGGGTTTTACACTGAACATTTTTATCCAGGCAAGAAGATCAGTAATGTGGTGCTTTCGACTATGCACCAGACCAGATGGAGTGGTAAGAACCTTAATGTCGAGAAAATAAGACAAGGTTCCAAGATCCTTGATTGAGAATCTTTGTGCCAAGAGGTTAATGTAGTCCTGAATAATGTTACTGTTTGTACCTGTGATAATACTGTCATCTACATTAATACGGAGATATGCAGTGATATCTCTTGAGAACAGAATGAATAGAGAAGTGTCCGCATGAGAGTTTATGAACCCAGACTCAATGAGGAATTGGCAAAGTTCAAGGTACCAAGCCTGTGGTGCCTGCTTAAACCTATAATTTACATACATGTGTTGGATGGTCTCTATCAACAAGAAAGGCATTATTAATGTCACGCCCCGAGGGGTACCCTAAACGTGGTAGTCGCCGTACACAAGGCTAAAGCCTAGGAATGACTACCTCAATCATGCAAAGGCTTCCATATCATGTACAAGGCGTACATCACAACCAAGGGAACGCATCGGAGTAGTGCAATTTACATTGATGATAATTAAGTAACAAGGCAAGAAGAATACTTAACATAAAACAAAAACATGGTAAATTACAATTCTTAGGGGAATATCCCTTTATTGTCTTCAAGTCAAAATAAATACACTTCTTAAAAATTTCCATAACACTAACATAGCATACATTACATATAAGGAACCTTACATAGTAACTTCATCTTATGTTTTCATTACCTTCATAAAAGTTTATTATCCTTTTATGACTTCCTTAATGTCATGATCTTCAGTTTAAGCCACGGGTATACCTGTTTCAACAAAATCTATAGGGGTGTAAGCTTACAACTAGCTTAGTGAGGTATTCATTATCATTCGCACCATGGTTTCAAACAAGTTCATTTAAATTTTCACACATATGCTATGCATACAATGCAACAATCACGTGATTACACAAATATATATAGTTATCCGGAAATTATATATAGAACGGATTTACCCCTCCGTATCAAAGGTTAGGAAATTGTTGATAAAGATCTTCGACCTTCTACTGCTAGTCCTCAGGTCCCCACCCAAAGCATTCAATTGGCTCAGCTTCGAACCTAGAGTCGCATTCTCCAAGCAATTTGGATTCTCTAGGAAGAAACATGGCCCATGTCCCACCACGATAATAACCAATTCAACTCTACTCGTAGGAGTAGCAGCCTTCCAAAAGAGATATAACTCGATTGATGCAATGCGTGAGCGTTTTATTTTTCTTAAGCTAAACCTTATTAAGGTTTATTTAGGAGGCAATCAATCAATTTGGCAAACAATAAGCAATCATATAAGTAAGTAAACAAAACACTTAAACAGGCAATTTGAAGTTGCGATATTCTTAATTCTCATTTCACACATAAGCATAGAATCACATATATACATATCCCCGAATTCCCCATACATATCCCTTTTTATCTTTTCTTAGTATGCTAATGCCACTACTTTACAAGCACAAGAAAATGTAACAAAATTAAGAAGAATAACTCACTCGTCCATTTCGCAATCTTCTTAGTTGTAGCAATCCTCAGGAAGGATAATCGCATATCCTTCTTCACCTAGACAAAAGAAATACTCGGGATGAGTATTTCATAGAAATTCTACTTAAACTTTCTAATTCTATTTCACTATGTTTGTCAAAATCGCATAGAATGAAATTCTAATTTAAAATTTGCCATAGCTCTCTCATTTTAACTCGGAATTTCACATATGATATACCGTTTTCTATCTATTTGAAAAGATCTATCCATTTATAAGGTTATTTTTTTCATATGAGGTCATTTAGGTTCCGAAATCATAGGGTACAGATTTAAAACGAATATTTCCAGATTTTGCGAAACAATTTTCCAACTCAACTTCATTCAAAAATCATTTAGTAAATCATATATATATATTATATGATTGACAAATCCCTTGAGTATATAGATAAGCTCACTTTATATGCAAAATTTCTAATGGTAGTGTCTCAACAATTTATTTCATAAAACAATTCATTTTTGAAGTGTTAAAACTTAACTTGACAAATTTCTTTTCAAGTATTTTGAAAAAGCTATATTTTCCTAGGTTATTATAAATGAGTATATTCTTATTTTATTTTCCTCATTCCTTTTTCCAAACAAGTAAATTTTCCTTTAATTTTGGTCTTTTATAATTTTTACTTCTAGTGATAAAAGATCAAAGTTATCAAAAGTCTATTAAGTCGTTGATAACCTATTTATAATTTGCATTTAGAATGGTTTTAGAAAATGAGTCTTTTCCTTTTATATTTTTTGTTTAAAATATAAGTTCTTATTTTCTAAAAGTTGGTCTTTTACTTCCTCTACAAATTTTGTTTGAAAAGAATCATTTTTATTTGATAAAATCCTTTGTTTTTTTATCTTATCATATCTATATTCTTTAAAAATAAGTTCCTTCTTTAGAAACTTGAAAATCATTATTTTTCCTAGATGGGTTTATAACTTTATGGGTTGATTTTATCTTAACTTGAAAACTAGTTTGCTTCTTATTTTTGTTATGGAGTTTAAAAGAGTTTAATCTTAAGCTTTTTGTAAAAAATTTGAATACTAACAAATTATTTTACTAAAACTTAGGTTACCATATTATAAAAAGAAAGTGTTTCTTTTTTATATTTCCTTGGTAAAGCTATCTTTGTTATTTGAGAAAACTTATATTACTCCATTTCTATATTGTTGATAATAACTCTATTATTTAATGACAAGTAACATAATAGAAAATTTAGTTTTAAGTTCCTTTAATAAAGTAAAATCTTACTTTTAAATTTAGTTGAGACAATATCATTATGTAGAAGCATGTATTATGAGCATGTAAAATAAAAATATGAGAAAGATAATAGAAGCAAATAATAATAAGCAAGATAATAAAAATATCAAGTATTGGGAACCTTAACTTCATCAAGGTATCCCGGTTAAGTATTGAAGCCTTAGCTTTATCAAGGCATATCAGGACTAAGAATAGACTAGTCCCAAAAAGAATGAAGAAAATGAAAAAAAAAAAAAAAAAAGGTTGTTTTGACTTGAAATGGATAAGTCTAAGGCTATAAAGACTAGTCTTAAAATAGCAATAAATAAATAAATTGCAAAACATGAAAATAAATAAATAACAAGTGAGCTTATATGCTCTAAAGATTATATATAAATACATAAATATATTTAGTTAGATATGAACAAGAAATTATTAGCATAATAACAATAAAATCAACATATATATGAACATAATAACAACATGATAAAAGTTGAATTTCATGTACGAGAACAAAATATGAACATGTTTTTTTACTACTCATATGAGTTTCAAAACAATACCATTGTCATGTTAAATTACATGACATGGGTAAATAAATGGTTGGAAGAAGTTTACCTAAAGTGTTTATGTGATATGAAGACGGTAGATAGATGGGTATTATGTGGGTAGTGATATGTGGTAGATAGTTTGTGTATAAGGAAGGATTTTTGTGAAGAATTAGTTTAAAAGTTTTGGTAAGAGAAATTTTGGAGAGAGAGGATTTGTGGAGAGATTTTGAGAGAGCTTTGGTAGCAAAATGAGTTGTGTAAAAGAATGAAGGAGAAAGGAATTTATAGAATTTTGGAGTGAAAATTAGATGTAATTAAATTAATTGAAAAAGAAAATAAATGAGAGTGAAGAGAGAGAGGGGGGACGGCAACTTGAAAAGAGAGAGAGAGAAGCGATAAAAAAAATAATTTTAGAAGAAAAGTTTAGTAATATGTGGTGTAGAATTTTTATGGAAAAAGAAAATTGTAAGAAATAGGTATGTAGGTGTAAGAATAGGTAGTAAGAAAAAGTTGAGATAGATAAATAGTAATGAATAGTCAAAAAGTACTATAAATAGTAGACTAGACAAATAAAATATCGGTAGTAATAAAAATATGCGTATAAATACGATATCTGTAATTTTTAGCTATCTAAAAATTCTAAAACTAATATTTTTGGAAACCTTATATTTTTATGATTCTATAGGAATTAACGAAATATTTTTTTCCATCGGTGTACCAAGGCATGGTTTTCAAAAACTTATCTCGTTCGATTCGAATGTCATTAGAAATTCACGAATCTGATATTTTAAGTTTCCCTATATTATTACAAACTATTATCGACAATTATTTCCATTTCGTTGTTTATGGTTTAAGAGCGCGTGATTGCTGGATCTTAAATACTAGGGTTTGTTGTAAGCTTTGTTAACTTTTAGGGTTCTGGTTTGACTTCTAATTTTGTTGAGTTATTTGTATGATTATAAAATTTTGGGGTTTTTTCCGTATTATAATTTTTTGTTCAACGTATATGGTTTATTTCATTTTATTTTAATATTTTTTTAGTTCTTTGGATCGTTTAACCGAGTCTAGGGTTAAGGTTGACTCAGTTTGACTTTTGGTGAAAATTGAAAATTTTGATTCTAAAATTCACCAAAGGATTTAACATCTTAGTATTTTGTTGTCAAGCGTTATTTGGATATATTGTCTTAATTTACGTGTTAGGAATTGGATAGATAATTTGATTGGTGTACGGATGTTGAATCGACCGATAGTTAGATATTCTATTTTATTTTGAGGGTTCTCATTCTCAAGATTAAGAATTCTCGTGTTTGACCTTATTTAGAATTTTGGTTTTAACTCGGGTTGATTTTCATGGTTCTGGTTTTTGGTATTAGACTTCTAGGATTATTTTATAAGAATTATGAAAATTTCAAGGGTTTACAATTAACATCTAACTGGTGCAACTACCAACCTCTACTAACTACCAAGCTGAGAATAAGATGTATTGTTATTGGCTTGCTAACCAAGCTAAAGGTGTCATGATAATCCACTATAGGTCATTGATGAAAACCTTTGACAACTAATCTAGCTTTGTACGTGTTAACATAACCATTAAGAAGCTATCTAATATGAAAAACCCACTTACATCCAACAAGATTATGCTAAGAAGTAGATGGAACAATGTCACACTCCTTCAAGGTACCCTAGTCGTAATAGTAAGCCATGTAACTAACTGAGGCCTCCAAAAGGTTAAATAAACACTATACAACTAATGTTCCCCAATTGGAGTAGACAATGAAAACAAGATCAAAAGTTGTTTGAGTGAGAAAGATATTGCATACATATATATATATATATATATAACCACAAAGGAACATATAACAAATCTAGAACTTCATAAAAGCTTTACAAACCAAGGTCTACAAGGCTTGAACCAAACCCCATAACCAAAAAGGCTATAAAGATAAACAAACTTAACTTAAGCTATTACAACCATAACTAGTCTCTATTACATATAAGGGCTTCACCTTAACAAAATACATGGTCCAAAAATCTAACTCCCACACTTGAGCTTGGTTTGGTCTTCTTACTTAATACCCTATAATTCAACAGTCTAAGAGAGTGTGAGCACATAAGCTCAGTGAATAACAAAATCTTAGCACAAACATTAAGATCAAACAAGTAGAATTAGCAATCATATGTAATGCATGGATCAATCATATACAACAAACGTGGTTTGAATAACCGGAATTCAAACCTATGGGTATTTATGCCCTCCTTAGGGGTTAAGGATAATTTCAGTAATTCATGCCCATGGGAAACTTAATACCAAAGTAGAAGGATTTTCTCTTCACCTAACCCTTTAACGAAACAGTCTCTACCAGAGCCCCACAGGACATGAGCAGTCTTTTAGAGAATCATTTTCATTTTCAAAATAGAACTTCCACTTGTCAGAAAACTTGGGAAATCTCACTAAGTATTAACACTCTTAAGACTACTCCGACACAGACGACCTCCTTCAAAACCTGCTTAGTTTCTACGAAGTTGATAACCTTATGGTAACCTACAAGCAGATTCATTGTCCCAACAAGCAATTCCACATAATCAAATTTGTTAATACGTGACAAGAATACCATGCTAATGTAATATGATGTTATGAAATGCATGTCATATTAATATTAGAAGTCTGTTAAACTTAGTTCCATATTATCAAGTGATCGTATCAACTTCAAACACTCAATGAGACAACTATATAGTAATTTCAAACAAATGGTTGTCACTTCGACCATTAAGAATTGCAATTCAAACATACATTACATACCATGTAATAATTCTTATCCCCATGCAATTGATTCCATATAGTCACAATTAAATTATATTCCACTACTTACAAGCACAAACAAAGTGCTAGAATTCAAGTTATTCACCCATGCATGCTCCTTCATCGTCGTAATAGTCCAACGGGAAATCCAACTTGTGATTTAGGGTTCCTATAAGATAGAAAAGTTTGTATTACTATATACTTAAAAAAGACAAGAAGGATTAAACAAGATTCTAAAGTTTAAAGAAATAAAGAAACACTTCGAAGCTGCCACGCCCCCCACCACGCCCCATGCCAAGGGTCGTGTTGGATATAGCATTACATAAGCCTCACCACGCCCCTTGCCACTTCCTGTGCTAAGGAGCAAAATAATGACCAGTAGCCACCACGCCCCTTGCCACCACCCCGTGGTGGCAAGGCGAACGGAAATAAAACTCACCACACCCCACACTATACCCCATAGTGGCTCAGATTTCACCATTCGAAATCACCATGCCCCAAACCATGGGCCATGGTACTTCCACAATGAATTTACATAAACTTCATGCAATTTATACACACTTTAACTAATTCCAATTGTCTTGTTTTCATCCAAAACACTTGAATATCATGATACAAGACTCAAATTCACCATCCACTCCTTCAAATTATCCAACTCATCTCTAAAACCACATCAAACTCCAACTATAAATCCAATCATTCACTTCAACCATTGAAACTTAAAATCCACTTTTCTATCACCTTAATTCATATATCAATCTCTAAAACTCATAATCAAACTAATGAACTTCCAAAATCAGCCATAAACCGACAATAATACTTAACCTATAACTACTCAAACAAGCAAATAACAAGAATAAAACAAGAAACACTTACTTAAAGTTGCTTAGTCTTGAAGATAGGAGCTAGTCTTGCTTTTCTTGACCAGCTCCTATCTTCAATTTAGAGAAAAGAAATTGAAGTTGGTGTGGTGTGAGTGTGTGTATATGACCATCGATTTTTGCAAAGGAAGAGAAGCAAGAAAGAGAGTGAAATTCTGCCTCTTAAAAGATAAATACATTCATATATATAAAGTTCATTTGACTTTTGAGGCATTATTCAAACTTAATCAAGTGTGTGTGTGTGTATGGGAGTTGTGGTGGTCTTCAAGCTAAATTGTAGCCCTTTAGCCCTTAAGAGATCAAAACAACTCATTTAACACTCACATATATTTCTATCAATAGAATTATTAATTAACCTAACCCAAAACAATATTTAGTAACACAATAACTTATAAATTTCTATTCAACAAAATAATCTCTTATAAGAACTTATATCAATACTATAGGTAATTTAGAATTTATTATTTTATTTTATTTTTACAAAACTCAATACTCTAACAGAATAAAAGAAATACATAACTAACAACTTTCTCAATCAAATCCATTGATGAATTTAAATTTCTATTCTATTAAATTGATTTTATAAAAACTATTACACTTACATTTTACTTTAATAACAAATGCTACCACATACACAATCAAATACAAAAATTATTACTTTAATTCTATTTATGAAAAACTTGGGGATTACAAATAAGCTTCTAGGTTCCATTCTAAATAAAAGCATCGAATTCATCATTCATGGTTGTCTCCATTTAGGATCTTTTTGGGCTTGGTTAACAGTGTGAAGCTCAACATCGGATGGTTAAGAAAGAACAACTATGAGGTTCATCTTAATTAGGGGTTTGTGGATGTTGTTTTCCACTCTGCTGGTCATGGAGTGGGTATTTTGATGGGTGGTTTGGGCTATGGTTGAAGCAAAAGAGGTCTTAAAATTGGATGGTTCTTCTGGTAAAAGGTCGATGGTTGGGGCGTTTTGTGATGGATGTTGACCCAAGGAGTCCCTTAGGAAGGCATATTGAGTGAGCCACTTAAAGTGGGTAGAATTTGGACTGGGAGAATCCATTTTAAAATGATCCCTAAGATGGGTCGAGCCAGATGAGAGTGGTGATTGGTAAAAAGAAAAGAATTTTCAAGAAATTTGACATGACGAGAAATATATTGTTATGATTTTATATGCGGAAAACAATAGCAAACAATTAAGCAGTAAAATAAAGAATACACAAGAATTTTACATGGAAAACCCAAATCGGAAAATACTACGAGCAGAGGAAGAGAAATCCACTATGATTGAAGTTGGAATACAAGATTGAAGAGAATACAACTCAAAACTCTCAAAGGAATTTCGTGTGTCTGATGATATTGTAAAAACCCAAACAAAACACACACATACACATTCATACATACATATATATGTGTATGTGGTGTGTGTGTGTGTGTAAAGATAACCGAAATAACGGCTTATATTATGACCCTTAAATATGTAATGAATGAATAATAAAGGCCCAAATTATTATCGTTAAATGTATAATGAATGAACAATAAATGTATAGTCAAATATTTATTCATTAACATTTAACTATGGGAGTCGGTTATAGAAATCAGGTCATAAACTCTAACAATCTCCACCTTGACACGAATTCTAGAGTTAAAAACACAAAATCCAATCTTCGACATAAAAAACAAAATACTCTCCACTTTTTACACAAAACCCCTAAAAGGCATCAATCAGCAATGAACATTAACCAAGTCTAAGCAATGCTTAAACTTGGCTATAGGAAGGGTCTTTATCAACATATTTGTTGGATTATCTTTAATATTGATTTTGCTCACAGTAATATTACCACGAGCTTTAATATCATGAACAAAGTGATATCTAACATCAATGTGCTTCGTCCTCTCATGAAACATTTGATCCTTGGTGAGGTAGATCGCACTCTGACTGTCATAATTGACTTTAATCGTCTTTAGATCATCACTAAGTTCTCCAAATAATCCCTGCAACCAAATAGCTTCCTTAAAAGCTTATGTGACGGCCATGTATTCGGCTTCAGTAGTGGATAGTGCTACTGTAGCTTGCAAAGTGGCTTTCCAACTGATAGCATAGCCACCAAAGGTAAAAATATACCCAGTGAAAGATCTTCGCTTATCTAAATCTCCAGCGAAATCAGAATCCACAAAACCAACTAGTCCATCTCTAGCTCTACCAAACTATAGAAAAATGTTAGCAGTACCTCTCAAGTACCTGAAAATCCACTGAGCTGCTTTCCAGTGATCCTTACCAGGATTTGTCATATATCTGCTAACTACACTTACAACATGAGATAAATTTAGGTGTGTATAGACCATGGCATACATGAGAGATCCTACAGCACGAGAATACAAAACTTTTGACATATAATCAATTTCTTTATCTAACTTTGGAGATAAAGTAGAAGAAAGTTTGAAATGAGCTGCTAAAGGTGTACTCACAAGCTTAGAATTCATCATATTAAACCTAGAAAGAATCTTCTCAAAATACCCCTTCCGACTCAGATGCAACGTACCTTCTTTCTATTTCTTATAATGTCCATATTGAGTATCTTCTTTGCTACTCCTAAGTCTTTCATTTCGAACTCCTTGCTCAACTGAAGTTTAGCTTTCTCAATCTCTCCTCTCTCCTTTGCTGCTATCAACATTGTCATCAACGTACAAGAGCAAATAAACAAAAGATTCATCTTCACATTTCTTGAAATATACACAACTGTCAAATTACTTCTCCTAAAATCATGAGAAATCATGAATGAATAAAACCTCTTGTGCCATTGCCTTGGCGATTACTTCAAGCCATATAAAGATTTCTTCAACATGCACACCTGGTTCTCCTTTCTTGAGACCACAAAGCCTTCAGGCTATTACATGTAAATTATTTCATCAAGCTCTCCATGCAGGAATATAGTCTTGACATCTAACTGCTCCAACTCAAGATCTCGTAAAGCTACAATACCCAACAATGTTCTGATTGAACTGTGTTTTACAACAGAGAAAACACATCTGTGAAATCAATACCTAGTATCTGACTGTAGCCGTTTGTAATAAGTCTTACTTGTACCTAGGTTCTTCAACACCTGGTGTTCATTCTTCTTCTTATAAACCCATTTACAACAAACAGTCTTCTTCTCTTTAAGAAGCTTCACTAAATCCCAAGTGCCATTTCTTTGAAGGGATTCCATTTCCTCCTGTATTGCAATCATCCACTTACCAGAATCATCACAATTCACAGCTTTTGTATAAGTAGATGGCTCATAATTTGAATCAATGTCTTCTACAACATTAAGAGCATAGGCAACATGATCTGCCTCTGCATATCTCCAAGGAGGCTTCACTTCTCTCCTAGGTCTGTCTCTAGCAATGGAATAATGTCCCCGTGGTTGTGTAGAGACAGGACAACCTTGTGTCTGAAGTCTAGTCTAAGAAGTAGTCTTTGAAGTAGTACCTAAATCAATTTGAAACTCCACCTGTGTAGATGATTTCTATTGGACTTCATTAGATGATGAGTTAGAAGATAAGTCATGTAACATAGATACTTCATCAAAAATAACATCTCTACTCAAAAATGACTTTCTTCTGTTCAGGACACCATAACTTATATCCCTTGACACCAGGTTTAAAACTAAGGAATATACACTTTAGAGACCTAGGCTCAAGCTTTCCATTATTAACACGAGCATATGCAGGACAGCAAAAAATTTTCAACTCTGAATAGTAAGCAGGAGTACCAGACCATAACTTAAGTGGAGTCTTCTTCTCAATGGCTGTTGATGGAGACCTATTAATCAAATAACATGCTATTGAGGCAGCTTTTGCCTAAAATGACTTTGGTAACTTTGCATTTGAAAGCATACACTTGACCTTCTCCATGACAATTCTGTTCATCCGTTTTGCTATCCCATTTTGTTGAGGTGTTCCAGGGACTGTTAAATGTCTCAAAATTCCCTCTAACTTACACAGAACATTAAAATCATTAGAACAAAACTCAAGACCATTATCAGTGCGAAGACACTTTACCTGTTTACCAGTTTGCTTTTCAATCATTGTCTTCTACTCCTTAAAAGTGGATAACGCATCAAACTTTTTCTTTAAGAAAAATACCCAAACTTTTCTAGAGAAGTCATCTATAATAGTCATCATATAAACAGCACCTCCGCTAGATGAAACTCTAGACGGTCGCCAAAATCAGAATGAATGTACTCTAAAATGCCTTTTGTATTGTGAGTACCAATGGTGAATCTTACTCTTTTCTGCTTTCCAAACATGCAATGTTCATAAAATTTCATCTTACTAACGCTTTGCCCATCAAGAAGGCCTCTCCTAGACAATTCAGCTATCCCTACTTCACTCATATGCCCTAAACGCATATGCCAAATTCTAGTGGAACCGTCATCTAATAAAGATGAAGAAGTGATAGCAGCATCTTCTGTAACAACTGAACCCTGCAAAACATACAAATTAAATTAGCAGACTGTCTCTGACCTTTCATCACCAACAAAGATCTTCTGCTGATTTTCAAAACTCCACCTTTATCGATGTATTTGTAACCCTTAGAATCAAGAGTCCTGAGAGAAATCAAATTTTTCTTCAAGAGAGGAAAATGTCTCACATATCCTAATTTCTTGACAACACCATAAAACATTTTCATCTTAATTGTGCCAATGTCCGTAACCCTACAAGAAACATTATTTTCTAACAGAACAACACCCTTGGAAACCTTCTCATATGCTGAAAACTTAGTCCCTATTGGGACACATATGAAAAGTACAACCAGAATATAAGATCCACTCTAGCTGATTTATGGATCACCAGAAGCAACAAGAAGATCCCCACTGCTGTGGTCTTCAACAACATCAGCTTCACTCGACTTTTCTGGTTGTTTCCTTTTTTGATTATCAACATCTCTCTTATTCTTGTTATGTAGTTTGTAACACTTAGATTTTAAGTAGCTTTCTTCTTGCAATAGTGCAGGTTTTATTTCTATTTATTGACTTTGATCTGCCTCTAGAATTTCTACAAGAATTGCAATCTTGACTCCTTCCACGAGTAACTAAACCCTTAGCTTTGGGCTCAAATGCTATAACTAGATATTTCATCTTCTCGAAAGATGCCATTGCATCATAAACCTCCTCTATGGTAAGAGTATCGTGGCTATACAAGATTGTATCCCTAAGATTTGAATATGATAGAGGCAATGAACACAACAAAATTAAAGCCAAAACTTCCTCATCATATTTTACCTCCATAAATTCCAGATATGATACAATCTCCTTAAACGTGGTCACATGATCCTCTAACGACCCACCTTTCATCAAACAGTATGAGTATAGCCGCTGCTTTAGATGCAATGTACTGGTTAGACTCTTCGTCATACACAATTGCTCCAATTTCAACCATAATCCCGCAACAGTTTTCTCCTTCAACACACCTGTAAAATCTGATTGGATAGATGTAAATGAATTTGTGAAAGGGCTTTACGATCCTTGCGTTATTTTTCTTTCGGTAACCAAGACGTAGGCATTTTATCAAACGCTAGCAAGGCATCATCCAGATCCATCTGTGTGAGAACCGCTCGCATCTTAACGTGCCACAACAAAAATCTTGTGCTCTGATCCAATAAAGGAATATTATACTTGACGGTTGTCATTAGAAAAAAAAAAATCAAAACTTGGCTCTAATACCACTTGCTATGATTTGATATGTAGAAAACAATAGCAAACAATCAAGCAATAAAATAAAGAACACACAAGAATTTTACGTGGAAAACCTAAATTGGGAAAAACCACAATCCAAGGAGGAGAAATCCACTATGATTGAAGTTGGAATACAAGATTGAAGAGAATACAATCAAAACTCTCAAAAACTCTTAAAGGAATTTAGTGTGTCTAATGTTGTAAAAACCCAAACAAAACACACACACATATATATATGTGTAAAGATAACCGACATAACGGCCTAAATTATGACCCTTAAATATGTAATGAATGAATAATAAAGGCCTAAATTATGATCGTTAAATGTATAATGAATGAATAATAAATGTATAGTCAAATATTCATTCATTAACATTTAACTATGAGAATCGGTTACAGAAATCGGGTCACAAACTCCAACATATATGTTTTAGAAGTGGACAAATCAAGACAAATATAAGCACTTTGTGTTGAAGAGTAACCAAGAAAAATACAAGGTGTGGAGCATGAGTCAAGTTTATGTTAGGAATAAGAATGAAGCCAAGGATAACATAAGTAACCAAACAACCGAAGCTTAGTGTAGTTGGGTTGAGACTCAAAGAGTTTTTTCAAAAGGAGATAAAAGATGTAGTGTGGGTATGGGCATATGGTTGATGAGATAGATAGCAGTGACAAAGGTGTAAGTCTAATAAGTTAACCATCGAAGCATAAGTGAGAAGAGATAGACCTTGTTTCAACAATGTGTCAATGACGTCGTTTGGAAAGACCATTGTGTTTTGGTGTATGGGTCATGTAGTAAGATAGGATATACCATTGGTGGAGAGAAAACTATTAAGATTTGATATTCACCACCATTACCTGAATAGAGAGTTACAATTCATTGTTTAAATTAGTTTTCAACTAATGCCTTGAAGTGAACAAAGATATCATACACATGGGATTTCCGTTTAAGTGGATTGTACCAAATATATATCATGTATAATGATCAACAAAGATAACATAGTACTGAAAAGCATCAACAAAATAAATTTAAGCGGATGAGAAGAAGTTAATGTAGAAGGAGAAAATGGAATTTTATGGCTTTCTTACATGAATATGCATTGCAATGTGTTAAGGAGGATAATGGACTAGACAAAGATAAAAAAAATTCAAAAAAATATTTTTCATAGTAGTAAATGATGGATGACCTAGTCTAGAGTGTCACTCGGACAAAGTGGTCTTGACACTAGAAAAAGCAAGCAACAGTAAAGAGGCGACCAGAGGGGATATAGTTAGCTACTCATAACGCCATCCTTAGGTTCACCCATCAAAAGGATTGTCCTCATGTTTAGATCCTTCACTTGAAACACAAAGGGTGAGAATTCAATAGAAACATTGTTATTAGTGCAAAATTGATAAATTGAAATTAAATTATTTTTCATGGAAGGGACATAAAGAACATTGTGTAAAGTAAAGAAGCGAGATGAAGTAATATTGTGGTAGAACCGGTATGGGTGGTGTGAAGGGTTGATCCATCACCGATCATGACATCATTGGATCCTTGGTATGGAGTATGAAGAAAGAGATTGCTTAAGTCAGACGTAACATGTTGAGAGACTCCACTATCCTTGATTGGCTAGTGGTTGCGTGGGTGTGGAGGTGCCATATCTCTGAGAGCCTTGAGGACGAGGTGTTAAGGATTTTGTATTAGGGACAAGTCGAAATATTAGGCATCATTTGGCAGTATGTCCATGAATCCTGCATGCTTGACAATGACCTAAATAAGGTTTGGTTGGCATTGAGTATGAGGAGAAGATGCAGTAATAGGACCTGGTTATTGTGAATTGATGGCTAAAGAGTGCCAATGTAGATGATTTCACAAGGCTATGGGATTTCCTATTGCTACTAATGATAGAATAAATGGTTGATCAGTTTGAAGGAATGCTTCTTTGTTAAGAAGTTTCTCATGGAGCTCAACAAAAGAAATTGACATGTCACTAGCATTAATTGCATCAATGACTGATTTGCAATCATCATTGAGTTCTTCAAGAACTCAATCAATAAGCTCCCCATCATCAACTGGCTTCCCTAAAGGAGTAAGTTCATCGATATGAGTCTTTATCACCTATTATATTCACTAACTGATTTTGAGCATTTATTACACCACTTTAGTCATTGCTTCAATTGTTTAATATGACCACGAGATGGTTTGGCATAAGTATTAGCTAAGGTTTGCCATACATCAAGTGAAGTGGTGGTGCAAGCAATAAGCGCTTGCAATGAAACAAAGATATCAATGAGTAGAACACTAAAGATATAATGATCTTGGTGCTTCCAAGTTGTGTATATCGGATTTAGAGATGTAACACCATTGACGGTGACGGAGGGTGGTGGTAGAGTATGAGTGCCATCAATGAAATGATGAAGATCATAACCTTCAATAAGAGATTGGATTTGAAGGCTCCATGTGAGATAATTGGTGGATCACAATGATATTGGACAGATTGATTATAAGGAGGGGATGTTGAGGATCTTGGGAGTTTTGGATGAAGATAGAATCATAAATGGAAGAGTAGGTAGTGTTGGAAGCCACTGGGGGGACTGATGATGTAGATTTGTCTAAAAATACGTTCAAGAAGATTACTGCTCTGATACCATAAACTAATATTCATCAAATAATATATATCATAATGAAACTATAAGAATATAAGAATAGGATCTTTTTTCAGTAATCATATTAAGAAAATCGATAGTTACAAACAAGTTATTATTATGTTTTTTTTTTTTTAAATAGTTTGCTTAAGTTTTACATATTGTTAGGTTTAATCTCTAACTAGCTATAAGTTACATATTGGTTCAGAATATGAATTTTTCAAACTAAATTGTTTAAAAAAACTATATTTTTTTGTTTAGTCTGGTTCAATTTACAAACTGGTTTGATTTGATTAGTTTTTTTTCCATTCCTAAATCTAATAATACTATATATTGAAATAATTCAATTGATTTAAAGAAATGCCATTGTAAAAGAGTTCAATTTATATGAAAACAATAGAAAAAAAGGGGTCCAACTTATTTATAGAAATACCATCAATCTTTTCATTTGGAAATAATAAACTGTTTTATTTTAATTTTAAGGGAAAATATAGTTTTTCTTTAATAGATGTCAAAACAGCGTTCTATATTTTTATTCTCATTTAAAGTCACTCCAACAATCAAACTCAAATTCTAACTATTTTCGTTTCATATGAAAGGTGAAAATTTTCTACCGAACAAACAAAACCTTAGTAATACTTGTATTCCCTTTTTTTTTTTTTTCAGTAGTTTAAATTAATTGGCCTTTTTTGTATTGTGGTTAAGAGAGAAAGAATACATATACATGTGTGTGTGTGTGTTGAATTCCACTTTCTTGTCTATTCAGGCTTTGGACATTGCTGACGGATAATTTACTTTGTATTGTGGGTAAAAAACTAACTTTAATCTTTCATTTGAATATTCGAATAAAATAAGTTATATTACATCTCTATCATTGTATGTGGGGAACAATTGAACCAAGTCTCTATTTATAGGTCACTATAAGTAACTTCACTTGATTTTACTTGAATTAGATTGAAAAATAATTAAGAAAACTTGAGTCATACATGAATATTAATCGAGTCTAAGTCAAGTTTTGATATTTATATCATTTTAATTTAAATTGAAATTATGTCTAATAAATAGTACTTAAATGAGTTTAAAAGTCAAGTATAAATATATAGTGCTATTTCCAGTGTAGCTTAAGTTTAAATTTTTAAAATTTAGTTGAGTTCAAGCCAAGTTAGAAATTTGAAGTCGTGTTTAAACTCAAATTATTATCATACCGAGTGAAAAACATGTTTACTATTTTTGGGAACAAATTATAAAAATACAAATTGGAGAAAAAAATTACAAAATTACCATTGTTATACCGTATGTTAAAAATACAACATAAGAATATGTACAAGTATTACATTTCTATCATACGATATAACGATGTACTTCCATAAACTTTTAAAAATAGGTGTATCGCATGACCTACATATTATATAGGTCTAAATATGTATTGCATGTTAATCATACGATATATGTTGTATAATTACACGTGTGTCGCTTGTTGAACATGCGATACATAAAAAAAAACCTATATTGTATATTCAACATGCGATATAACAATGATAATTTGTAATTATTGTTATTCAAATTATATTTATATAAGGTTTTTTTTTATAAAAATGATGGTTAACATGTAATAATCTCGTACAATAGTATTTTGACTCCACTTGTTTCAGTCTAATATACATGTGACTCCATCCGTTTAGGAGATGTTATATTCATAGTTGTCAAAATCGCGATTTTACCTATACGATTCTACGAGTTTACGATTCTAGAAGGCCCTTCCGAGTTGACTCATGGGTAAAATCTTTTTTTGATAGAATCTTACGATTTTAATCGAGTCTACATGTAAACTTGGTAGAATCTTACGATTTTAACCGAATTTACCGATTCTACATATTCGAGTCAAATAAGCTAATATATAAAAAAATACAACTGTATATTTACAAGCTCATTAACTATTAAGAATTAAAATGATATATCTTTCTTATTGTCGTTTCTATTTGGTTTCTACACACTCTTTCTATCCTGTTCCCTCCCTCCCCTAAAAACCCTTGTTCTATATTTATGAAATTCATTTAGGCTAAGTTATAGCTATAAAGTTTACAAGAAAACTTATTTATTTCATTTATATAATTAAACATTTAATAAGTTGAAAATTTTGATTCTTCTTCAATTTATCACTTATTTCAAACAAAATAATAGAAAACAAATTAATTTTGACTTTATTCGCTCTTTTTTATATGTGTTATTTATAGACTAAGAGTTATTATAAAAAAATAACTTAATTTCTTTATTTTTTAACATCTATTATGTGTTCTATTTTCTATATCTTCTATAAGCATTTCTACAAATTTTCAAAAATATTGCAAAGGTTGTAGAAACTTATGTTTCTACGTTTCGATTTTACGTTCCGATTCTACCGACCCCCTAGCGATTCTACATGGAATTGCGAGTTTGACAACCTTGGTTATATTAATTATACTTAATTTTTCAAAACCATATATAATCAATATAAATTACTATCTATATAATTGTCTAAAAAAATAGAATTGATAGTAAATACGGAATATGTTATAATAATATAAACATATAAAAAATTCTTTTCCGATAAAAGTAAATTTCTTTTTAGGTGGATCTTTGTGTATTTATTTTTTTCAATACATTTCCATTGTTGAGCTCATAAACTGCAAAAACAACAATGCAAATAATTTTGTAATATAGAAATATAGTCCTAATATCTCATGGGAGAGTTATCACGATAAAATTATTCGATGAAAAAAAGACACCGCAAAAGAGCATTAAATTATTGTGCATAAAGCGTGTTGACCGATTGAATTGCCGGGATCCTTGTAGAACATCTGGATGAACTTTCCCTTCACGGTGTAACGACTGATTGATACACCTGCATGGAAAAAAAGCTGCACCTTATGAATGTAGCTATTATTATAAACCTCATAATTTTCAAAGGCATGAGTGTAGACAAAACTTTCTTCTACTAGACAAAACTATTATTATAAACAGGACAAAATCTAAATTTTTTCCTTTTTTTTTATTTAGTGGTAAAATATTTTGAAAATGGATAAAAATAAAATTTCCTAATAAAAACTCCAAATTAAAACTAAAACATCTCTATTTTATTATTATTAGTGCTTCTATCTATCACCACGATTACCTCATTATCATCACTATCATGATTATCACCACCATCATTAGTTCATTAAAGTTTTAATACTAATCTATTATCATCATCTATATTGTTATCATTAATTAATGATGATATTTTGTCTTAAAGTACATTGAAAATCTTCATTAATTAATGATTCAGGAAGATTGATATTAAAGCATATTAAAAAATTTTCATTAATTAATGATTCAAGAAGATTGATATTAATTAATGATTCACTAATCTACTACAATCATCCACCTTTAAAAATGAAAGCCTTCATTAATTAATGATTTTGGAAGATTGATATTAAAATATTTCTTCTTAAGCATATTGATTTGACCATCTATTTTGGTGTGGGTCGTCATGAAAGAAAGAGGATTAAGAGGCTTATTCTTTAGTTTTGGACCATGATTTCCTTGAATCCAGCCATTGATTGGTCTCAACCTTTTGTCTTGGGATTACTTAGTTCTATTTCAGTATTGATGATTTTAGTGCTATTAGCAACTGTGATCATTTGCAATGATAGAATGGAACTTATGGTCAAAATAAGTATATGATAAACAAGTTGGATATTTTATAGGAAGTGCACTTGTGCTGTTTTCAACCGATAAGTATGAGTGGCAAAAGCCCAAAACCACAACCAAAGTATGGGAGCTGAAGCGGTCTTTTAGATCCCCGGAACATATCTTATAAAGCCTATGTGGAAGTTGCTTAAAACATTTTATTCTTTTTTATTGTTTCACCCAAATTTTTATATGCCATCATAGGAAATATTGATTCATTTCTAAGAAAGTTCTGGAAATCAATCGCGCTTTGACATTGTAAACTCCTAAAATTACGATATGATGATTAACTTGTCATGGCACTTTGAGACCGTGTTTTGCCTCTTTTTTCTCAGACAAAATTTTTAAAAATCACATTTTTAAAGCACACGGATTATCATTGTTTATCAACCAATAAATAGCTATTGATAAAAAAAATTACGTCATTGAAATCCTATTGGTCAATAACCAATACAACAAGTACAATATCTTACACAGCCAAAGATATAAGAAATTTATTGTGTCATGTTGATTTATGGATAAATAGCTGAATGTAATCTTCAATTACTTGTTGACTTTATGAATACATAGATAAATTATATCTAAATTCAAAAATAATAAAGAGATTTGAAATTTTAGGAAAAGCAGAGTAATAAGAGCTCAAACAATATATTACTTATGATAAAACTGATCATTTCATTATTTTATGATGTATATTTATATGCAAGCTTGAAAGCTACCAAAAATAAGATGAAAAATTGTCAAAAAAATAAAATTCTGCAAAGGAAGGAAGATGAATTTGTTCATAGGCACGACATATACAATCGTTCTAGATAAAGCCTTTTACCAAAGTTATGACTTGACCATTTCAAAATTTTTAAGTCCCTTTCTCGGTTCAAATAATGCTGCAAATAGAACCTTTAGTTTCAAAAAAGATTATCATAGCATATTTTGTCAGATACTGAGAACACTCAATGACTTCTGTGTGCATGAAAAGAGTAGTAATAAATTAATTATAATGCACGCGAAGTTGGAGAATTTCCATATATTCTCCTTTAACTCATTTCCTAGAAAATGATGAAGCCTTCTTTTGGAAGAAATGAAACAGAATCTTTCAAGGACAAAAACATTCTAAGCAATGATTACGGGGAAAGAAGGAGGCAACTTCGCAATCATGACTAAATGAAATATTTTTTTCCATAAGAGGATAAAACAAGGCAGAAAAAAAGAGAAAAACATTAAGGGTACGTGTACCGGTGAAAAAGGTATCTTCAAAAATTTCATGTGTTCTTCTAAATGTTGGAAACATTTGTCGTAAATGTGGGGGAACAAAAAAGTCGTAACATAGCAGGACTTTGAGGGTTGTCCCACACAAAATTACAGCTGTGTATGATAAAGTCGCCTCTGTGTTCTGTTTGTTTTGGCTTTTTTCTGGTAGATGTAGATACTTTTTCAAACTTTTTTCTAATAAATTATTTATCAAGAAATAGATATAGATAAAAAAAAATTGACAGTTCTCATCAAAAGAACAAATAGAACAAATATAGATAAAATTTAGATGCAAATTAAATATATATTACACATATCATTTTAAAAAAGATACAGATACAGATGAAAAACAGACAATCCAAACAGAATGGTATACCACGAAGCTTTTTGCAAGATCTGTCTATCATGTTTATGTATGGAGGTATAATATAACACTAAATTTTACGCTGTATGGTTTGAATTTGTTGGACAGAATTTATGGTAAGACGTTTTGACTTTTATGGAGCACATTAAGAATCCTATGAGAACAGGCTTTTTTGAAAAAGATACCCTTTCGGAACCAGCCTGGTATCTGTGGACGAGAAAATTCTATGGTCTCTTATTGCACTATCAAATAGTACAGATTATTCTAAACATGATTAAAATTTTTAATTTTTTTATACTAATTTTTTATGTCAATTTAATTATAATAATATTGCATGATCAGTTAAACGGTGCATACCTATTGAAATGTTTCTAAATTCACTTCTGGGCACGTTTTATTTGTGCAATTAAAATAAGACGTAGAAATAAAATTACAATTTTTAAGGGAAAAAAAAACAGAAATAATAACTATTTCTTATAATTCCATTGAGGTCTCGTACTGAAAAGACAAGAGTACTGAAAAGACAAGATAACTATTCTTTTGATCATGTAAAGGAATTACTCTTATCCATCATTTTGCAGTACTGAAAATTTCATAGAATAACCAAACAAGAAAAGGTTTGTAGGAAAAAAAATAGTTACTCTATTCCATACTTATAAAGTCAAATAAGCGTGTCATGATAGTTACTATTATACTCACAATAGGAATATATACTTCACAACTATAATTAAGTCCAATAAATACATTAAATATCTATAAGTTTCCTAATCCATATTAACCTCATAGTTAAATTTGGTTAGTAAAATATCATCAACTTTATTATTACTCTCTTATCTCATCATCAATAAATAAAACCATATAATGGAACTTTGACTTATTTTAGAAGATGCTCAACTTACTTCTTCAACATAATTAATATAAGCAAAACAGACTTATTTAATTACTTTTTCTTTCCAGGTGAAATATAAATAAATAAAATTAATATATTATACATGTTAACATGTATATCGTAAGTTCTCAAGGTATCATGTATGGTTTTGATATCACAAAAATAAATTTTGATTCAGAAAACACTAGTAAAAGATTTGGCTTGAGAGACGAATTTTTTCACCTCAGTTGCTTCAAAATTCGACTCAGTAGAGCTACTGAGGCGAAAACTTCGACTCAAAAATTCAACTCTGGACGGTGGCCATGTTAGGGAAAAGGAGGCAAAGGTCACCGCAATTATTTCAATCTAAGGCGAAATTCATCTCATACATAATTTATTCATGTATGAAGTGAATTTGGCCTCAGATTTGAAAAATGAGGCGAAACTGGCCTCATTCCATGGCGCTGTGCCATGTCAGCTAGTGAGGCGAAACTCACCTCAAACATCATTATATTTTAAAAATATATATATAATTAATATTACAAATTTAATAATATTAATAATCTATGTAAAATGTTATAATTAATATATTTTTGCAGAATTTATATTAATTAATACAACATGAATTGCAATTATTTAAAAAAAAAGGAAATTTTAATTATTATTACAAATTTATTAGTATTAATATTAATATTTTATTCGAAATTTTATAATCAATATATTTTTTCAGAATTTAAAAAGGAATAATTACAACACGTATTGCAATAATTTTTTAAAAAGTTTATAATTAATATTACAAATTTGTTAATATTTTACTTAAAATATTAGATATAACTTTTTCATTCTAAACATTTGAAATAATAGAAATGTTATGACATTATAAATATGTTTATATTGATGTAAGTATTATAAAGTAGAATTCATAATATACCTAAAACATGAAATAATTTTTATCAAAAAATACAAAAAAATTGTAAATTAAAATGATAATATTATACCTTATATTATATTTGATTTTGATGTAGTTGAACTTGTAATAATAAATGATAAAAACCTGCACAAATAAAGATAAATAGATAATTAGAAATAAAATGAAATATAAAATTGAAATAAAATCAATGAAAATAAAAAATAAATTACTTGGAAAAATTGTGAAGAAATGAATTTTAGAGAAGGAAATTTGGAGAAGACGATCGGATTGGGGAGGGAAAGAATGAATGGAGCAGAGAAGGAGAGGGGCTTTAAATAAAAGGTGACTGGGCTGAGGAGTAAAATTTCGCCTCATACATTGGAATTTGAGGGGAAAATGGCCTCATGAGTTAGACAATGAGGCGAAATTCGCCTCAGATGATCAAATAAAGGGAATTTCGCCTCATTATGAAAAATTCAATTTTCCCACACCCACATATTTGCTCCCGGTAGACCCTCGTTTTTCTTATTTTTCATTCAAACTTTTATAGCCCAATTATAATTATAATAAATATTTATTAAATTTGACTAAAATATCTATATGGAGTAAATATTAATTACAAAAAGTATTTATTTATTAAATAATTGATTTAATAGTACATAAAATTAAAAAATAATCTTATTCAATTGAATAATGTATTTTTATTTATAAAAAATATTCATATAAATTAAAAATTTTATTATAATATATATATATTTATTTATCAATTTATTTACTAGTATATAAGATTAAAAATTAATATTATTCAATTGCGTAATGCAACTTTATTTCTTAAAAATTAATTAAAAAAATATTTATATAGATTAAATATTAAATATGATTAAAATTATTATATAAATTATTAATCAATTAATTTACTAGTATATAAGATTGAAAAGTTATAAATAAAAAAATTTATATAGATATAATATTACTTATAGATATATTTATTTATTAATGAATTGATTTACTAGCAAATGAGATGAAAAATTAATCTTATTCAATTAGGTAATATACTTTTATTTATTAAAAACTAATTACAAAAAATATTTGTATAGATTAAATAATAATTATGAAAATATTTATTTACTAATCAATTTGTTTTCTAGTGTATGAGATTAAAATTAATCATATTTAATTGGATAATGCCCTTTTATTTATTTAAAAGTAATTACAAAAAATATTTATATAGATCAAATATTGAATATGATTAAAATATTTATATATAAATTATTAATCAATTGATTTACTAGTAGATAAGATTAGAGAGTTATAATTATAAATATATATATATATAGATTTAAGATTTATTATAAAAATATTTATTTATTAATCAATTTATTTAGTAGTAGATGAGATTAAAAATTAATCTAATTCAATTGGGAAAATGCTTTTATTTTATTAAAAACTAATTACAAAAAATATTTGTATAGATTAAATATTAATTATAAAAATATTTTTTTATTAACAAATTTATTTTCTAGTATATGAGATTAAAAATTAATCTTATTCAATTGGATAATGCACTTTTATTTATTTAAAATTAATTACAAAAAATATTTATATAGATTAAATATTAAATATGATTAAAATATTTATATAAATTATTAATCAATTGATTTACTAGTAGATAAGATTGGAGAGTTATAATTAAAAAAATATATATAGATTTAAGATTTATTATAAAAATATTTATTTATTAATAAATATTATTTACTAGTAGATGAGATTAAAAATTGATCTAATTCAACTGGGTAAAATAATTTTTATTTAATAAAAGTTAATTACAAAAACAAATTTTATAGATTAAATATTTAATATGATTAAAATATTTATATAAATTATTAATCAATTGGTTAACTAGTTATGAGATTGTAGAGTTGTAATTATAAAAAATATTTCTATAGATTGAATATTTATTATAAAATATATTTATTTATTAATCAATTGATTTAGTAGTAGATGAGATTAAAAATTAATCTTATTCAATTGGGTAAAATACTTTTTATTTATTACAAACTAATCAAAAAATATTTACATAGATTAAATATTATTTATAAAAATATTTATTTATTAATCAATTTATTTACTAGTAGATGAGATTGAAGAGTTATATTTAAAAATGTTAATAAAAAATTCGTAAAATGAATTATTATGTTTATGGGGGATTTAAAAAAAATGATGGTAACATGATAATTTATGTATTAATATATAGTTTTGTTTGGTATTTTGTATTTTGACAAGATCTTTTAATAATATTAAACATATAAAAGTACATTTGGACTTTCTATGAAAAATTAAATTTAAAATATATTAATTATAATACCTTAAATTATTTAATTTGTAAGGTGATAATTATATATTTGTCATATTTGTTATGAAATTATATATACGAATATAAATATTTATTATTAAAATCCCTGATTGATAATATTATAGATTACTTGATATTTAACATGTAAATAAGATATTGGTAAAAGTAAATCATAATAAGTTAGTTTGCTAGGGAAAAATATTAAAACTATATATAAATCTTACTCATTGAAAATTATATGAAAAACAATGTATGAAATATGTGTTGTTAATTTTTGTGAAATTCAATATCTTAACATCAAAATTTGTACATTTAACCAGAATCTTACAATTTCAAGCCGTTATTTATAATTTTATAAAATATATATAGATAATTTTGTAAAGTGAATTTTAGTGTTGTGTGAAATTAAACACACAGATATATTTTTCAATGTTTTGTAAAAATGTCAAATATAAAATATGTTATTTCTAATAAGATAAATTTATCGATAAAAATGTGTAAATTATATGTTGATATGTGCGGTTTTTTGTATTAATTCAAATATGCCATCCTCAATTTTGCACGATTTCCGTAAATCATCTGTATTATCAAAGGAAAATCACCTATTGTGGTGTTCTAAAGCTTTTGGCTTTAAATTTATTTCATTTGTCAAATTGAAAGTACTTCCTCCACAAAATTTGAACAAATCGCAAAGTTTGTCACATAAATAACCATTCCCTTATTTTTCCGAATGTGAAAAGATTAAATTGTAATTTATATTTACATCAACAAATAGACAAAATCATCTTCTATATAAAATATTTTCTATTGAATTTGGAATCTATATAGAACTGTTCAAAGCAAAGGCTATTATTATTACCATTGCCCTATTTAGTAATTCTTGCATGTTTTTATGCAATATTTTGCAAATATATTCCGTGGTAAATAAGCGAAATAATTGAGTTGTACTTACCAATTTATTTTATATATGTTCGAATATGGCATATGGAAATGTAGCGTGGGTGCGTTGAATGTTTCTATAATTAAAACAGACGTGCATGGTAATCATCACAAAAAAATGACTATAGCAAGGAACAAAACATGACGGTAATCATAATTATCCGCATGAAGTACAAAGTGCAAAAAAAGTTCTACAACAATAGATAAACAACATGTCTGAAATAATAAAAATGATGGGAAAAAACAAACCCAGCAACACCTACTGTCGCTGCTCCTGTTGAAGTCAAGCACGCTCAGATTTTCTCATGGATGTCCTCTGAGATATCGTAGATGGGGAAGTCGAAGCCGGTGTCGACTGCACAGCAGAAGGCTGAGTCGGAGTATGTAGAGGCTGCTAAGAGGCCGAAGGATGTGAAGATGAAGGGGCCCCAGGGAAAGCGTACGATCCAAACGTCAGTAGCTGTGCTACGAACTGTGAAAAACTTCGACCCCCTGCCCATGGGGTGAACCCCAGAGGCTGTTGGCCTCTCACCTATGCAAAGCTTCCCGGTGACTCATGAAATGGATTGTGCGGAGGATGCGTGAACATAGCTGGGTGGCTCGGCATCCCGTAAAAACCCTGGTAAGGATATGGAGGAGGTGGCGGCACTGGTGTGAATGGTGTAAAGCCAGGCTGACTGGGATCAGGGCCATAAGTAGGAGTCCCCATATGTGGTGCAGCGTGATGATATGGAGGGTACTTCCCGAAGGAAGATGTAGTAGGAGGACGGACATAGTTCATCAGCAAATCAATTTTCTCTTAAATCTTCTCAATTTTGGCCTCCTGGCTGGTCCTATCGTACTCTAAATGGACCATATTCTCATCACGTGGCTGCTTGTAGTAGTCAATCCTGTGTTGATCTATCGGAATGCCGTAACCAAAGCCACAATGGTATGCGGATCGATGGCCCAAAACCTCCTCCATAATGACCTTATCCTCCTTAGGTCGCTGACCTGACGCAGCGGCAATATCATCCTCCTGCTTCCTTTTTTCCACCATGCATTCCTAGTTACATCAAAGTTAGCACAATCTCAATAAAATCACACAAACTGATGTATAGGCTGTATTATATTGGAATTTCATAGTCGAATATACTAACATAATTCTGCATTGAGACCTCAAACTCCCATCGATCTATTAACTGCCCTTTCTGTCTCCTTATGTGTGTGTGCCAGTAGTTTTCTATTGACATGAGATCCTGAAATACATGATTCATGAAAATCAGCAGAAGAACACAACAAATAAATCCACATTCAATGTACTTGTAATACCTACATTTGTGAGTACATGCTGAAGTATGGACTTCGTACCACCTGTATGCACCGATAGTTGATTCTTCTTATTCTCGGCATTGACCGTGGATCACAACTACACGCTTCGAGAAGAAGTTAACAAATGAATTGTATCTTATGCATAAATTATTTACCACATCGGCAATCGTACCTTATAATCTAGATCTGTCTCAATGAAGTTGACGAATGCCCTCCATTCATCCAGCCTGTGCTCGAAACCAGGTGGTGGCTTACTAGCAGCTGCATCGCATCCACCTTTGGATATGATGTAACGTTTAAGCCTGTATCAAAGCTTACTATAGGACTTGCTTGCCAGGTAGTTCAGCGTCACCCGCCATTTGTGAACTGTCTGCCAATTATCCAGTAGTTCAAACTTGTTCTGCAAAAAAAAAAAAAAAAAAAAAAAAAAAAAAAAAATGTGTTAGTGGATAGTAGAGGGAGAAAAAAATTGCCATTTGGATATGTTTGTATGTAAAATCAACTTACCATTACACGGTGGATGATGCCATGCCGATAAGCCTCAGGAAACACTGACCATGCCTTTCCTCGAGTACCAGGCACAAACAACCTCGTGGATGCTCTGTGATGGAGTAAGAACTCCAACCTAACCATCCCCGGAGATGAGCATATAAGACCCATAAACCCTTCTAGCATAGTGATAGTCGGTCTACAGCTTGTGCTCCTATACTCCTCCTCCGCCCGATAATCTCTATACATACCCCTACGTCTCTCTGAGGCCATGATGTTAGCCTCCTTGTACTCAGCTCCCACAGCGGCCTCCTTCTGCTCAACTGCTACGGCTTGTGGGTCATCAGGGTCAACCTGAGCAAGCATATCATTTGGAAGGTCATACAACATCTCTTCCCCGATCCCCAGCTCATTAACCCATCCCGGTTGAGGCACAGCCACCTGTCTCGATTGGTCATTGATCTGTCTGACTTGCTCATCAATCAATAAAGCAGTGAACGATCCTCCTACACAATGAAATAATAAAACAAACGCATGAGTCAAAAATGGATGTAATATTGGTATAATAGTTAAAACATTTACAAATTAAGTTGGAAATCCCACCGGTATATTGCTCGGGATGTGCCTGGGAGTCCTCCGTAAGCTGATCCATGAAATTCGAGGTACTCATCCTGCAAGTTTTCAAAATAACATCCATTAGCTATTCAAATTTTTTGAGTTAAATACGCAAAAAAAAAAAAGCATGAGACAAAGAATAAATAAATAAATGCATCCATACAATCTATTCGTCTGAATCATCATCCCTATGCCATTGCAACCCTCACCCGGGTCGGGTAGGTGTGTAAGGTCTCCGAGATTGACAAATATGCAATCGATTGGAATTGCCCATGGCCTTTGCACTGTCTGTTGCATTGGCTCCTTCGTTGGAGATGGCTTGATTGATTAACATCTTCTGTGCTCTCAGATTGGAAGAGAGCACAGGTAAATACATGATAGTGTACAACTTTCTGTACAATCCTCCAATTGCCAGATCGCTTGCTTGGGTCCTTCACGTAAAATACTTGTTGTGCTTGATCCACAAGGATGTACATGTCATTGTTGTACCATGACCTTGCGGTGTTGATGGAGATGAGGTCTCCATCGATAATTTCTGTTTTTTCCTATCCGTATCAAACCACCTGCATTTGAATAAAAATACTTTCTTTGGCCCCACATAATTTAGTTGTATAACTTTTGTGAGAACGCCGTAAAATGTTATTTGTTGTCCGCCATCTGCACCGATGACATATACACCGCTATTCTGTGACCTTAATCCAGCCCCTTGGCTTCTGTGTTGTATCGGATACCATTCACGATACAAGCATTGAGGCCATATCGATGAATCTTAGGGCCCCACGCTAATGCTTCTAGATCTTTTGGCATCTAATAACCATGGCCAGACGTTTGCTCCATAATCTACAGAGTACGACAGTGATTAAAGTTACATGTGAAGACATTGATGAACTTATGGTTTTGAAGTCTTCAGATAGTGTTAACCTTATTTCTAAACCACTCGGCAAAATGTTTACATGCTATTCCTCCCACATTGTGTGCTCCACGTGTAGTTAGTTCGTTCTCAAACTCCCTATAAGTTATTTCGTTGGAAGTCCATCTTCAAACTTGGTGAAAATATGGTGTTATCGGATCATAAATGAATGAAAAGGACATGCCATACCTTATAAACGGTTGCACATCCTCGCAATTATTCAACACTGTCCAATGCATCCTGTTGAGTTCTACATCCGAGCCTGTTATGGTGCATGCATCTATTGAACGTATGGGCTGTACAAATACTTGAAACGATGACGAGAGACATTCATCCAAAAGGTCCGTCCCATTGTCGGTGGGGTCTACTTATTCTTGAGTCCATGTTATCAAAATACAGTGAGCAAAATTGGATGCTCTCCCTCACAAAATATGACTCGGTAATTGAACCTTCCGGTCTTGCCCTATTCCGCAAATCTCTTTTTAGAACTCCCATGTATCTTTCAACAGGATATTCAACAGTGTTGGACCGAACCACACATGCGTGCTTCCTTTGGAAGATGCACGGCTACATGGATCATAATATCAAAAAAAGCAGGAGGAAATATCATCTCCAACTTACATAGGGTTAGGATTATTGATTTTTCTGAGACTCCAACTGATTCACCCGCAATTCTTTAGCAGTCAATTCCCTAAAAAACCGAGATACATCACATACAACATCGTAAATGCGATTATCCAAGACCCCACGAATGACTACCAGTAGAATGCGTTGCAACTAAACATGACAATCGTGGCTCTTCAAACCTCTCAAGCTGACTTCATCAGCATCTAAGCAAGATGATATATTTGAAGCATATCCATTAGGCATCTTCACATCCCTAATTGAATTACATACCTCTCTCATTTGCCGAGTGGATAGTGTATATGCAGTTGGTGGCTTGAAAATACGTCCACCACGTTGCTGCAGGTGTAGCTCGAGACGAATACCCATTTCTTGGAGGGTGAGTCTCACCTTATTTGTGTCTTTCGACTTGCCCTTAAAACCGAAAATAGTCCCCACTAGATTGTCGCAGATATTCTTTTCGATGTGCATCACATCAAGATTATGTCGTATAGGCAATTCACTCCAATACGGCAATCGGAATAGCAAACTCTTCTTACACCAGTTTGTTTCATCTTCATTCCTTCGACGGCATAGGCGCTCTTGCAATTTTCCCAAAATGACATGTTCATATCGATTCAATTGTTCGACAATGTCTACACTAGTGTAATCCTTTGGTCATGCTCATGTTTCAATGGTGCCATCAAAACCTACCCTGTCCCGGCGCCATCTATGTCTCAAAGGCAAAAATGGTCTGTGACCCATATAGTGAAACTTACTGTTTGAATATCCACTTGTGCAGTCGACGTTACGTATTGGGCATGCTTTATAACCCTTGGTTGTCCAGCCCGAAATGTCACCGTAAGTCGGAAATCATTAATAGTCCATAATAATGCAGCATGCATTCGAAACATCTATCCTTCAACCGCATCCAATGTTTTTACCCCACTTGTCCACAATTCTTGTAGCTCTTCTATAAGGGGTTGTAAGTACACATCAATAGTTTTACTTGGAGATTTCGGTCCCGGTATTAAAAGAGACATCATCATATATGGCTCCTTCATACATCTCCATGGTGGAACATTATACACAAACATAATAACTGGCCACATACTGTATGTTGTGCTCATGTTTGCATATAGATTAAAACCATCGATGGCAAGTCCTAATCGTACATTTCAAGGGTCCACCGCAAACAAAGGATATTTGCTATCCAATCCCTTCCACTACTCGGAATCCATCGGATCCCTCAGCACACCATCTACCGACATATACTTTTCCTTATGCCATCTCATCTCTGGAGCTATCTTCTGGCACATAAATAGTCATTTTAATCTTGGAATTAATGGGAGATGTCGCAAAACCTTAACCGGTACTGATTTCTATTTTCTTGAATGAAGATTCCACCTTCCTTCCCCACATACTGGGCAATTATCTAGATTTTCGATTTCTTTTCGAAACAACACACAATCATTTTTGCAAGCATGGATCATGTTCGCATCCATGCCCAACTGCTTCAAAAACTTTCGTGCTTTGTAATATGATACAGGTAACAAATTGCCAGCCGGTAACAAATTTTTTATTAACTCAAGCCAATTGTTAAATGACTTAACTGACTGCTTACAGTCAACCTTTAGATTTATCATTTGAAGTACTGCTGATAATAATGAAAACTTTGTGCAGCTCGGATACACTGGACTCTTTGCTTTTTCAAACATTTCAGTCCACCCCTCTCCATCAAAGCTACTACTTTCATCTTCGCTATCAACATCATCTCCATCACCATCACTTATATTAGCGGCAATGTCTTCCAAAAGTTTTTTATCTGCCTCACCTTCAAAGTGCGTATATTCAGGTCGATTACTCCCTTCATCCCTAACAACATTATCATGTAACCCGTATTCATCTATATCCTCACCATGATAAATCCAAGGGGAGTAGGTCCAAGCCATTCCCCTCCTGAGGAGATGATACTCAACAATCTGGATAGATTGCCATGAACTATTAAGACAATCTCTACATGGTCATCTTATCAGTCCATCTGCTCGCTTATGGTATACAACAGCTTGTAAAAAATCTCTAACCCCATTTCTATATTGCGTTGTTGTCTAATCACGTGTCATATGCCAAGTTTGTTCAGACATCCTAAATTGGCATTTCATTAATTACCACATCTTAGTCACATTGGATCACTCTCGTATAACTATCCAATCATCTAATATTGGAACACTATATGTTCATTTAACTTATTATTAAACTCTATATGTGTCATGCAATTAAAGACAATATGTATAAATTTTTGGAATCACTAACAACAAATACATTTCTACAAATTCAACATTAATGAATTGAAAACATATATAGGAGCAGTTACCACTGCATTTAATCTACGTGTCATGAAGTTATATACATTAGGCATTTATTAAATATTAATATATAATTGTTACATTCTAACTATGTATAATTTTTTTAACATACAAATGATACTATTTCAATAATTGTATTTAAACTACGTGTCATAAAAATAAACACAACACACATGTATTAGACAATAATATGCCATTACTAGATCATAAATGCATATAATTTTTTACCTTATTAATAATAAATATATAAATGTAAATAAAATATACATTAAATACTAAATATACAAGTTCTATCAATTCAATACTTATACTTACTATATGTGTAATTAATCTAAACACATTAAACAAGCTTCGAATAATATATAATTACTCGATCCTAAATATATATAATTTTTTCAATTACTAATAACAAATACATAACTATAAATTGAACATTCATTAATCAATAAATATGAAAATATTAGCATCTCAATATTTATATTTAATCTATGTGTCATGCTATTAAACATAATAAACATAGATTGAATAATAACATGTAATCACTATATCCTCAAAATCTACAATTTTTTAAAGTACACACAAATACACACAACTACAAATTCAATACAAATTATTAAATAAATATATCAATACCGGTATTTCAATAGATGAATTAAAATTTTCATAACAAATTGAACTAACCTTATAGTAATTGCAGTATAATAAATATCCGATCGAATCTTCACAATTTATTAGATACTTGCATAAAAATAAAAAATATAAACAAAAAACATATCTTATTATAAAAAAATATTTTCCATATAAAATATAATACGATAGGAATTAAATAAAAAATATATACTTACCGTATAATTAAATTTACTAAAATATAAATTTATTATTTGTTTAACTAGTATGTGTGTGGATGTAGGTGGAACGGTGTGTAAGAGGGTGAGAAACTAGAATTGTGTGTGTGTGTGTGTGTGTGTATCTGAAGTGAGAGTGGCAGAGATGTTATATATATATATATATATATATAGTGTGTGTGTGTGTGTGTGTACGTGAAGTGAGAGTGAGAGAGATAAGTGTATGTGTGTGAGTGAAGTGAGAGTGGGAAAGGTGACTGTGTGAGTGTGTGTGTGTGTGTACGAGTGAGAGAGTGTGAGCGAGCATGAGTGAAAGTGAGAGAGAGTGTGAGTGACAGAGTGAGGTTGAGGATGTAATAGGAGATTTGAGGGGAAATTCGCCTCATCTCATCTTACTCAGCATGAGGTGAATTTCGCCTCACTGTCCTAGTCAGCGGCGAGTTTCACCTCATCTGCTGACTAGGATGAGGTGAAATTCCCCTTGTATTATATTAAAAGGCCAAATTCGCCTTTAATTATTTAAATGGCAAATTTCGCCTCATTATTTTCGCCTCCTCCACCAACATTTCTACTAGTGAAATCTAACAACTTTATAATATATAGATAAATAAATTATAACGAAAGGCCAAGGTGTCATTTATTGAAAAATAAGAGGATTCTATGGTCAACTCTAATATATATATATATATATATATATGTATATGTTTTATCATATGGCAAACACATAATGGAAGACAAAGAGATGCAGCTCAAAGCCACCTCAAAACTGCCGACCTTAAATGGGTATGTCGCCGGCCTCTACCATGTATGCCGTCGACTTTGGGCCAGCTTACATGGCCACAGGATCGCCCTTTGTGTTTTAGGCTACCAGCCTTTGTACCTAAGTCGCCAACTCTTCTTACATGGAAATTTAAAAAGTTTTTCAACTATTCTTTATAACCTTGCCTTTCTTCTTCTCCAATGCATTCTTGAGCCATAGAAATCTCTCAAAACCTCTCTGTTTGTGATTTTAGCATCAAGGGAGCCAAGAATCAAGATCAAGGTGAGTTGATCCTATTCGATTCTTTAGAGATTTAAAGGAAATGATCTTTCCCTAAAGTTTTCTTTTGTTTTCGAAGGGAGAATTAGAGAAAAAACCTAAGTCTTGTTGGTGATTTATGTTCTGCGATTGAGAGGATCAAGATTCAAAATTCTAAGTAAGTATGAATCTTTTCTATCCTTGTGGTGATATAAAAGTGATCTTTTCTAAATTTGCTTGAATTATGTTGAAGGGAGTCATAGTTTGGAGGAGTTTTGGAGAAACCTTATTCTTTTGGACAAATTGTTGTTTTACAATCGAAGGAGAAAGGTATATATGGATTTAGGATTTATATTTCTTTTGATTTAAGGTTTAGATTATAGTATGATTATGATAATTTTGGTGAAAACATATATTGAATGAGTATCTACAAATGAATCTAATACTATATAGATTTTTAAATTAATTTGCTGCTTATCTTTGGTTGGGTCTAGTAGATGAGGAGGACTGTTACTATTAGGATGACACCCTAATGATCTATGTATGACGTTGTCTCAAGTTGAGTCATGCACAGAAATGATTCTGGTAGTATAAGAGTAGTGCGAATACAGCACCCAGGGTGTGTGGGAGTTCTCGACACCATATACATATATATATATTACTATTTTCCATACTGGTTGATTTTACGAGTCATGAATCACTCTAGGTTTAGGGTTATTTGCAATTGGTTCTAAACTGTGTTGTTTGCCGACTAATCAAAGATAATAACCTATAATTGTTGCATGAGTTACTAGGTTGCATGCGGATTTATATGTTGTATGCTCATGTGTATGTATTTGTGATATAGCATACCGGGCCTTTGTGCTCATTCCTTTCTATTTTTCAGGAACAGGTAATGATCCAATAGTTTTTTTTATCTATCGAGCTATGATGGCTATATTGACTATGGGAAAGAAGATAGTGGACTTGGCTTTTCTGCTGATGTTTACATATTCTAGTTTAGAGGTAGACAAAGTTGAAGATCCTAAGAAGTTCCATATGTTTTTATAAATCTAAAGTTTCATTAGACCTTTTCTTAAGATATTTTAAGTTTGATTTAAGTTGGCTTTTGTTCATACTAACTAAGTTGTTCATAAACAAGTATCCTTTATATGAGAGATTGATGTTGTATGATTCGATTTGTGGATTAGTGGAATAATAACATTAGCATGTCTATCTCTAGTAAGGACACGTGGTGGGCTGATAACGCCTTCAATTTAGGGTGTTACAAACTTTATATTTAGTATGATATAGACAAAGACTTTTTATCTATCTTCTCCTTGCTATCTTTTCTAATAGATAGAAATATCAACAGAATTGGAATGTTATGGAATAATATGGATGTAAATAGGGTTAGGCTCAAATACGTACTAAAATCCACGGTATTCAAGTAATCTCAAAAGTAAACTCCCAAAGGTTATGATGAATTACATAGTGTGAAATTCAACATAAGGTCGAGATTGGCTTAATAATTGCTAAAACAAGTTTAACATGAAGTATAAAGTAAATATTTCATATAGACTAGTCCAACTGTTGATACTTATGCTCGTAGTTATATTCATCAATGAACCCACTACCCTCCTATAGATTAAACCCTAACTTATCGTGGGAATCAAATTAGTCATATGAACTTGAAAAATTAAATTTCAAAATGGAAAAGTAGCTGCAAACTCAATAGATACTTACGTATACACAGAAGCATATGTTGTAACCACAACAAGATTATTTATTTCTAAGTATAGCCAATAATTTTTTAAGATATTTACATTTAGGTGATGCACACATCCCTAGCAATCAATATATAAATTAATTTAAATTATACTTTACAAAAGTTGTATAGGTATGCTACAACAAATAACACAACAAGGTTCTAGAACTATTGTTTGTCACATATAGGTAATTTTTGTTACGCAATTTTTCATAATATTGAAACTAGACAAAGATATTGTACTATGTTTGATTTATAAAATATATATGAGACTAAACAAAACTCTCTCAATGGAACTGGACAAAACTTAAAACTTTTATCCTTTACTTTTCATGATATAAAAATATTAGAACTGGATGAAAAAAATAACTCTTAGTAAGAATCTTGTCTAATGATATCTAGTACCTTACATACCAAATATGGTATAGTTAAATTATATTGTCCAGTATTCATCATACTATGTTATTCAATCCTCAGTTATTACTAGCAATGATAGAACACTCTCCTCATCGTCTATGAGATATTGTTTGTAAGACATGACTCGCTTTGTCATTGCCTATAATATCTACTTGTCTCATCCTTCGTTAACTATCCATTGTACAATCCATTTGTAACATTTCAATTAGCATCCCTTTCTATCAACTAGCTTTGTAGATAACTTATTCATGCTCAATCGATTGTGTCGATGGTAATTCCCTTTTATAGAAGACATGCTTGGAAACCTCAATTATATTCACACCTCATTGATCCACATATTCCTTAATGGCTACTACTTGTAAGTTTAGATAGTTGCACAACAACAAATACGCATCATTTAAGTCACATATTCCTTAGCCAAGTTTAAACTATCCTATTTGCACATGAAACAAACAATGATAGCTACATACCTAGAAACTATCCTCAACTTTGGTAACACTAAGTAATAATATTAACATCTAGCCTAACCATTCAAGTAAATTAATACTTAAATATACTTTTATGTAAATCTTGAGTTTAGACTCATTTCCCTTGATTATTTAGAAATAATGTCATATTAGATTTATAAATGGTCACACAATCATGAGGGATTTCAGGTGGTCGACTTAAGTAAGATAAGAGAGGATAGTTGACTTCTCCATTCCTATTTTCATCTGCTCAATGTTGAGATCTCAAGGATCAATCTTACCTTAAAAAAAAACAACTTTAATATCCAAATAAGCCTATTTTCAAATTTTTTTTCTTAGGGTTTTAAGGCTTTTAAAAGCAAAATACAATTATATAGATTCTAATTTTTTTTATCATTAATCACATTAGTTACATCCAATTTGTTTGCCCACCATATCAATATCCACTCTAATTCCTTCTTTTCAACATTCCATTAATTAGATTAACTCTAGGTTTTGAGAAGTTCCTTAGTTGATTAATAAACCTAAAAGGTTAAATTTGAGGAAAAGGGAATCAATTACTTGCCAATATTAAAAGTAACTTTTCTTCCAAAAATACTTGGTGAAACTTCCAATTCATTCGCTTCCTGATAAATCCCTCTCACAAAACAAAGCTATGATGAGGTTCTAAATATAGGAAAGAATCTAATGAGGATGCTTAGTTGCATTAATGATTTCTTATTCATAGCTTGAGATTTTTCTCACTCTCCCACTCCCCTAATACCATAAATAATAAGGATTGAAACCTAATGGCTAATGATAAACCGTAATAAGATACTTGAATAAAAAGAAGAGTTTATCTTTAAATTTTCATAAAACAAAAATCATTAAATCACTAGCTAAAGAGGGGATCCAACAATAACTACTCCTCATATGGATGATAGAGTGACAAAAATACAAGTATGGGGAGAGAGCTAGAGTTTTCTTTTTACTGAGACCAAGAGTCTATAATGAATTAGAATGAGAGGTTTATTATGTACAAGTCTAAGAGAGACTTATGAGTGTCTTAGCTTTTCGTTCTACCCTTAATTTATTTATTTATTTACGATACTTCGTTGGGATATTTTGTAACTTTTTCATTATATGTAAAGCACTAAATTCCTAACCTTTAAATAATGATTAAACATGAAAACATATACAACTAAATTGGTTTATCTCATAATAAAAGATTTTAGGTTAATAATGTGACAATAGAAGGAATAATGGCACAACAAGTGCCTCTAACTTTTGATTTTATAATTTATTTTCTAAACTTTCACTTTCTACAATTTAGTGGTTCCACTTGAAATGAAGTTATGGGTCCCAAATGACAAACAAGAGAAAAGGGGTGAATTGTTCATAATTAATATTTTTGCTTGAATAATAACTTCACTTCAAATGTGCAAAATTATTAACTAAGTTGAATGTAAGTATGAAGATAATGCAAGTAAACAAACAAGAAACTAAAGTGCATAAAGTAAATGAGGCCCGAGATTTATAGAAATTTCTCCTTATGAGTCAGTCCTTTCTTCTAATATTAAACTAGGGATCTAATCATCCACACTAGTCATTCCTTTAACCCAATAATTTAAATGATAATTTATAAACATCGATGTTATCTTGCTCTATCTTACAAGCCTAATACATAAGCTAATCATAAAACTAAAAGATACTAAATGTAATCCTCTCGAAACACTAAACCTAACTCTGAAATATAGAGCAAGGATAGTTCAAGGCCATACCAGAATGGAGCCCATCGAATCTTTTCCATTAGGAAAAATCTCTATCAAGTAGCTAACATGGCACCTAAGGTGAAGGGCTACTTGGTGCCGAAGGTGAAGGAGTGGCTATGGCAGGGAGTATGACAGTAGTGAACCGAGTAGGCTGCAGCCTATATTCTATTGTCAACAATATTCTTCAAAGAATGGCTCCGCTTAAAGTAAATATCTCTTATGTAACAACTTTTATCCATTGAATAATATTTAAATCTTGAAAATATCTTCCTAAGATCTTGAATGTTCTTACCTAGAGGATTTGGAATTTCAACCTTATCTTTGAGAATATTTTTTGCTTCCTTCAATATGTGAACATACTGTTGTAACATATGATATTAATGCATCTTCTGAAGCAAATAAACTTAGATATCCTTGAAACAAAAAGATACTGAATCTCAACAAAAATTGAGATTTTTAGTTGTAAAGATATGCTTGTACTTATCATTGGCTTTCATAAAACTTGTTTTGACAAAAAAGAGTCGAATAAATCCAACTAAAATTTAGCCCCATGGATTTTAAATTCTCCTTGAATGAAACACATTAGATGTGTTACCCAAATACACTTAATAAGTGGAGCTAGGTCTTCATCATAAATGACCTCATCCTTGACATGATGGAAGTTCACAAAAATATTCTTGTAAATCGTTCTCCTTAGTGTAAAGATTCTAACGATGGTTCTAACAAACGTTTTAACACAACTTCTTAAATTGGTTCTGGCATTGCTTCTAACAGTAATTTTAACAATGATCCTAACTATTGTTGCACACTTACTTAAATCAAATAGACTAATTTATTTCTTTTTGTTATTATCAAAACCATTAAAGAGAGAAGTTAACAAAAATCCACTTTAGTGACTTAGTGACACTAAATCAAACTTTGTTTTAAAATGAAAGCAGTAAATTGTAAAGGATAGAAAGAATAAATAAACATTAGCTCAAAGAAGGAGTACTAAACCGTAAAAAGTAAAACTTTAATCATTAAATAGCGAAAAATTGAAAATACAGGTATTTATGTTACCTTTATCTTGACAATAGAATGTTAAACATTTTTCTTGTCTCTACTTTAAATAATTAAATTTTTTCTTTTTATTTTATTAAATTAAATTTAAATTTCCATTTTGAATTTAAGAGATAAAATTTATAAACTGTGTATAATTTTGGACATTAATGAATGGATTAGAACTAAAAGGTAAAAAGAAAAAAATTATAAGATCTTAGGTATAAGAAGTCAATGATTTTACCAAACATAGGTCTTAGATAATGTGAGGTAGGTAATGTTATATAATTTACACTAAATTTAAAATTAGATTAAAA